>CM031239.1:690864400-691203812 GCA_018340775.1 Taxus wallichiana var. yunnanensis
CTCATAAGCTGAAATATATCTTACTTATTAGTATTAAGATATAGTGATTTAAAATCAAATTAAACGTTGTCTTGACTTAGATCAAGACTAGGAAGTAATAATTTATTCAGCCCGTTTAGCTTCCTGTTGAGGTTTATTTTAACCTTAGCTTCTCGAAAGACAGTGATCTAAATTCCAATTTAGCTTTAGATAGAACATAACAAAACTACTAAACATTCACAAGTATTCAGTCACATAATCTTTGCAAAGCTTACTTAGAGAATCCCAAATGTCTCCAAGGTATACAATAATAACAATGCTCTTAAAATCATTCGAACCGAAGAAGTTCAATCCATCAAGATACGAATGCAAACTCATAAGTAACAATTACCTCATTTCATTCATTTCTAAGATAATCAAATACATTTTATGCAATCAACATATTTGATACAATACTCAACAGGAAAAGAACATCTTTCTTCAAGTAGTACATTTAGAGAATCAAATTGGAATTCATCATAAAACCAAATTAAACAATCTGAACATCATATCAGATCTGCGTGCCTTTACCACTTACGGCAACCATCTGCAAAAATTCTCACACAGAGTCGAGTTCGGTGAACTGAGCATGATAAGCACTAATTCTTAAAACAATTGCAATCCACCAATTGTTCTCATTAAACAACCTGTTTAAATGAAATCATTTCTTCACATTCCAAACTTAAATCAGGCTATTCATCCTATATGTTAGAGACTAAGAACATATGAATACAACCATTCTAAAGACAACAAAACTCCTACAAGATTGTTTCTAACAATTTCTCAAAGGCAGTTAAAACATTCAACAAGCTCATTGTCTTAATTCTTTTATCATCATAACACATTTCAATGGTATTGACAAGTATACCTATTTATACAGCAACACACATTTTATACCAGTCTCTCCATACAATACCACAGTTTATTCTTGTTATGCCCTTACCATAGAGATCGCAAAAGGATGCAAGAAGAAAGCACACAAGGTTTCCTGACTAGGAGAGAGAGAATTTTCCTATTCAACTTATTATACATCAACATATAAATTACAGTCTAGAAGAAAGAAACAGAGTCAATCAGATTCCTAAATCATAATGTTCTGGACTGTACCGACTCCTTTAGAATAATGCAAATACATTTACGCATGCGACTAAATAGTCGAGATTACAAGAAGAACTACAGTTCCATCTAAATCCAATTATAAAAATCACCTGTAGCTATTAAGCAATACAAGAGCTCTCGCGACAAGCAATAGTAAGTAATCCAACCATAACAGACTCAACAAATCTTTTTCATATCATTCATCAACATGAATATACCCATCGCCATCGTTTAACAGGGCACAACTAGGAGCTTTTATCACAGTCACCACGAGACTAGATAACACTAAAACAAATGACGTTCCATATGCAAATACAGCGATATTCACACTAAGTCTAAACACAAACATGCACAACTTCATTCAACTAAATCAAATCCCTACGATTTTACAAAGCAAAGACTTATATTAAAAGCCGAATTCCATATCAATAATTTCCTCAAAGTTTCACCTGAAGTCGAGCTACTATGAAATTCAACAGGGTCTCAAACAGAGTCAAGTTGGTAAAGAAAACCCATCCTTTAATTCCACAAAAGCAAACTGAATATCACACAACAATGATAAGAAAGAGTCTGTACGATATACATGCACAGCGAGAACTTAATTCAAGAATTTAGCCAACTCGCAACATATGAAGGACTCCAACAGTGTCAAATACAACTAGTACTCATAACCAGGGCTTTGATTGAAGTCGAATTGATACGACAACAATTCAAGGACTCCAAAAGACTCAAAACCAATGAGTATCCACAACAAGCTTCCGCAGAAGTCAGTAACATACTATCCATTTCAAGGATTCCAATAGTATGCACAGTGAAACTACTACATAAGTTACGTTTCAAGGACTCAAAAGGAGTCGAAACCATATAGTATTCTCAACTAAACTTCTACAGAAGTTGAAACATACTATCCATTTCAAAAATTCCAACAATATCATGCTAAAAAGTATTCACTGAAAAACTTCAACAGAAGTCGAAACATACTATCAATTTCAAGAATTCCAACCATATCATGCTAAAAGTATCCACTACTAAACTTCAATGAAGTTGAAACATCTTGTCCATTTCAAGAATTCCAACAATATCATGCTAAAAGTATCCACTACAAAACTTCAACATAAGTTGAAACATCTTTGTCCATTTCAAGAATTCCAACAATATCATGCTAAAAGTATCCACTACCAAACTTCAACAGAAGTCGAAACATACTGTCCATTTCAAGAATTCCAACAATATCATGCTAAAAGTATCCACTACAAAACTTCAACAGAAGTCGAAACATACGAAACATTACAAAGACTCACACTGAGTCATTTTCGTATTTAATCCTTGCTACTTTCAACAGATTCTAACCCAAAATCGCAAACTCAGTAAGGACCTTGACAATAGTCACATTCAAGTAGTATAATCACAACAAGCATTCCAAACAGAAGAAACTTCAAGAATTCACAGCAAGATTCAACAGGATTCAATCAACAATAAAAGCACAGCCGGTCTGTAATCGAAATGAAACCAAAAGGAAGAATAAATACAGTAACCATTCCAACAAGGTCTTCTAAAACCCCAAGATTCCTAATTCCACAGGAAAAGAAGAACCAATACATTGCTTCAAACCAACTGAACTGAAATCACCTGAACAGAGTTGTTTTAATGAAAGCATTTAGAGTAAAGCAAGATTTTAAAAGTCGATTTGCCTATCATGCACAGTAATGTTGCTTAAAAATATGAAGAAGACCTCTGAATGTGCTCTTGCCTTCTTCTCTTCTTCCACGATAGATTCAACAACAATAATTTGTTACCTTCATGCCTTATAAACTTTCCCGGCGGAGAGAAAAGAGCTAGATATTCTCATAGTTGGCATGCAACACAAAGTAGACTGGTTCAAAGAACCAGTGATCAAACAGAGAGAAAACCGGAGTGTATGGAAAACCAAAATACCAACCAATTTTCCATTTGCATGCCTTCCCAAGCGATCTGCGCTCGGGAACCGAAGTTCATCAATGACATTAACTCCAAGATTCCCACCTAATCTCCATTGCCACCGACCGCCATAGTTGGCGATTGACAAATGCAAACAAAAGACCATTCCCAGATTTGGCGACTCTGCCACGTCGGTCTCAATAGATATTTACAACCTCCACCAAATCCCAAGTCCTTCATCCTTATCCACCTCATAAATGCCATAGAAACTACCGCCCATGGCTCGCACCCCTTCATAGGTCCCCCTTCATCCATGATCATTAGTTAGGTTAGAAACATAGGTTAGATCATAAGGTAATACTTTAGTCTTACTTCCATAGTGCTAGGTGGCTAACCTTAGGAACATTTAGCTTATAGTTTAGGGCTAGGTTAGATTACTAATAATTTAACCAATAGGTTATAGTTTAGGTTTAGGTTATTAACCTTAATAAATCTAGTCTAGGTCCCACAAGTAGGTTCGATCAGTATTAGAACCAACAGATATAACATTCCCGAAATGGATTCTATCGGCATTGATAATAAGCTTGCAGTATACACCAGAATTTATTACCTGGCTTAAGGTCTAGGCCTTCCGATGTTACGGTATTTGGAACCGATTTTCATTTAACAAGATCAGCCTGAGTTAACTCCTGAATTGCTCATTCAACACATTCAGACCTTGCAACTTTCGTAAGGTCTATAATTTTTGTTCATCCAGAATAAACTTAAAACATCTCTTGGATCAATGCCACTGATCCAAGGCTGAGTCATAAAGATGGGTAAATCCACAATTCATCCCGAAATCAGATTGAACTCAGGTGCTAAAAATGAAAGAAATAAAAGAGTCCAAGCATATCCTGACTCAGTCAAAGATCTTCAAGAGCAAAGAAGATACAATCCATATCAAGCATGACTTCACAATCAAAGGAACACATCCTTATACAGAAGAAATCATATATCAACACTTGAATGCTTAGGAGGAAGTAACAATAGTTCAGAGTGTTACACCCCGACCAAGTGACCTTTGGTATAAACAATACTCCACTACCTTTCCCTCTCCATCTTACCTCTTGATCTCGAGTCGTAACGGACAACGCGCCTTCCTTAAAAAATATCCTTTTCGTTATCCTGGGGGGACTCCTCTATAAGAGCAGCTTTGATGGTATTCTCTTACGATGCCTCACAAGTTTTGAAATTCCTTATACCATAAAGGAGGTTCATGATGGCATATGTGGAGGTCAATTTATTGGCCTTGTTATTGCTAAGCGTATTGCTTGCCTAGGCTATTACTACCGACCTTTAACCATGATTGTTGTGACTATGTCAATCATTGTGTGAAATTTCAACAACACTCCAACCTTCATCATACATGCGGTCATGCCTTACAGGTCACTCGTGACCTTTGGCCCTTCTCTTGATGGGTTTTGGATCTAGTCGGTGAAATAAATCCTCATTCTTCCCAATGTCATCAATGGATCATAACCACTACCAAATACTACAAAAAATGGGTGGAAGCCATACCAGGTCATCTCTATGTAAGATGATAAAATATGTGAGTTCATTAACCATCACATCATTTGTCGCTTTGGTGTCCCTCATCCCCTCATCATGACAATGGAAAACAATTCAAAAATAAAACATTATTAACACTTTGCAATGCCTTGACATTCAACTTAGTTTCTCATCACCTTATTACCCACAAACTAATGGCCAAGCTGAATCCACTAGCAAATTCCTCAAAAAAATTCTTATGAAAGTGGTTGATGATAATTGGAAAGGATTGGCATATGCACATTCCTTTTTCTTTATGGGCATACCACACTAGTATTCACACTTCCACTACGGCTACACCCTTTTCATTGGTCTACGGTACCGAGGTTGTTCTGCCTCTCGAATTCCAAATCCCCTCACTCCGCATTTCTCTCCATGACATGCTTACTGATGATGACTTTCGTTAGGACTACTTAGCACAACTAGAGTTAATGAGCGAACATCATCTTAATGCTCTGGATCACCTTCAAGTTTACCAACAACGTATCAAATGTGCTTATGAAAAATGTGTTCATGAATGAGCCTTCCAAGTCGATGACCTTGTCTTGAAATAAAATCAACATGTAACCAAAGAAGAAAAAAATTAAATAGGAAAATTCTCTCCTAATTGGCTTGGACCATATATCGTAACTCATACCTATGGATCAATTGCCTATTTTTTTCCTCACTTGAGGGTAAACTTGAAATTGAGCCCCTTAACACATTGCATCTTTGACCATTCTATTGTTGACTTGTCCTACCTCACCCTCTGTCTCTTCACCAACTCATCCCTTAAGTGTTATCCACTCCATACACGCCCTAATGATTAAACAAGAATCATGTGAGTCCCCTGTCATTTTTATCTTCTCTTAAATATGTATACCACGGCACTACACATAGCATGATTCTCATGGATACTTTTTTCTACCTTTAGATGTAATCCCGTGGTCATTCCACCCTACCTTTTGAACAAGAGTCCTATCCTTCACCTTGGTCTTGTCCATGATTTCAAAGACCTCAATGGGACCAAACTCCTTGAGTAAAACTTCTAATAAAAATATGACTCCCTCGAAAGGACATCTTCCTCTCGACCAAATTGCTACTATAAATAGACTACTCCCTCAAAGGACAGAGTTATGTGAACCTTTAAAAAAATGAGAGAAACCAAAGCTTCCCACATTGATCAATTTCATGAAGACCTCAAGGAGTACCATATTATTTATCCCATATAGACTTCCCACATCGATCAGTCTAAAAAAAAAAACACTTTTAGTCATGGACTTGCCCATTATGACCTCAGACCTCTTGCCCAAAAGACCTATCACTCCAAACATATACAATTAACTACCTTTCACCCACCTTACCATTTTCACTCTCATTTCCTAAATCACCTCAAGGAAATCTTAGAATTTTGAAATTTGGTGATCCTATGACTACTTTCACCATAGAACAATTAATCATGCAATGGTTTTGAGTCTTATGTTCACCACCCCCTTCAAGGTATGATCTACTCGGTATGATCCTACCCAATCAGGTGGCTTTATTGCCCCCCTCTTATCTTTTAACCATCTTTGTTTACATTTTGATTACCTTATACAGGACTTGGTCCTTGACACTTACCTTTGGGGTAATCCTCCCCTTTCGCCATAATCACCTTCACTGTAACATTTTACCTATAATCTACCCACACCTATTAAACCTAAACCCACTACATGCCCACAAACCTACCAACTCATTTTCATATTCTTCCCTAGCTCATGGGAGAACTACATCGTTATGAGGTTCCTTTTCATTGGGACTATGTAGGCAACACTTCTAGGGCATGGGGCCCTGGAAGGTTAGCTCACCACTCTTTACCCTAACCACTTTCCCCACCTTTACCTGATTTCTTGTTCATATCAAAAACCCAAAAGTCTATTCCCTATCCACATCATTCGACCTACATACACTCCTCATGTTTCACATACTCTTTTACCACTACCATTATTTCCCATATTCATCTATAACCCATATTTAAACATTACACACCATTACATTCCTTTGCATTAACATGTATTACCAAAATACTGAAATACACATCCATACCTACACCGACCTTGACTCGATGCCCAAAGCTGACCTGAATTGATCCATGCCTAAAATTAACCTGACTCGATCCATGCCTAAAATGAACTGACTCGATCCATGCCTAAAAATGACTGACTCGATCCATGACTAAAATTAACACGACTCAATCCATGCCTAAAACTGACGACTCGATCCGTGCCTAAAAATAACCTAACTCGATCCATACCTAAACCGACTGACTCAATCCATGCCTAAAACTAACCTAACTCGATCCATGCCTAAAACTAACTGACTCGATCCATGCCTAAACTGACCTAACTCAATCCATGCCTAAACTAACCTAACTCGATCCATGCCTAAACTGACTTGACTCTGTCATGCCTAACTCACCTAATCCATTCATATCATAACGAAAGTAAAATAAAATACACATCACAACACATAATCATCTAAACCTCATACATCTCATCATATAAATACTGTGTATCACAATAATGTACACTCATCTCAAAAAAAAAAACATGTGTCTCTCATACATCACCTGGCTCACAAGTTTCTATATAATACAAAAATATCTTTGGCTCATAGGCCGGTATCATGAATAAAAAAATCATAATAAATACATAATATCTTTCACTCGCAGTTGGTATCTGTCTGAAAAAAATCATAATAAATACAAAATCTCTTCGGCACATAGGCCGGTCTCATATATAATCCATACAAAAATGACTTGGCACATAGGCTAGTCCATAGTAAGTCAATCATCTCCCCATCTGATGTCGAGGAATGTTCCTGTGAATTTGTCTCTCCCGACCCCTTAGCCATGCCTATACGGTGCCGGCACCTACCTCGGCTCCTACTGATGGCCCCTCACCTGTGGATGGCCTTTACACACTAGTGGCCTCACCATGACCCTATCCCTAGACTCACTAGCCACTGTACTCTTGACACTATGAGTGCAAGATCTAGTCCTCTCCTTTGGAGGCTGTTGTGCTCTGTACTCGAGAATAGGAGGGCACGTCTAGCCCAGAAGCTAACAAATGATCCTGATAATATCATGCCTCTACTAGGGCATCCCTGAATCTGACCATGGTCACTATCTGTGGGGGTGTCATGGGTCTCCCTACCTATGTGGATGCATGTACCATGGGACCCTATCCCGAAATCTACCCGTGCCTGTGTTAGTACCATGGCACGACTTGGCCCTAGGAGCTATGCATGCTCGTGCCTAAATATGGGCTTGCAGAGTAGTAATCTACACTTGCATTGTTGACAGGTTGGCTCTGCAGACCCATAACCTCTCCCTACACTATGGCCAACTGGTATTGTAAGCCTTGTAGCTATGCGCCTGTAGGGTGGCTATCTACTCTCCCCCTCCACCTACCTCCTCTCCATCTCCCCTACCTTTTCCTATGCGGGTACACATCCTGCCCTACCTTAGCCTACAACATCGTTATGTAGGCCTATAATGTGGCAACCTGTGCCTCTGTACCTGTCAACTACCCCTGCATAATCCCAAGTTACGTCACCAAGGTAGCCACCTACCCCTGTAGGGCATCCCTCTACACTGTGATGGTGGCTAAGTTTGGCTGCCCTGGCCTCGGTGGTACGACTCTCAGCTGTGCTACCCACCACTACCTGTATCCATCTACCACTCTAGCATCATCAATCTGTGAATCCACTAGCTTCTCCTCCTGTTCAGTCAGTATGGTGGGTCATGGTGGAGACATAGGTCTCTCCACGTCATCTCTCATGTACTACAGAAACAAAGGTGGTACATCCTAGACTAACAATGGCCGGTGCCCAACCTACTCTACGGGTATCCGCTCATGCTCTCCCGCTCTCCTCCCCTCTATCCATAGATATAGTTGTAGCCCATCTAGCTCTATGGCCATCTGTCGTATGCGGGGAAGCCCACATACGGCCTCCAAATGATGTCCACCCTAGACAACCCCTCTAATAACCTCCTGTAGTAAGCTACATCATGAGTAGCTATGGCACCTTGGGCCTCTCCAATAGCTAGTACCCACCGCCTATACCCAACTCTCAAAAATCTCCATGGGAATGCATCTACTCAAGGCATCCCCACTGGTCGAACACAAGCAATGTGCTCGTAAGCCCAACAATGCAATGTAGAGCAGTACAGTGAGATCTTTGAACCTCCGTAGTCACCCATAGGCCCATAGCTCACTATATACCTGCATTAGAAATGTAGGTTCCCATGTGAACCGTGTCTGCTGTATCACCATGTCATGAAGGACTCCCATCAGTGACCTTAGGAATCTCCCACCCTCTACATCCGGTAGTGCGAAGTAGCACACTGCCTCCATCAAAAGTACCACTAACCTCATCTCCTCTGGATGAGCTCTATACATCACTCCATAGCTCATGCTAGCATAATGGAACATTAGTTCTACTACAACCTCACCAAAAATAGGTGCTAGTAGCTCCGTAGATGCCTTTGAAGAGATAGAATAAACTGGGCCCCCAATATGGGCAACTGCAGGATCCTGTAGACATCCTCAGGGTGATCGTCATCTCACCCATCGGCATATGGAAGGTGTTGGTTCTTTGAGTCCCATCTATCGATATAGGCAACCATCGGACTCACCTCTCGGACTAAATGCTAATAGTACCTCACCCCTATCAACCCCACCTCTGTAACATGCTACCACTCCTCTTGCGTTGTGCTCACCCATACTATCAATAATAAGGGTGGCACCTGGGCCCTCATCTCGCAACTCATCTCAGGCCTGCATCCCACAAGAGCAATGTATTAGTACACCTTCCCAACTTACCCTATTTCACCCCACATCCCGACCTAATCTCTTTCCCCACCCCCATCCCGTTGGCCTTGTCGCTAATCCAACCTACCCAAACCCATCTACCCTACCTATCTACCCTAACCCTCACCCAAACCTACCCTACCCCTCACCCAAGCCACCCTAAACCCTTCCCATCTCCCTTAACCCTTTTCCCTCTCACCTAATTCTTTCCCACCCTGCCCTTACTCTATTCCCTTTTTTGTCCCAACTTAACCTTAGGTTGACCAATACCGGTCACTACCCACCGAGCGTCGGCCACATGCGATCGATGTTTGTTAGTGTCGTGTTGCTGCCTGCCACAACTTCCCAACCCTACTTTTCCCCTTTGTACTCCTACCCACTCTAACCCCTCCTTACACCCCTAATTATTCCTATACTACCCTTTTACTCTACACCCTACCCTTCCCCATTCCCATTTCCCCCTTTTTTCCCCTTATTTTAAAATTTCTTCCCCAACCCCCATTTTTAACTTTTTTTATATTTTAACCAATTTCACTAAACAATCAATAACCAAGGTTTGACACTTACCACATCCCACTGCCCACTGTCATGGTGGAACCTCTAGCCTCCACACCACTCCTCCCGATCCCTCTCCAGCCTCTGCCATCCTCGAATGACCTCTCACTCTCCCAACCAATCACCTCACTCGATCCAATCTCGCGGCCCCACCTCTCACCCAATCAATCTCACCTATGTGGCTCACCAACCAAGCTCTCTGACATTCTCTTTTGTCCTCTTCCTCTTTTCTCTCTTCTTGTCCTTTTCTCCTTTTCACAATGCACAAATGAATTTTAAAAATGAGGGTTTTTTCACTTTTTATAATCTACGACTCAAACACGCGTCGGTTAACCCTTGACCAATGTCGTGCCTGCACACTAGATAACCACCGTCGTTAACCCTTGACCGATGTGCTCACTATACCTTATGACATCGTTACCCGTGTTGTTTGACCTCATGCCCTTACCTTACCTATTGTCGTGTTATCTATCCTGACCCTACCTTTGGTGTAGTAGAACATACCTAAACATTCCTGTACCTAACCTACATTGTGTTTCTTGACCTTATCCTATACCTTGGATACCAGATTCACTTCACCCTTGTTTGGATAAACCTATCGACCTTAGACGATGTAGAGTTTGCCTACTCTTCAACCCAGTAGCGTGTTGTAGTTTCTACATGTGTGTGCATTTGACTATTGTTACCTGTGACCCTGACCCATTACCTAGATTTCTTGAGTAGACCTTTCACCCTTTTCCCCTACACCCACTTGACTTTTCCTCACATTTACCTTTTATCAAAGCACTCCTGCTTGACCCTACTACCTCATTAGTTCATGGTTTGGGGGATCACCTTCACCCTCACATGGGGCAACCACATCTTATTTTTATTAGCATCACTTACCAATACAAGATACGCAAAAAAAAAAGGGGCAAAATGTAGACATTAAAATTAGGTCACACTCCCCTTCATCCCTCGACATATAAGCCCCCTTTATTACATTCACCTAGCCATGACCCCCTTCACCCCACTAATATTAATTTAATTAATTTAATTAAATTAATGCTTTATCCTCACTATATTTATTATTTAAATATCTTATTTAAATAATATCTACACATCTGATTCACTTAGACACCTCACCAAGCTAACTCAACCTAAGACATGTTCTTAGTAAGTTACCATAACTAACTAAGACTTACTCAAACCCTAAAAATCAATGCCTACATTCCCTCTAACCACATTCCTGCATTCTCACAAGAGGCTCTTAGTCTAATCCATTGGATAATGACACGAGATCTGAGGAAATCAAGAGGATCTCCCTAAGTTTAGTAAACCTAGGAAATCCTACCTTAACCGACATCGGTTACCCCTAATTGTCACCGGTTAAGCCGAACCACCGTCGGTTACCCCTTTTAACCCAAAACAACCTTATTCTCGGGTTAGAAATTAGAACTTGGAAATTTTAAATTGGAAGCAAGAAATTTGATGAAGAAGAACAAATCTCAAAGAGATAACACATCTCGAGAGAGCCAATTCTAGCAAAGAACTCACATCCAAGGAAGGAGATTGAGGATCTTCTCTGCATAGCCATCGACCACGTTCGATCTATCTAAGAAAAGAGGAGTGTGCATGTAGCCCATACATAAGATTTTCTCAGTTGGTGATCATTTACAACCTTCAAACCCATCATCAAAGCACCTCCATCCTTCACACACAGACCTTCAAGAATGAAATCCAAGTAAGTATAACGTCATACTTCTCTGGTTTATTTTGTTACATCATTATTTTATCACCCATTGTTTATCTTGCTCCCTATTGACCTTCTCCAAGATTTTCACCTCCATAAACCCATTAAAACCTTGCAAAATCCTACTCCAGTCACCCATTACCTCATCCCGACCAACCAAAATCCTTTGTGTAATCACAAAGGAGACCAAAACCCTGTTCTGTGACATTTCCAGATCTCACAGTAACCGGTGCCGGTTATACCTAACCGTTGTCGGTCACCCCAGACCGATGCTGGTCTCTGTGTTTGTCCACACAGTCTTAAACAGAGACCTACCCACCTAATTTTACCTCACCCTCACTCACTTGTGACCTACCCGAGACCTTTATCAGACCTACAGAGACCCAGAACCTATCACTTGACCTTGGATTCTATTCTAGCTTAGCCTGTTAGATTAGATCTATTTCTTATTGTGTTTTTAAGTGAGATACCTAAATCATTTTAAAATAACAATAGGATTTACCTTGTTTTCAGCACTAATTTGTTTAAAACAGTGGACTGAAAACCATCTAGGAAGTACCATGCTTCTCGGATCTAGCACACGCTAGGCAGTTCACTACCCATATTGTTTAATTCCTTCTGGTGGTTTTGTTTTCATTACAAGTAGTTCCTCCTAGCCAAAAGGAAGCTCTCACGGTCGGGTTGTGGATTCGAAGTCATATGCATGCAACAACCCATCAATCAAAATTTGAATAGGTATTCCTCCTACTCCTGTTACCCTATCTATTTCATCAACAATTCAAAGAAATAATCTAAGAAAAAGATGAAACAATATGGTCATACCCTTTGGATTGAAGAATGTGCTAGTTGTCTTTTTGCGCATAGTGGTGCAAGCATTCTAGGACTTCATCCATAAGTTTCTTCAGGTCTATTTGGATTATTGGATAGTATATGGTGTAGTTAAGGACCATTGTGACAATTTGAGGTTAATGTTTGAGAGGTGTGGCGAGTTGAGGATATCCCTCAACATTAAAAAATGTGTGTTTGCTACACCCTTTGGGAATTTATTAAGACATATCATATGTAAGGAGGGATTGCTAATAGATCCCGCTAAGGTTGCAGATTATTGTGGAGTTAAGGGAGCCTACTAGCTAGAGTGCGGTGTGCACATTCCTTAGGCATACGAGGATATTACGGAAAAATCATTAAGGGATATGTCGAGATCGTCACTCCTTTAGATGAGCTTCTTAGATATAAAAGTTCCTTCCATTGGGGAGAGGCGTAGTAGAGGGCATTTGATACATTAAAATATAGGCTTATCACCGCACCTATTTTACATTTTCCCTCTTGGGACAAGCCCTTCCATGTCCATGTCTATGCCTCAGGGACTGCCATTAGAGTAGTGCTTGCACAACCAGGTGAAGGGATTGTTGATCATCCTCTATGTTTTACAAGAAGGAAGCTAACACCAGTAGAGATAAACTATACCACAACCGAGTGTGAGGCATTGTTAATGATCTATGCACTCTTCAAGTTTAGACAATATCTGTTTGGCAAAACCCTTTGTGTTTTACTTGACTACATGGGATTAAAATATTTAGTGAACAAGGATGTTCTAAAAGGTGCATATGTCGATGGGTTTTGTTGTTTCAAGATTTTGAATTCACCGTTGTAGTAAAGCTTGGAAAATGCAACTATGGGCCTAATCATCTGTCAAGAATTGATTCACGGGAGGATGCACAGAGTATTGAGGAAACAATGCCAGACGTGTAACTATTTAGGTTGTGGCATGTGCCCTCAGATTTGGAAGAGATTGCAATATTTTTAAAGGAAGGTGTGGCACCGGATGGAATGAAGACATTGGAAAAGAAGTAGTTGGCCATATGCATCGTGCCCTACATGTTAATTAGTGGAGACTTATACAAGTTGGGACGTGATGAAGTTTTGTGCAGGTGTGTCTTAGAGCATGAGCACCTGGCCATCATGGAGGAAGCACACGAGAGGAAGTGCAGGTGGGAATTATGCAGGTGATGCCACCACGCATAAGATATTAATGGCAAGTTTGTGGTGGGAAACTTTGTACAAATATTGTAGATAGTATTGTAAAGTGTGTGACCATTTTCATCGCATTATAAAACCAGAAGGAGAGATGAAATTACTTTGCTCTCTATTCCTAGAACAAAACCTTTCAAAAAGTAGGTGATAGACTTTGTAGGAACTATTACACCAATAGTGCGTAGGATTGGGTCATGTTATGTCATCACTTACATGGATTATCTCACAAGGTGGGCAGAGGCATCGCCAACTAAATATTACATAGTAAAAATAGTGGCAAGGTTCTTATGGGAGAACATTATCACAAGGTATGGATGCCTGTTGAGTTTGACCAGCGATAGGGGTACACATTTCTTGAATGAGACCATGAGGATCCTATTATCAGAGTTCATGGTGGCTCATCACAAGACTACGCCCTATCACCCAAAATCAAGTGGAACCGTAGAAGAATTCAACAAGATATTGAGTCATACCTTGACCAAAATTTGTGATGTCGGAAGACAAGATTGGGATGACAAAGTATCGGTAGTATTATGGGCTTACAGGACAACATATAAAAGGCTAAACAAAGCCACACCATTTCAATTGGTGTTTGGCATAGAATCTATTTTCAGTTGAATTTATGTTACCTTCTCTATGAATAGCGTGCATAGGAGGATTAGATGATGAACAAGCACTGGAAGAAAGGATTGATGAGTTAATGAAGCTGGATGAGAGATGGTCACTCACCAGGTGGAGCCAAACAATAGAAAAAGAAAAGAAAAAGGCTTGGCATGATCGCCACATTAGGAACAAGAAGTTTGAGGTTGGGAAGATGGTGTTACTATATGATTCTAAGTTTTTGTGCCATCCTAGGAAGTTGAAAGTCCATTGGTTGGGTCCTTACACAATCTTGTACATCCTTGATTCGAGCACGTGCTAATTACAAGCGCTGGATGGGATGAAGTTTCCTGGACACTTGAATGGGAGTAGGTTGAAGCCCTACTATAAATATGTTTTCTTGTTGATTTTAAATAAGATAGTTTTACTAGTTAGTTTAGAAGTTTCCTTTATGCTTTCCATTTCTTGTGTTTCCCTTTTGTGATGTTGTTTTGTTTTGCGGCTTGGGTACTAGTAACCTTATTGCTATTTTGAGAATTCATGAGTGTGTAGAGGACCGCACATTGTTTTAAGTGTGGGGTGGAGAAATGTGAAGGAGCACATGATTAAGGTACAAGGAAGTTGTGTTGAGTGGCCTACTTGAAAGAGGTATATGAAGAAATATGGAAGACGAATGGTTGGTGCTAGGGTAAAACTACTTGTAGATCCCATGTACTAAGAAGGAGAAAGTGCATTGAAGCAACATGAGATAGGAAAAGTAAGAATCGGGACAGAATAAGGTCCTTCGGCGTGGGTTACGCACACGCAAGAGTCTCTGTCATGTTAGATTGGTTGAGCGCTAAAAGGTTCGAGGAGTTTTCGCGTGAGGTTTGGCATATGAGTGAAAGTGCTGAAAGGCGAGCTTTGTTTGAAAAATATGCATTAAATGAACAAAGTATGGTGGTAGGTGAAGTAGCATTTAATGTTCAAAAAAGAGAAAAACTATAAGTAAAGGGTTGAGGATCTTTCATTTTCACTTTGCAAAATAGAGAAAGAAGTGAGCTTTATAAACAATGGTTTCTAGATATAATCGTGTGAAGAAAGACTTGTGAGATTGAAGCATGAGCATCCAGTTTGAGTTTTCAAACCAAAAGGAAGGGGTTACATGGGCATGAAAAGGGTTATAAGGATGCACCATCTTATGGAGTTAATTTGATCCTAGTTACAGATTCGGTAAACTAGGGCATGGGTTCAAGAGAGTTATATCACGATTTGAGATTGGAGGCTAGAAGAATTTGGAGAACAGAGTAATAAAAATACCTAGATAGTGGCACCTAAGAAAGAAAAGGAAAGGGCAATTAAAAACAACAACTGATGTAAACAAAAACTAATAATGGTATGTAGAGATGCAATACCCGGATGGGGTGATGATGTGAAAGGAGTGGGAAACCCACGAGAAATATACCTGTAAGTGATTATAATCACCAAAAAAACATGATAGAGAAGGAAATGACATTGTAATTAGAGTGCCCTACTAGTAAGCGAACACCGAGAGAAGGCTTACCAATATACAATGATGACATTAAGGTCAAAATAGAGAAGGCAAGGTTGTTGCTGACTCTATGAGTTTCCCTATTTTGGAAAAATAGAGCACTTGTACCAATGGTTAATGTCACGGGTACACATAGATTACTTCCATTTTGTAGGGTACAAGATGCATGTTACTCACCAACTTATCTCACAATTTACACACCTCATATGTGAGGGAGATAGCTTAGAAGATGACCTAGGTGACAAGGAGGCTATTCAAGAGACCATCACCGAATATTCCTATAAGAAGGGGTCAATGTATTATGACATTTCGACATCAAGGACCTGTGGTGAAAATGCCTATGCATCTAGTGACTAAGTTGAATGGCTAGGAGAGGTGAACCCAGTCAACAAACCCTGGTTACATGTCTATAGGAAAATTGAAGAATGCACCATATACAACTTATCCACATACATTGTAGAAGAAATTGTTAAGTGCATGAAGGAAGGTGACAAAATCCTCTTTAGTAACGTCTTTCTCACCATTGTATTTTCAGAGATTGGAGTACTGATGCATTGGACAAGTTTGTATGGGAGTACCCCGAGGATCCTTCACCTGTGAAGAGGTTCGAGAAGTATGCCTGTGATACAATGACAACACCCCACAAGGCGCAGTTGGAGAAATGGTATACGTACCTAAGGAACGTATTCGGGGTAGAGTGGAGAATCCCTAAACAACTCCCAACAGAGGCGAGGGGAAGTTGAATTTGTTGTTTATCAACATTTACGCACTGTGTAGATTCAAGCTAATAGACGAATCATGGAGCCCTTGGTGTAAGCTTCCCTTCACGTTCACTACTCAATACTTCCAAGCGGGAGTGAATAGATTTAAGGAATCAAAGAAGTTAAGGCTAGAACTAGGTAGTTTGGGAGCATAGGGAGATGAGAAAGAAGCTGAATTACCCCAATGGTAAGTGTGCGTACATGGAGAGGTACATGTCGCATGAGATCTAGATGACAAGGCCGATAACACTACCCATCGTTGGAGGATCTGTGATGCACATGTACCTTTGTATAAGGCCAAAGTTTGAGAAGGGTGCATATATGGAGAATGATGTCTCCATACCTGAGGATCCCATGGGTAGGAAGAAGCCCATGCCAAAGAAGAGAGGGAGAGGAGAAGAAGAAGCACCAAGTGTGCAGACTGCTCTAGACAGTGAGCATGCCAACAACAAGCACCAAGCCAAGCACTTACATATGGAGAAAGAAGTCCTCGGTGAAGGAAAAGACACTGAAGTAGAGGCACCTAGGCAACCCCTCACCAAGGAAGAGTCTCCTAAGGGAGAAGATAAGGCCGAATCACTGTTTAAGAGCCACCTCTTAGGAAAAAGTAGGGGGTAGATGAGGAAGCTGACTTGGAGGTGACCAACAACATGGAGAAGTACATGGGTGGAAGAGGGGATGAGAGTGAAGAAGATGACGGTGAGGAAGATGAGCTCTGAAAAAGACCAGAGCCATAGGTCTTCAACATCTATGACTCGGAAGAGGAGAGTGGAGATGAGAAGCAGGAGTTCATATTCACGTGGTGCAAGGGCACATAGGATGAGGAAGACATCGGAGATATGGAAGGGAATGAAGAGCTTGGCAGGGAAAAGCAAGGAGCAATAAGTTTTATGAAGGAGAAGATCATTGAGGTGGCAAAGAGAGAAGAAAATAAAATGCTTGAAGCACTTTGGTAGACTAAGAGTTGGAGCACAATATGGACATAGTCTTTGAAGGAAGGGAAGGAGGAGAATATTGAAAAAGAGCATGACAGCCTGGGAGGAGGTCCCGCTCTAACAGTAAGTTTCCCCAAAGGCACGCGCTAGGGTAGGAGGACTCTTGATACAAAGAAGAGGAAAGTAATGGGATACGTTGATGATAAGAATAAGGTGTTACATGCACAATTCCAAAGCATTGTACCCACAGAAAGGATTTTAGCCATGGGGTCTTTTGAAAAGGAGGGCACATACCCTAGAACAAAGAAGATGCTCTCTTAGGCGTTTGAGTACCACATTGATGAACCGGACTTTGAAGTATGGTAGGGAGCGCTCATAACATTACCAAAATCTAAGAGGGTCAATCCCTTAATGAATGCTCGGGATCTCTCGGATGAGCAGTGCAATGCACTCAACAAGGTCACGATTGAGACCGAGGCTAGACTCTTCATGCGTAATGATAGGATGAGAGTACCTTTGGAGGAAAAACTAGGGAAGAAGGAAGAAGAGATAGCGGAGAAGACCAAGAGCTTAAAGTAGGAAGAGCTGATTAGTGTAAAGCTAAGGTGAGAGTTAAAGGAACATAAGATAAAGGTGGGAAGTATACAAGAAAATGGAGTCTATCAAGGGCGTCATCCTTTTAAAGCACCCAGACTTAGCGCCGCCTATTGGTATCAAAATGTGTTCTCCTTTTCAGTCTAAGTAGCACCATAGATATTTCATGGAGCTTAAAGATAGATTAGACCATGTTGTATGTTGTTGGTAGCTAGGGATATGGTCTAGCTAGCACTCAGGTTTGTGGAGAAATGGATAGCACTCCAATAGGACTTGATCTTGTCCTAGCTTTTAGGTTGTGCCTTACAACCAAGGTAAGAGGACCTATTTTTAACCTTGTAATGGTGAAGGATATGAAGATGTCCTTTTCTTTTCTTGAAATTCCGTGATGGAGGCCTTGATGAAAACATGATCAGCACCCTAGATCTGAACTCTCACAAGTTGTCACTTCTCAAAACATGGGTACATTCTCAAAACAAGGCAAAGGTTACTAGAGACATTGGAAATCCTGATCTATTGTGCATACTTTTGTAAATAAATTTTGATCTTCTGTGGATATACACATGTAAATCAGGGATAGTACATGATAGGATCTATGTTGTTGGATGATTTTTGGTGGGAGATTGATAAGAAAAATTGGGATAGATTAGATCTTTGATAATCTGTACAATACTTGAACAACTATTAGATGCAATGCCTAAAATAATCGGGATGTTCTTGTTATCCAAAATGTTCCCCTTGCACATTTTGTGGCTAACTCCCTTCATTATTCCCTCCCTTGTGCCTCAGTTATAATTTTTTTCTTTTCAGGCACTCAAGACCTTCTGGAAATGGCACCATTAGATAGAGCTTTTTCTCAGCTTTCCAAAAAGGTAAAGTTTTCCTCCTAACTCCATGTATTTTTGAAGTTATGGCTCGACGGAGATTTTGTGGGAAATTTTCCCTTGAAAGGCCCGCAGCCAATAAGATAAGGCCACGTGTCCTAGGGAGGGCGGAGATTGGGGGTAAACTTGGAATTTTTACCAAGTGTTCTGAAAGTTTTCAAAAGGAATTTTTCACCCCAAAGGCATGTCGATGAATTGGATGCTGCCACGTGTCCAGGCGGGGAGAAATTAGGAAAATTTCTTAAGCGTTGATACAAGAAAAAAATATTGACCTTGAGGCCCGCGCCAAATCGCGTCGCCACGTGTCTCAGAGGAAAGGAGTTACGAGAGGGTGAAGTAAAAATAGAAAATTTGACTAAATGTTGGTGCCATGGAAAAATTTTCAGGAAAGGTCCGCATCCAATGGCCTCATGCCATGTGGCACCGGACCCATGGACCACAGAGGTAGACTTAAAAATTTAGTGAAGTGTTTTGGTTAGGTCAAAGGAAAATTATTGGCGTAGGCCCGCCGACCAGTCAAAGCTCACCATGTGTTGCCACGGTGTCAGAGGTCGGTGGCGTGAAAATATTCTTTCTTTTTCACCCAAGTGAAAAATCAAAAGGCAAAGGCCGCCCCACAAGGCTGCCGAGTGAATAGGATCACGCCATGTGTTCGGGAGGGTTCGGAGCTTCGACCGCTAGGGAAACATTGGGAATTTTTCCCAAAGGATAGTAGAGAGAGAAATGATCATGGAGGGGTGATCATGGATAATTTTAGGTATATTTTCAAAGTCCAATTTAGAGATTGAGTTGGAATTGATATAACTTTACAACTTTTGACAGGGAGTTGGGTTGTGAAGTTAAAATTGAATTTGATAAAGTTTTAGAGATGTTTTCTTAAATGTGGAGTTCAATGTAGGTTCAATAGGACCTAATACATCTAAAATAATTTGTCTCCTTTATTAATTTTATTCATAAATCTGAACTATACATTAATTACATTATTTTCAAATGCCAGAATTATACAAATAACAAAATTCTTCCTTCCACGAGTTTCAAAATTAATGTGCAACGTCAAATATGGAAAACATGCCAAATTCCTTTCTCAAACATTCCATTGATTCAACAACACATATATACATAGTATGCAATGTTAATTTCTAATCTTTAACAACTCTTTTCAAAAGATCAAATTTCTGTCATTTCCTTTAAACGGGTTCTCTTTCCAAAATAGAATTCCTAAGATATAACAATCATTAAATTTCTAATACAACAATGCAATTGAGTAAAGAACATAATTATTTCATTGATCTCCAATAACAATATACAACTTAACTCTTTCTTTACATTCCAATTTGAAACTTACAAACTGTATGATGTTCTTTTTCCAAAATAGAGGAAGGAAAGTAACTCTTCACATTTCAAAATACAAACTATAGGATATCATTTACATTTCTCAATTCATATACAACTTCCAATTTCAATATCAATACACTCATCCACTAAAATTGGGAAAGGTTACAATGACATTTGTTCAAGAAAGGAAGACTGTCAAAATTGATTTCTCCAAGCTCCAAACAGCAACATGTTGATTTCTTCATCTTTTATCTTTTAATCACAACAAGGAAGGGGGAAAGACAATGCTCTCCACCCAACCAAGATACCCAATTGGTAAAGAGAATCCATCTTTCCCCATTGGCCCCCGAGCCCCAACCATATTGAAATGGAGCATGAAACCAACACATGGAAACAAAGGCTTCTATCACAAACAAGCAAAACTCACATTGCACAAGAACAACAAAAGCACAATTCAAAACAAAACAACAGTTCCCAACTACATTTAAAAACAATCATACAACACATAGGCTTGAACAAGCAAGCCAAACAAGAGCAAGAGCTATGGAGGTCTCCTTATGCCTCCCTTGTTGAAATTTGGGCATCCACCAAAACAACCCGCCAAAATCATAACAAAACCCATAAACCTTATCCCTCCTCAACCCCTCCTTATCCCTCCTCCAAATTTATCCCTTATCCCCCCTAAAGTAAGAAATGCAAGCATATTCTTTTCCTAGGTGGATCCCAAACCAACCTTCCCTCCACAAGAAACAAGTGCCAATGGAAAATCCCTTATCCCTCCTCTGATTAAACCTCATAGTCTCCTCTCTACACCATGCCCTAAGCATTCTACCCATCCATCTAAGAATGCAAACACAAAACCATTCAATATTTTGCATGCAAGAAAGAGGGAAAAACAACAATTAAAAAGCAAGAGCCTACCTCTCCATTATGGAGATTTGTTTCCAAAATAGTAGATTCTTTGTTGCACAAAAACCAGTCCCAAATCAGCAAGAGGAATGCATGCACAAGTAAATCCACTTCTTCCACCAAGAAAGCTCCAAAATGCAAGAGAAATTTGACCCAAGAGTGAAATCACAAACTTTCAACAACCTCAAAATGAGGAGGAATTCAAATTTTAAAGGAGAGGGTGGAAGAGGATGATGTGGATTCCAAGTGGGATGCCACATCATTTTTCCTCATTCCCCAAGAGTGCAATCAACATCAACAACAAATCACCATTAAAGGAAATGACAAAATCACTTACATACACAACTTCAACCCATACTCCAAAAAGGGAATGCATTAAAAATTTGTAAGACAAGTGCAATCAATTCTTACACAAAATCATATCAAAATGCAATAAAAAGGATTGATTTTGACTCCAAAGCTATAATCATGGTTGGTGGAGGTTTTGAGAGGTGTGGGACAAGTTTAACTTGTCCCACAAGCCTCCAAATTTGTCCTTCAAGGCCAAATTCGAATTTCAAAGAGGATGGAGTGTTTGACCTTCCAAAATCTGCCTTACAAACTCTTACAAATTCTTACACATCCTTACATGGTAACTTACACACTCTTTTACATTCTCTTACACTTGCATTAATATCTATGACATTTATTTTATTTTATTATTAAGGGCAAATAGTTTTGAAGGGACTATACCCTGTATACAAAAGGGACTATGACATTTATTTATTACAATCTTTTATAAAGATTTATTTATTTACCACATGGTTATACAATATATAAATCAGATTTCATTATCAACCAAGACAAAAACATTTAATTTATATTCCACATCCCAATTAATTTAATTAAAACTTAACTATATGACTCTCACATTATACTATCACATTTAAATTAATTAAAAGAAAGAACACCTTACAATTAAAAATACACACAACAATAATAAAAGGGAACATACAAATAAAACACACATATCCCATGGTCATAATAGTGGAAATCCCCCCCATGGGAAGTCCTAACATAACACAACACGCAAAACAACACAGTTTCCATGGTGACCTTGTTGATTTCACACTGAATTCCAATATGGTTAGTCTCCAGTCCCCCGACATTGTTGTGATTTTTAACTTGCAAAATGTAAAACACCTCCTTCAGCCTCGTGGCCATATCAGAACATCCAAAATGATATAAGCACATATAATTATTAAATCCAAATCACAAAAATATCAAGAATTTAACATTTATCATTTAAATTCAATTTGTAACTATATCATCATCCAATAGATCTCTATACTAGAGCTATTCATAATATCAATGTCACATGTCTAAAATCAACATCAATACCTCGCATACTATGTCAACCAAAGTATATCATCATCCAGATAATAATAATAATGTCTCAATGATCATCAAGCATAATAACTAAATCCAGATCCATATTAATCCATAGTCTATCATCTAACCATCATACTAAGCAAAACATAATAATGTCCATAGTATTCCATGATCTAGCATATACACATCATACTACATCAAAACATAATAATGTCCAAACTATGATTGAAAGTGTCGGGATCAAAGTATCAAGCAATGTCGAAGGAGAGTGGGCACTACATAGTGCTGTCAATTTGAAGAAGATTTCCAGTTGAGCCTCCACAATTCCTTCTTCTCCAAACAAAGTCAACAACCAAAAAATTCTTTCTCATATGCCTCTTATACCTCCATTGGATCGAAAATAGTCCAAAGGAGCTAAAAATAGAAATAGATTGCAAATAGAACTGTTGGTTCGAAGAACCAGATATCTCCATGTAGAGCAAAAATCGAAATGCATGAAAGACCAAACAACCTCCCAAAAATCCACTCGCATGGTTTCCAAGGTGGTTTTCTCACCAAAACCGATGATCATTAATGCCATTGAATTTCACTTTCCCACCTATATCTCCATGCCACTGCCATCTAAAGTTGGTGAGTCCAATTTCAACGATAGCATGCATCACTTAACTCTAGTGATGATGCCAACTAGGATTCCCTCTAATTTCCATGCCTCTACCAAAACTGGTAGTACCATCCCATAAATTCAAAAATCAAATCACATAAATGACTTAGAAACCATCGCCACCACCTTACACTTGCCATGTGACCCCTTAGGTCCCCTTCCATCCTTACATTAGTTTAGGTTAGATAAACATTAGTTTAGGATCGACCTTAGGTTAGATAAAAAGTATTTACCTTAGGTCATTTTAATATTGCCATAGGTAACAAGCCATCATAGATTAAGCCATACCACATAGTAATTTAGTATTAGGTAATAGGTTAGAGATAAACCTATCATTATCTTAGGTTATTTCCAAATCCCACACTTATATAACATACAACTTAGATTAGGATGCAACAGGATTAGTGTAGACATAGATCTAAGGTAGGTCTAGTTTACCTTAGGTTAGAATCCCATTAGGATAGATCTTAAAGATCTAGGACTTAGGTTTTACCTTTTATAGTCATGTAGTAGACCTTTGTCCTTCTTACACCATTCAGCGTCCTTAAGAAATTATCAAGAAGATCTCGAGCACACTATTTACAAAAAAATGTAGAGCAAGGATCTCAAGAAAGATCAATAAAATTGTGTATATTTAAGGACTCGGTCCCTTACTTCCTTTAATTTTTGAATGTCGAGTTTTTCATACAGATCAGATAAGAAGAATTAAAGCATACCTTGGATCAATGGAATTGATCCAAGGTTTTGCTATTATAGAGAGATAAATTTGCAAACAACATTACCAGTTTACAACCTTACCTATCTCAAGAAAAATGGATTCCTTACAAGCAACAACATTTCAGCAAAATGAATCCAAGAACAGAATAATTTATCCATTGCAAGCATGATTTCCAACATTCGAAAGAATACACCTTCTTAGGACAAATCACATATCAACACTTGCAGTGCAAAGAGGAAAAAGTTTAACAATTTGTCAAAGATGTTACACCTTTAGTTTTTACTCCCATGCCCAATCCTACGTGAAATTCCTACAACCTTCTAGCATCCAAAAATACTTACTAACCGAAGATCCTTTCACACATGCTTGCGAGTGCTAAAAGCACTTCTTCTATCCTTATGTAGTCATTTTTACCCTTTAAAAAATAAAGGAACCCCATGTGCACTGGTCTATCACCTAGCAAAGCTAGGTGCTCACCCGAGGCACACGTGGGTGTCAAGTCTCTCTTTTATGTGAGTTTAGTGGGAAACATCATCTATGATTTGTGTTTAAAATACTTTCAAATGGGTTTAGGACATACAAGAACCATAGAGCTCAGAACAGCCTCTAGATCCTTGTAGTCATTTCAGATAGAGTACTTAATAGAATCTATAACATGTATCATATCAGAAAGAAGCATACAAGCATCCATACTTAGCATAAAAGGAAAGAGAACTCATGAGAGAGAAGTATGCATCAAAATAATTGATATTCATGTATATATAACAGGTAACCTCATTACATCCATGGAGCCATTATAGAGTGTCACAGAGAAGCAAACTACAGTCATGAATTATAACTGGACTAATGTAACTAAGCTACCAAAAATTAAATTATAATTTCCATGCCCAATACATCCTTTCTTGAATGCAATTACCCATTAATAGAGTTCTTGCAAAGTATTTCTGTAGAGCTCCACCCACACTCTAAGTCTCTTTGTTTACTCTACAGGTACTTGTATTTATAGCTTTTCTAGACTACCAACTCATCCTCTAGTGCCCTCAGATCTGATGCCAAGTGTTTGAATGTGGTCCTCCATGCGAGCATGCTCCTCCGGGAACTGAGCTTCCCACTTTATCCCATGATGTGGTTCTAGAAGATTCTACCAAATACATGCTCCTTCCTAGGCCAACTGTCGCTAGGGTAGCATCTTATCCATGTGCGATCGGGTCATTCTTTCCACATGTTCAACCTCGAGCGTCCATTTTTTTAAGTCCCAAACCCTTGGTTACGTCCACGTGCATCACATGTGCCATGAGCTTCCTTTGTAACACTCTAAACTATTATTACTTCCTCCCGAGAATTCAACTATTGATATATGATTCTTCCGTATAAGGATGTGTTCCTTTGATTGTGAAGTCATGCTTGATATTGATTGTATCTTCTTTGCTCTTGAAGATCTTTGGTGAGTCGAGGATATGCTTAGACTCTTTTATTTCTTTCATTTTTAGCATCTGAGTTCAATCTGATTTCGGGATGAATTGTGGATTTACCCATCTTTATGACTCAGCCTTGGATCAGTGGCATTGATCCAAGAGATGTTTTAAGTTTATTCTGGATGAACAAAAATTATAGACCTTACGAAGGTTGCAAGGTCTGAATGTGTTGAATAAGCAATTCGAGTCTAACTCAGGCTAATCGTGTTAAATGAATTAGTTCCCGATATCGTAATATTAGGAAGGCCTAGACCTTGAGCCAGGTAATAAATTCTGGTATATATTGCTAGCTTATTATCAATGTTGGATAGAATCCATTTCGGGAATGTATATCTGTTGGTTCTTATACTGAACGATTCTATTTGTTAGACCTAGACTAGATTTATTAAGGTTAATAACCTAAACCTAAACTATAACCTATGGGTTGGATTAGTGCTAATCTAACCTAGCCCTAAACTATAAGCTAAATGTTCCTAAGGTTAGCGACCTAGCACTATGGAAGTAAGACTAAAGTATTACCTTATGATCTAACCTATGTTTCTAACCTAACTAATGATCATGGATGAAGGGGGACCTATGAAGGGGTGTGAGCCATGGGTGATAGTTTCTATGGCATTTATGAGATGGATAAGGATGAAGGACTTGGGATTTGGTGGAGGTTGTAAATATCTAGTGAGTCCGACGTGGCAGAGTCGCCAAATCTGGGAATGGTCTTTGGTTTGCATTTGTCAATCGCCAACTATGGCGGTCGGTGGCAATGGAGTTTGGGCAGGAATTTTGGAGTTAATGTCATTAATGAACTCGGTTCCCGAGCACGGATTGCTCGGGAAGGCATGCAAAATGGAAAACTAGTTGGTTGTTTGGTTTTCCATACGCTCGGTTTTCTCTCTGTTTGATCACTGGTTCTTCGAACCAGTCTACTTGGTGTTGCATGGCAACTATGAGAATAACTAGCTCTTTTCTCTGTCGAGGAAAGTTTATAAGGCATGAGGGTAACAAATTATTGTTGCTGAATCTATCATGGAAGAAGAGGAGAAGGCTCGAGCTCATTCAGAGGTCTTCTTCAGATTTTTAAAGCGACATTACTAGGCATGATAGGCCCTGACTTTTAAAAATCTTGCTTTACTTCAAATGCTTTCATTAAAACAACTCTGTTCAGGTGATTTCAGTTCAGTTGGTTTGAAGCAATGTTTTGGTTCTTCTTTTCCTGTGGAATTATGAATCTCGGGTTTTTCGAAGACCTTGATGGAATGGTTACTGTATTTATTCTTCCTTTTGGATTCATTTGGATTAAAGACCGGTTGTGCTCTTATTGTTGATTGAACCCTGTTTATTCTTGCTGTGAATACTTGAAGTTCTTCTGTTGGGAATGCTTGCTGTGATTATTCTACTTGATTGTGACTATTGTAGAAGTCCTTACTGAGTTTGTGATTTTGGGTTAGAATCTGTTGAAAGTAGCAAGGATTAAATACGAAAATGACTCAGTGAGAGTCTTTGTAATGTTTCGTATGTTTCGACTTCTGTTGAAGTTTTGTAGTGGATACTTTTAGCATGATATGGTTGGAATTCTTGAAATTGATAGTATGTTACGACTTCTGTAGAAGTTTAGTTGAGAATGCTATATGGTTTCGACTCCTTTTGAATCCTTGAAACGTAACTTATGTTTTTAACTTCTGTAGTAGTTTCTTTGTGCATACTGTTGGAATCCTTGAAATGGGTAGTATGTTATTGACTTCTGCGGAAGCTTGTTGTGGATACTCATTGGTTTTGAGTCTGTTGGAGTCCTTGAATTGTTGTCGTATGAATTCAACTTCAATCAAAGCCCTGGTTGTGAATACTGTTGCTTAGTTGTGAATACGGTTGGTATTGACACAGTTGGAGTCCTTGAAATGTAACTAGTGTTTTCGACTTCTGTATAAGCTCAGTTGTGAATACTTATTGATATTGATTCTGTGGAATCCTTAATATGTATCTTGTATATGACTTCTGAAGAAGTTTAGTTGTGTAGACTGTTGGTTTGATTCAGTTGGAGTCTTGAATGTTTTCGTACGAATTCGACTTTAATCTTAACCCGGGCTGTGAGTTCTTGTGGGATACGACTCCGTTGGAGCCCTTACAGTAATTCCATGTGAACTCGACTCCTGTTGTAGCCCTGATGTGTTTGCGGGATGGCTCTACATAGGTTAAAACTTGGATGAGCTTATGTAATGGATGTGACTTCTGTAAAGTCCTTGCGTTGTACATTCATAGAGATTAGATTCAGTTGAATGAAGTTGTGCATGTTTGTGTTTAGACGTAGTATGAATATCGCTGTATTTGCATATGGAACGTCATTTGTTTTAAGTGTTATCTAGTCTCGTGGCTGACTGTGATAAAAAGCTCCTAGCTGTGCTCTGTTAAACAATGGCGATGGGTATATTCATGTTGTTGAATGTTATAAAAAAAAAAGAATTGTTGAGTCTGTTATGGTTGGATTACTTACTGTTGCTTGGCGCGAGAGCTCTTGAATTGCTTAGTAGCTACAGGTGACTTTTATAATTGGATTTAGATGGAACTGTAGTTCTTCTTGTAATCTCGACTGTTTAGTCGCATGCGTAAATGTATTTGCATTAATCTAAAGGAATCGGTACAGTCCGAATGTTATTGACTTAGGATTCTGATGGACTCTGTTTCTTTCTTCTAGACTGTAATTTATATGTTGATGTATAAATAAGTTGAATAGGAAAATTCTCTCTCTCTCCTAGTCAGGAAACCTTGTGTGCTTTCTTCTTGCATCCTTTTGCGATCTCTACGGTAAGGGCATAACAAGAATAAACTGTGGTATTGTATGGAGAGACTGGTATAAAATGTGTGTTGCTGTATAAATGGGTATACTTGTCAATACCATTGAAATGTGTTATGATGATAAAAGAATTAAGACAGTGAGCTTGTTGAATGTTTTAACTGCCTTTGAGAAATTGTTAGAAACAATCTTGTAGGAGTTTTTTTGTCTTTAGAATGGTTGTATTCATATGTTCTTAGTCTCTAACATATAGGATGATTAGCCTGATTTAAGTTTGGAATGTGAAGAAATGATTTCATATAAACAGGTTGTTTAATGAGAACAATTGGTGGATTGCAATTGTTTTAAGAATTAGTGCTTATCATGCTCAGTTCACCGAACTGACCCGTGTTGAAAATTTTTGCAGATGGTTGCCGTAAGTGGTAAAGACACGCAGATCTGATGTGATGTTTAGATTGTTTAATTTGGTTTTATGATGAATTCCAATTTGATTCTCTAAATGTACTACTTGAAGAAAGATGTTCTTTTGCTATTGAGTATTGTATCAAATATGTTGAATGCATAAAATGTATTTGATTAGCTTAGAAATGAATGAAATGAGGTATTTGTTACTTATGTTTTTGCATTCATATCTTGATGGATTGAACTTCTTCGGTTCGAATGATTTTAAGAGCATTGCTATTATTGTATACCTTGGAGACATTTGGGATTCTCTAAGTAAGCTTTGCAAAGATTATGTGACTGAATACTTGTGTATGTTTAGTAGTTCTGTTATGTTCTATCTAAAGCTAAATTGGAATTTAGATCACTGTCTTTCGAGAAGCTAAGGTTAAAATAAACCTCAATAGGAAGCTAAACGGGCTGAATAAATTATTACTTCCTAGTCTTGATCTAAGTCAAGACAACGTTTAATTGGATTTTTAATCACTATATCTCAATACTAATAAGTAAGATATATTTCAGTTATGAGAACTGATATAAACCAAAAAGGGTATGGTTAGCAACCTTATGTGAAGATTAAGGGCTATTGCCCAGTTTCGTTGATTTAGATTTCTGTTTTTCAATGAACTCCTTGATGGGACCTCAAGTCTTAATAACTTCTCTTTGTGAAATGGGTTTTATTAAGAAAGGTAATTCTAAGGTGAGGAACCCAGGGGTTGGGAAAAGACTACCCTAAAAGGAGCGTCTTAAAGTATAACTTTAACTCAACGTATGTAACACCTTAAAAATAAGTAGATCTTTTTGAGGTGGATTTGAAGGTTGATGGCACAAGTCAACTGTAGGGTTGTACCTTCGAGAAGATTAGGATCTTCTCGAAGATACAACAATGCAGGTGACTTATGGTGACACCCTTTACATTGATCGTTAAGATTTACACCTTAAACTCGAACAAGTTTTACTCTGGGACTGATTAGGAATGTGGTCATGTTATAAGGCTGCCCTAGGAGACTCGGGGTATCTTGACACACTGGGTTAACTAGGGTTGACCCAGTATGTCAGCATATCCCTAGTCCTCGGGAGCATCCCTATAACGTTGTCATATTACTAATCCGTTCCTGAGTGAATAACTTGGGGAAGGAGAGACTGACAGAAGTCAGTATAAGACATTCTAAATAACATAGGAATGGGGTGAAGGGCGTATTCAGTTAGCGACGAGTATGCCATCAAGGGATACGAGACATAAGCAGTATGTTTCAAATCTTTGGCCAAAGTATCGTAAGCTGCTGATTGCGTTGTCCTATGTCACCTAGTCTAAGGGACGAGATGCCGATGAATAATGGTAACAATTATTTAGATAGGTTCCTTGGACAGAGCATTCTGAATCCTAGATTAGGGAAGAGAACCGCAAGAGTGATGTGTTAAAATAAAAATTCCAACTCTTGATACTCATGAATAGATCGGTAGATTACCGAGTCATGGAATGAATAGATCGGAGGTACTCCGAGTCATTACAGCTGCATATGGTTATCTGTTATAAGAATGGTTGTTTTGATTTGTGAGTTCTAAATTATGTATTTAGAACTAGGAAGCATTTATCAAAAAAAAAAAAAAATTCTTGTTCTATTGTACTAAAATGGAGATGTTACATCCTTAAACCCTTTTCGAAAACCCCGCCTTACACACTTTGTCCTTGCGCACCTTTCTTTTCTTGGGACCTTGTGTGCCTACGCACCCTTTGTACTTAGTAAATATTCTAGGGGCCCAACATCACCCCACACTACGCCGTTCTCCGTCCATGGGAACACTTCCCTTAGTGAGAGAAATAATAAAAATATGCTTACGCCTAGGAAAAAGAATAAGTGGATGAAAAAATGGGAAAGAAGAAAGATTGGGAGAGTGAAAGAATCACTAAAACAGATTGGGAAAGTCCTTTTAGAAGTCAGCCTCCAATTTATTCCAAGCATTAACTTCGTCCTATGCTCTTTGACAGAGGTCACCGACTAGGAGCTTACCTCCCCAAAATTTATTCCATCTCCTTGCATGCTCATAGTATCCGTGATCTTCTCCAACTCCTTACATATATCCTCCAATGCATCCATTCTTCATGTGATACGTGGATATAACTCCTTCAACTAGTTTTTGATTGAAACCATTAAGGTTTCAATGGCCTCTGATTTCTTCTCAACCTCGGTAAGGATTTTGTCTCTTTCCGCCCTATTCCCCTTGTTTTTCTCCTAGAACTCCTTGAATTTTTCTTCATGAGTGGCAACCAAGGTGCCTGTCACTTTGTCTCTATCCATGTAATTGTCATACATGGCCTTAGCAGTATGAGAAGTGGCCCTTACATCAACAAGCACTTTACTATACTCCACGATGAGCGCTATGATCTTTAACTTGTCTTCCTTCTCTAGGTGCACGACCACTTCCTCTCTGCACACCCAAGGTGGTGATTTGTCTTTCTGTTGTGAGCACCCTTTTCAAATCCTCCAGGCATCCCAAGGTAGATCCATACTTCTTGTTTGGGTGATGCTAGGACTAGATGCTTCAATAGTATGGCCTCGTTGATAGATTCTACTTTCTTATCCACAGTGTTCACCTTGGCCTTCTCATCCTTCAATTCCCGCTACCACTAGGTGTTGATTAACTTTTCTGGCTCAGATCCTTGGTTAATGTAGCTAGCTCTTCCTCTTTCTCCTTTAGCTCCCCTTCTAGATCCCTAATCCTATCATTTCACCCGAAGAGTCTAGCTTCTATCTCAATGGAGACTTTGTTAAGTACGTTGCTTAGTTGTTCATCCAAGAGCTATTGGGTATCCACCACTGCTAGGTTATCTTCTCCTGGTCTTAGAAATGTTACTATTTCCCCTTGGCTTACCTCAAACTCTGGTTCATCAAGGTGGGACTCAATTGCCTAAGAGATCATCTTCCTTATCCGCGGGTAGGTAGCCTCCTTGTCAAAAGATGACATGCATACAAGCTCCTCTACCGGAAGTGTACTCTAGAACCGCACGTGAAACACCTTCTTGGGGTCATTAATATAACCCATCTCTGGCCTCCCCCTCTGCATGCCTTCCTCTCATGCGCATACCCTTGGGTATACTTATAGTTAACAACAGGCCTCTAGTGCTTCCACGTTTTCCTTCTCCTTGTTCAACATTGGATCGGTGATGCACTCCACCTCATCCTCCACCAGGTTCTCAATGTCCCTTGTCTCCTCTTCTTCTGCCACCTTGTCCATTTGCTCTTGTTCCGGGCTTGGAACCTCTTGTTTCTGTCTGCTAGCCTATTCATCTTTTCCCATGTCCTGGGAACTTCCTCCTACCTGGCTATCCTTATGCCGCAAAAAAAGGAACCCTTATTCTTCTTCTCTACCTTCCTTCTCTAAATCATGTATATTGAAAATAGTTAGCCCTTGATCTTTCCCAAGGTCCTCTTCCCCACTTAATTCTTCTTCACTACCATACATCTCTCTTATGTACTTTCCCATACTTCCATCTTCTTCCGAGGTGGTCTCCTTTTCTTCCTTCTCGCTTTTTCCTAAGCGAGAGATTCTAGTGTAGGTGACTCTATTTCTTCTTCTAATGACTCCTTATTTAATGATTCTTTTGGTTTTGGAGTCTTATGGCCTTTTTATTACACACGTATGTGCTAGTTCTAGCACTTATCCTAGGGAACCTATTTCCTGTGTCTCCACCACACTTGGGATTTTTTTTTCTAGTTATTTTTCCTCTCATTTAGGTATGGGTCTTTTCCTCCTAGTTGGATCCTGAGGTATAGATACCTCATTCTCTAGGTATGTGCCCTTCTCTGATTTGGGCCTTATGCGGATGTAAACGTGTGCCATGGATCCTTGTGCAATGGGCAGAGTCATGAGCCTTATCATTTTCACTTCATGTGACATATACTGCTCTATGTACACATGCTTGCCAGGTAGACCAACCCTTTGCGTAATTCCCTGTGGTATTTTTCCAAACTACCAAGGTCCAACTTAAAATTTTGGACTCCTTGAACCTATTTACTCCCACTTGGAAGTATTGAGCTATGAAGGAAAAGGGGAGCTTGCACCATGGGCTCCATGAGTCATCTATCAACTTGAATCTACCTAGGCAGTAATGCGTTGGTACATAGAAAATTCTACCTCTCCCCTAGTGGCCGTTGGCAGTTGTTCAGAATTCTCCATTCTACCCCGAATGCATTCCTTAGGCACATGTACCACTTTTCCAAGCACACCTTGTGCACTATTGTCATAGTGTCACAAGCATACTTCTCAAATATTTTGGTGGGTGAGGGGTCTTCATTAGGGTACTCCCATATGAACTTATCTGATGCATCGGTACCCTATCTCCAAGAACATGATGGTCAGCAACACATTTCCAAAAAGGATCCTGTCACCTTCCTTCGCGTAGTTGATAATTTCATCCACAATGAATGTAGACAAATTATAGATGGTGCCCTCTGAAATCTTTCTACAAATGTTTAACCATGGCTTACTAACTTGAGTCCATCTCTCCTAGCCATTTAGCTTTGACACCAGGTGCACAACCATCTTCATTACTAGATCCTTGATGTTTGCAACATCATAATACCTTGACCCCTTTTTGCAAGAAAAAGTGGCGATAGTTTCCTTAATTGCTTCCTTGTCTGTCAAGTCATCTTCCAACCCATCTCCTTCACAGATGAGGCCTGTGAATTGTGAAATGAGCTAAGGATTTATGCGCATCTTGCACCCCGCGAAGTGGAAATAGTCCTCATGCATGTACGACATTATGCGATCTGACAGTCACTTAGGTTTCTTGAAGTAGGGCAACTCAAAGAGTTGTAGTAATCCTGCCTTCTCAAATTTGACTTTCACGTAATCATTATATATGGGAAAACCTTTTGACACCCTCTTTTTGTTGGGTGCACTAACTCTAGCACCAAATCCTTTTCAATTGTGCTTGTCTGATGATTATAATCATTTACGAACATATCCCTAAGATGGTACTCTCACTCCTTCCCCAACAACACTCCATCTGGGTACTGAATTTCTGCATACCATTCCTCATTTGTGCTTACTTCAATTTCTTGTTGGTTACCGTTTCCCTTTCCTTTGCCATTCTTGGGTGTACTAGCTGGTTTCTTGGGTGCCATTTCCTAGGTCTTCTTCCCACTTTAATCACTTCTATTACTCTGTCCTTCTCGCTGCTCTCTCCAACCCGAGATCTCAAACTTTTGAAAAAAATTACTCACACCCATGCCCTAGTTCATCAAACCACAACTGGGATAATCCCTTCACAAGATGACAACTTCTCACACTTTCTCCCATGCCGTGAAATCCCTTCCTCCTGGTTCACAAATCTAAAATAGCTACTTACGCTTCAATTTCTCCAAATTTTTCTTCACACCGATAAATTTTTGGAAGCCCTAGTTTGCAAAGGTATAAAAAGCGTATCGTTCTCCTTATACGTAAAGTGAAAAAGGAAGTGTCTCGACCCCTTATTTATATTTTTCCTTTTTAAGCATTAAGTGGTACTTCACCTACCACCTGTAATTTCTTCATTCAATATAGATTTAAAAAAATCCTAACTTAAGTGCTTTCCCTCACACGCCCAACCCACATAGAAAATCCTCCAACCTTCTAGCGCATAACCAATCCAACATGACAAGAGACTCTTACGCACGCAAAACCAGTGCCAAAGGCACTTCTTACGTGCTGATTTTTGCTCTCACCTACCTCATGTTGCTGAATGTGCTTTCTCTTCCTCTTCACATAGCATCTACAAGTAGCTTTATCTTGGCACCAACCATCCTTTTTCTATCTTTTCTCTTAATACACCTTTTCAACCGCGCCATTCAACTGGGTTTTTACCACAAAATTCATTGGCACTTTAACCATGCACTCCTTCACATTACTCCACCCCATAGTTAAAATGATGTGCGGTCCTCTGCACACTCACAAATTCTCAAAAAGTAGCAATAAGGTTACCAAATCTTAAGGTGCAAAACAAAACAACAACGTGAAAGTGAAACACAAGAAAAGAAATGCATACGGGAAAATTCTAAACTAACTAGAAAAACTTCCATTTTTACAAACAACAAGAAGACTTATTTATAATAGGGATTTAACTTACTCCCATTGAAGTGTCGAGGAAACTTCGTCTCATCCGGCTTGTCAGAAGCGCACGTGCCCGAATCAAGGATGTACGAGATTGTGTAAGGACCCAACCAATGGACTTTCAACTTCCCAGAATGGCATAGAAACTTAGAATCATATAGTAAAACCATTTTCCCAACCTCAAACTTCTTGTTTCTAATGTGGTGATCATGCCAAGCTTTCTACTTTGCTTTCTCTATTGTTTGGCTCCACCTAGTGAGTGATTGTCTTTCATCCAATTTCATTAACTCCTCAATTATTTCTTCCAGCACTTGCTCATTGGCCAACCCTCCTATGCATGCTATTCACAAAGAAGGTAACATGAATTCAATGGCGAGAAAAGCGTGCCCAAACACCAATTGAAATGGTGTGGCTTTTTCATCCTTTTATATGTTGTCCCGTAAGCCCACAATATTGCGATACTTTTTCATCCCAATATTATCTTCCGACATCACAAATTTTAGTCAGCGTATGACTCAGTATTTTGTTGAATGCTTCCGTTGTTCTATTTTCTTGTGGGTGATAGTGTGTAGTCTTGTGATGAGCCACCATGAACTCTGCTAATAGGATCCTCACAGTCTCATTTAAGAAATGCGTACCCCTATCATTGGTCAAACTCAATGGACATCCATACCTCATGATAATGTTCTCCCACAAGAACCTTTCTGCTATGGCTGCTGTGTAATCTTTAGTTGGGAATGCCTCTAGCCACCTGGTCAAATAATGCTGTGTAAGTGATGACATAGTGTGACCCATTCCTACGTGTCACTTTGGTGTAATAGGGTCTATAAATTCTATTGCCCACTTTTCAAAAGGCTCCATGGTAGGGATAGGGTGTAAAGGCATTTCATCTCTCTTTCTGGTTTGCTAATGTGCTGAAAATGGTCACACACTCTACAATAGTCTTTGATCAATCCTTGCACGGGGTTTCCCACCACAAACCTGCCATTAATATCTTACACATGGTGGTATCACCTACATAATTCCCACCCACACTTCCTTCGTGTGCTTCCTCCATGATGGCCAGGTGCTCATGCTCTAATACACACCTACGCAAAACTTCATCACATCCCAACTTGTATAAGTGCCAACTGATTAACATGTAGGGCACAATGCGTATGGCTAACTACTTTTTCTCTAATTCCTTCATTCCTTCGATGCCACACCTTCCTTTAAAAATACTACAATCTCTTCCAAATCTGATGGCGCATGCCGCAACCTAAATAGTTATGCATATGGCATTTTCTCCTCAATAATTTGCACGTCCTCCCATGAATTAATTCTCGGTGATGATTAGATCCACAATTGCTTTTTCCAAGATTCACTACAACAGTGAATTCAAACTCTTGAAATAACAACACCCACCAACATATGCACCCTTGTAGAATATGCTTGTTCACCAAATACTTTAATGCCATGTGGTTGGTGTAAAACACAAAGGGTGTTGCCAATAGATATTGTCTAAACTTGAAAAGTGCGTAGATCATTGACAATGCCTCGCACTCTGTTGTTGTGTAGTTCTGTTCTGCTGGTGTCAGCTTCCTGCTTGTAAAACATAGAGGATGATCAACAATTCCTTCACTGGCCATGCAAGCACTACTTCAATAGTGTAAGTGCTTTCTAGTTCTAAATACATAATTTAGAACTCAGATCATAACAATCATTCTTATAATAGATAACCATATGCAGCTATAATGACTCGGTGTACCATCGATCTATTCATTCCATGAATTAGTGAACTACCGATCTATTCATGTGTATCATAGAGTTGGCATTTTCATCTGAACACTTCACTCTTGTGGTTCTCTTCCCTAATCCGGGATTTTAGAATGCTCTGTCCAAGGAACCTATCTAAATAATTGTTACCATCATTCATCGGCATCACATCCCTTAGACTAGGTGACATAGGACAACGCAATCAGCAACTTGCGATACTTTGGCCAAAGATTTGAAACATACTATTCATGTCTCTTATTCCTTGATGGCATACTCGTCAATCTGGAATACGTCCTTCACCCCACTCCGATGTTATATAGAATGTCTTATACTGACTTTTGTCAGTCTCCCCTATCCCAAGTTTTCACTTAGGAACGGGTTAATATCATACTCATGTTATAAGGATGCTCTTGAAGACTAGGGGTAAGTTGACATACTGGGTCACCCACTGTTATCCCGTGTGTCAAGGTACCCTGAGTCTCAAAGGGCTGCCTCATAGCATGTCTATGGTCCTAACCGGTCCCAAAGGAAAATCTTGTTCGAGTTTCAGGTGTAAATCTTAACGATCAATGCAAAAGGGTGTTGCCATAAGTCACCTGCATTGTTGTATCCTCGAGAAGATCCTAATCTTCTCGAAGGTACAACCTTGTAGTTGTCATGTGTCAACATCCTACAATACTACCTCAAAAGATTTACATAACTTCAAGAAGTTACTTAAGTTGAGTTGATCTTGAATTAAAGGCCCTCCTAACTGGATAGTCCTTTCCCAACCCAGAATTTCACACCTTTGAGTTGCCTTACGTAATTAAGTTCAATTTTCACAGAGAGAAGTTTAATAAGATTTGTGACCTCGTCAAGGTGTCCATCGGTTCCTAATAATCTTATTTCCTCATAATAGGGCAATAGCCCTAAGTCCTCTCTTAAGGAAGCTAACTAAACCTGAAAGGGTTTATATCAACTCCGAAGACTGAAATATATCTGACTTATTGTTATTAAGACATGGTGATTTAATCCATCAATTACGTTGCCTTGACTTAGATCATTGTTAGGGAGTAATAGAATACTCCTCCTGTTATAGCTACATATCAGGGCATAGTTTAACCTTAACTTCCCTAAAAATGCAGTGGACTAATTTCCAATTTAGCCTTATTCATAATATATAAGAATTACTATTCAAACATGAAGTATTCAGTCACATAATTTTTACAAGGCTTACTTAGGGAATCCAACTAGCTCCCATGGTATATAATAATAAAAATGCACTCTCATTCATTCAGACATAAGAAGTTCAATTCAACAAATAAAAATGCAGCCACATAAGTAACAATTTCCCCATTTCATTTATTTCAAGCCATACAATTACAACTTATGCACTTCGGCATATTTTGATACAATAATCAACATCAAAAGAATAACTTTCTTCCTATAGTACAATTAGAGAAATCAAGTTGGAATTCATCATAAAAACTAGATTAAACAATCTAAGCATCATATCAGATCTACGTGCCTTTACCACTTACGATGACCATCTGCAAAAATTGCTAGCACAGGTCAATTTAGTGAACTGAGCATGATAAGCACTAATTCTTAAAACAATTGCATTCCACCAATTGTTTCCATTAAACAACCTATTTAAATGAAATCATTTCATCAAATCCATTAACATGAAGCACGCTATTTATCTTTCTACTATTCTAATATGACTTTAAAACATAACTCATATTATAGCTGCCATTTAAACTTAAATCCTTTTGGATGATTCATCTTACACAATAGAATAAGAAGAAACAAAATGAATCTAAAATACCTAGCCATCCGAAAACCAAGGGCAGTATCCATCCTAATAAAATTACTTCATTAAAGAAATGAAATCTTACCAATGCATGTAACCAACAGATTTGCATTTAAACAATTCAAACAAAGACAAATTATAGCCTCAAGCAAGTTCAACTGATGGATTTTCCTTTATACTTTATGTATAATTTCATAAACATTGATAAGTATACCAACTATTACTACAATACTACTTTCATACAAGTAGATAACTGAATTACTCAAACAGAGTAATAATATAGCTAAAGATAAGGAAAGAGACTTCTATCAAGATACAACGCTTACCACTCTCTCCACGTAACTTTAATAATCTATTCATCTCGTGACCATCTTTGAAGAAGGCATATAGAAATTCTAAAGAAGGAAGCATTCATAATTTCTAGAAAGGGAGAGAATACTTTCTTATTCCCAAAATCCTATATCAACATATACTTTACAACTAAGAGAAAGAAACAGAGGCATTCAGATCTCCATTCCAAACAAGTTCAAGACTGTACCAACTTTCCAGGAGTAATGCATATACAATCAATCTTGAATTCAATTAGGGAAGAAGAGAAAGCAAGAAAATCAACACCCAAGTTTACCATTAGCTCCAATCTGGTAGAATTGTTTAAAAGGTCACCCTTAGATCCCTAGGGTCTTGCAATTGCACATTAACAAAAGCCACAGATTGTTATAAATGAAATACATATACGTTCAAATATCAGTCCACAATCCTGATCCAAATAAAATAGTCTACCCTTCACCCAGGACTCGAATCATTTTAGACTACGAGTTAGGGTAACTACTATCATTACTTACCAATAGGTTACACTAACTATTTCCAGCCATTACACTGGATAATTTGTTATTGCGTTCAAGGATACCAAACAAATAGCACTTCTAGTGTTAATAGATGAATTCTAATGATAGATTTCAAGGTCACTAGGAAACATCAACACAATTCCTCCCTTCCAAATACAAAACCTAATTTCCATCCATGCAGATCTAGGATTACCCACACATTGTTAGGGTACGAGTTCTCAAAACAAGATTCTCTGGTCACAACCGTGTTCCCATTAACCAAGTAAAGTCGTAAAGAAAACAACAGCTACACTAATATTTCATCACATACATAACCCATAATCATTGAACATCCAGACCCTTTTCAACAAAGGTACAGGCTTAGTATTCAAACATATTTCTTACGCATGTGACTAAACCAGTCGAGCTCTATAGAAGGAACTACAGTTTCATCACAATCCAACTATATATTCACCTGAAGCTGTCAAGTAATAAAAGAGCTCATACAACTAAGCAATAATCAATAAACCAACCAAATTAGACACAACAATTCTTTCCGTGTCATTCTTCAAACATGAAATCATCAAGCACAACGTCTAACATGGTACAGTTTGGAAACTCATTACCTTAGTCGGACAAAGAGACATAAAACACGTCTACAGAAGACGATACCCATATAGTATTCACAGCAAGGTGAGAAGAAAAAAAAGTAGATTCAACATGGTCTACGTATAACCAAGGATTCCCAATTCAACAAGAAAAGAAGAAAACCAATACATTGCTACCAACCAAGCCGACTGTACAAAAATCATCTAAACAAAGTTGTTCTAATGAAAGCATTTAAAGGAAAGCAAGATTTTTAAAAGTTAGGGCCTATCATGCCTGATAGTGTCGCTTAAAAATTTGAAGAAGACCTCTGAATGTGCTCGCACCTTCTCTTCTTCTTCCATGAAAGATTAAACAACAATAAATTGTTACCTCCATGCCTTATATACTTCCCCCGACAGAGAAGGAAGCTAGAAACTCTCAAAGTTTCCATGCAACACAGAGTAGATGGCTGGTTTGAAGAACCAGTGCTCAAGCAGAGAAAATGGAATGCATGGAAAACCAAACAACCAAACAATATTCCACTTGCATGCCTTCCCAAGCAATCCACGCTCGGGAACCAAAGTTCATTAATTGCATTTACTTCCATCCTCCCGCCTATTTTCCATTGCCACCGACCACCAAAATTGGTGATCGCCACAAGAAAACAAACAAACATTCCCATCCTTGGTGATACTGCCACGTCAGGTTATATTAGCCATTTGTAACCTCGCCAAACCTGACAACATTCCAAGTCCTTCAACCTTATCCCCTCTTAAATGCCATGGAAACCACCGCCCATGACTCGCGACCCTTCTTAGGTCCCCCTCCCTTCTTATCATTAGTTAAGATAGGTTAGAAACTTAGGCTAGCTCATAGGGTATGACATTAGTCTCACTTCCATAGCGCTAGGTGTAGTTAACCCTTAGGAGCCTTAAGCTCATAGTTTAGGCTAGGTTAGATTAGCAATTATTTTAACCAATAGGTTATAGTTTAGGTTAAGACTATTAACCTTAACGAATCTAGTCTAGGTCCCCAAAATAGGACCAATCAGTGTTAGAGTCCATACTGGATAAAACATTCCTGTAAAGGAGTCTATTTGGCATCAATAAATTAAGCTTTTGGTATAAACATAAACATCTTACCTGGCTTAAGGTCTAGGCCTTCCTGATGTTACGATATCTGGAACCAAATTCCATTTATCATGATCAGCCTGAGTTAAACTCGGGATTGATCATTCAAAACTCATTCAGACCTTGTAACTTTCGTAAGGTCAATAAATTTTGTTCATCCTTAATAAACTTAAAACATTCCTTGGATCAATGCAACTGATCCAAGGCTGAGTCATAAAGGTGGATAAATCCACAATTCATCCAGAAATCAAAGGTTGAACTCAAGTGCAAGAATGAAAGAAACAAAAGAGTCCAAGCATATTCCGGCTCAGTCAAAGATCTTCAAGAGCAAAGAGGATACAATCCATATCAAGCATGACTTCCCAAAACCAAAGGAACATGTCCTTATACAGAAGAAATCATTTATCAATACTTGAATGCTCTGGAGAAAGTAACAACAGTTCGGGGTGTTACATGCTTCCCTCCTAAAAGATTCATCATCCCGATGATTACATCCTTTGATTTACCTTCAGGTCAATCAATTCATTGGTTCACAAAACAAATTACTATTTTCAACTCGAATAATTCCAGAAATCAATAACATGGTACAATTTATTCAACCTGATAATGTTTGCCCCAAAGTTGGCTTACATAAAGACATGAAATAGATAAATTCATAATAATTTTTTTTTTCAGTCAACAGATTCCATTCTGTTCAAAAAGAAAGGGAAAAGCAATTTTCATCTCTTCCAGATTTTCCCAAGTTGCACTTTCTTCATTAAACTGGTCCCACTGGACCTTACATTGCCGTATTTCACGATTTCTCAAATGCAATTGGTGAGTTTCCAGCACTCGTGTGGGTTTAACCATGATTATTCCTGGGTCTTGGACCTGCAAGGAATTCCAATTTAAAACATGTGACAAGTCTGAAACGTATTTCTTAAGAAAAGAAATATGGAAAACATCATGCATGCGAGACAAAGCAGGTGGTAATGCTAATCGGTAAGCTACAGGATTGATTACTTTGAAAATTTGAAAGGTCCCACATAACGAGGTGACAACTTGGTAGCCTTGCCAAAAGTTATAGAACTCTTTCTGGGTTTAACATGAAGAAAAACCTTTTCACCAAGTTCAAACTTTGATCAACCCGCTTTAGGTCAGCATAGCTCTTCTACCTATCTGTTGCTTCTTTCAATCATTCACGAATCATTTTAACTTGTTGTTCCATTTCAGTGAGGATTTCTGGTCCAATTACCACTCTATCCTCAATACTATCCCAACTAACAGGGGTTCTGCACTTTCTTCCATAAAGTGCCTCAAAAGGTGCCATTTTAAGAGAAGAGTGATATGTGTTGTTGTATGCAAACTCAACTAATGGGAGATATTCTTCCCATTTATACTGTTGATCCATGCAATACATTCGTAACATATCTTCCAACACCTGATTTACTCTCTCAGTTTGTCCATCCGTTTCTGGATGATATGCAGAACTGAAGTTTAGTTTAGTTCCAAGAGCTGTATTAAGCGTTTGCCAAAATCTTGATGTCATTCTAGGATCCCTGTCAGATATAATCAATTCTGGTACTCCATGTAACCTGAAAATTTTGTGCACAAATCTTTTGGCTAACACTGGAGAATCATCCTTTAGATTTCCAGTGATGAAATGAGCTACCTTTGTTAGTTTGTCTACAACTACCAAGATAACATCATGTTTATTTCTCGACATAGGCAGCCCTTGTACAAATTCCATGCTTATTACTTGCCATTTATACTGTGGTATGCTATGGGGATATAATAATAGACCAGCAGGGTGCATGTGTTCTACCTTAACCCACTGACATTCTAGACAATGAGTCACAAAATCAATAACATCCTTTTTCATTCCTTTCCAGAAGTATTGTTGTTTTAGATCAGCAAGCATTTTAGTAATACCCGGGTGTCCAGAAAAGGGTGAATTATGAAATTCAACTAACAATTTCTTTCTCAAATCATTTAGCAAAGGTACGTATACTCTGTTTTCATAACGTAAGATTCCTTCATTATCAAAATGAAAACCTTTATACCTTTCATCTTTTGGTTCTGCAGCAAGTGCTGCTTTTACTTGCTGAAAGTATATATCAGATTCTGAGGCACTTTTTACCTCATCTTTAAACTGAGTTCTTAATGTTATAAGAGCAGAAATGTGCTTCCTACGACTTAGAGCATCTGCTACTCTATTCTCTTTTCCTTTGATGTAGCTAATATCAAAATCATATTGAGACAAAAACTCTAACCACCTTCGTTGTCTTGCATTTAGATTAGGCTGAGTGAAAATATATTTCAGCCCTAAATGATCAGTTTTCAACTCAAAAGGTTTCCCAAGTAAATAGTGTCTCCAAACTTGAAGCGCATGAACAATTGCAGCAAGCTCTAAATCATGAGGGGCATAATTCAGCTCATGTAACTTAAGTTTTCTACTTTCATATGCTATGACATGATTATTTTGTAACAAAACACCTCCAAGGCCTTCCCCAGAAGCATCCGTTACAACATTAAAGTCTCCATTAGGGTCCTGGTATAGCTAATATAGGTGCTGAAGTCAACTGAATTTTCAAACTTTTAAAAGTAGTTTCACACTTATCATTCCAAATAAATTTCCTATCCTTCTTCTGTAATGAAGTTATCGGTGCAGCCACTTTAGAAAAATCCTTAACAAATTTTCTATAATAACCAGCAAGGCCCATGAAGCTTCTTACTTCATGTACATTCTTTGGTGCAGGCCACTCGGTTATTGCCACTATTTTTGAAGGATCTACTGCAATTCCTTCTTTACTAATGACATGACCCAAATAGTGAACTTCAGTATCAAAGAAAGAACATTTGGATAACTTACCGTATAACTTTCTTTTTCTCAAAATTTCCAAAACTATCTTCAAATGCTCATTGTGCTCTTCAACACTTTTAGAATATATGAGAATATCATCTAAGAATACAAGCACAAACTTGTCCAAATATTCTTGAAAGATATTATTCATTAAGTTCATAAAAGTTGCGGGTGCATTAGTTAATCCAAAGGGTAGAACCGTGAATTCATAATGTCCGTACCTGGTTCGGAAAGTTGTTTTATGAATATCTTCTTCCTTAATTCTTAATTGATGGTACCCAGATCAAAGATCTATCTTGGAATAAACCGATGCTCCACGCATCTGATCAAATAGATCATCAATTCTTGGAAGTGGGTATCTATTCTTAATTGTTGCTTTGTTTAACATCCGATAATCAATACACAGTCTAAGTGTTCCATCTTTCTTCTTCACAAATATTACTGGTGCTCCCCAAGGTGAAACACTTGGTCTAATCAAACCTTTAGACAAAAGTTCTTGCAATTGTGCCTTAAGCTCAACTAACTCTGTAGTAGTCATCCGATAAGGTGCTTTAGAAATAGGTTCCGTCCCTGGTTTGATTTCAATGGTGAAGTCAAATTCCCTTTTGGGTGGTAAACCTGGTAATTCCTCCGAAATACATCCTTGAAACTTTGCAACAGTGGGTATCATTTCATGGAATCACCATCTTCTTCTACAAATTTAGATATCTTTACTGCATATAAGGTACATCCTTTGTTCTTAGCCTTTTTAAGTTACATAGCTGACAGTTTCCTAACTGAAATTTCCGTTTTACACCTTGAATCACTGCTGTTTTCAGCCGATCATCTAAACATCTTATATTCTTTTCAAAGTAGTCTACTTTTGCTTTATGGTCAGCTAACCAATTGACGCCGATGACAACGTCATAGGATCCCAAAGGTGCAACATAGAGGTCAACTTCCGTGGAAAAGTTAGGTAAGTCAAGGACTGCCCCAAAAAGACACATACTCATTGTATGAACAGAGTTATTACCATACTGTATAGTCCAAGATTTATCCATTTTTCCAGCTTTTCTTTTAAGTTTAGAAGTGAGTTTACTAGAAATAAAACATTCAGTAGCTCCTGTATCAAAAAGAATAGTGACAGGTATGCCAAATAAACCGGAACCTCTATAGGTGTCACTTGCTTTTCAGCTTGCTTGTCTGCTACTACAGCATGTATCTTATGCTACTGATTACGATCATCCTTCTTCAAAGGGCACTGATTTGCATAGTGATCTTTGCCACAATTATAGCAGCCTCCTACAGGTCCCTTTTTAGGCTCAAAATTACTTCCAGCCTTAAAATTATCACGTTGTCCTCCATAGGGCTTCTGCCCATTGTTATAATTCTTGGAAAAACTATCCCTTACATTTCCAGCAGGCTTATTCGCTGTCGTTTTCTTATTATTATCCACTGGAAACTTACTTCTATTTCCAAACTTTTTCCATGGCCCCTTCTTGGGTGCAAGTGAAGTTGAAGAAGGGTTTGCAACCTTCTTCCACACTTCCTCTTTATGAGCAGAAATAGCCTTTAATTTTTGTTCTTGCCTTATGGATTTTTCAACAACCCCTTCCATAGTGGTTGGGCTGTGAACATCGACCTCTCCTCCTATCACGGGATTTAGTCCCATGATGAATTTCGTATTCTGAACTTCTCGTCAGTTTGATACTGCATGGTACGTACTTGAGGAGTTTTGTAAACCACTCCCAGTATTTAGTTACAGTTAGCTTTCCTTGAACTAAGTTCTGGAATTCTGTCATTTTTTGATCATAGAAAAGTTGTGGCAGCCAACGTTGCCTAAAATAGCCTTTAAATTGATCCCAAGTGATGTTGGTCTCATCAATATTTAGCTCAGCTTTACGGCTGTCCCACCATGAAGATGCTTCATGGGAAAGCTGATAGGCTCCCCAAATAGCTTTGGTTTCCTCAGAAGTTTCTTATTGCAAAGTACTTCTCCATTTTGCTGAGCCAGTTCTCAGCTCCATCTCCTAATGTGGTGCCATCATATTTAGGTGGACTTATCCTTTTTATATCATTAGTGAGTTCCGCTACCAACCTGGCCTTTTTGTTTTCTGGTTGGATAGGTACATTTCTAGTGTTATTACCAACACCCATATCGGGGTTGTCCTCAGGAGGTAGCTGATTGTTGTTACTAGCTTCATCATCCTCCTCATTTCCCATTACTTGTTATTCAAGTACAGCCAAATGATCTCTTGTGTCCAATAGGGCAGCAAGGATCTCATCAAGTTTTTGGGTTGTTGCTACCCCTTCCTCTAGGTGGAGCATTATTCACAACATTCCCCCTTGTTCTAACCATTTTCTGTTACAAGAAAATTTAGGTTTTTATCAGATTATGGACACAATAGGTCCAAGAGCTGCAACCTTCAGCTCTGATACCAAGATGTAACATCCTCATTTTTGTACATTAGAACAAGAATTTTTTTTTATAAGTGCTTTCTAGTTCTAAATACATAATTTAGAACTCACAGATCATAACAATCATTCTTATAACAGATAACCATATGCAGCTGTAATGACTCGGTGTACCACCGATCTATTCATTCCATGACTCGGTGAACTACCGATCTATTCATGTGTATCATAGAGTTGGCATTTTCATCAGAACACTTCACTCTTGTGGTTCTCTTCCCTAATCCGGGATTTTAGAATGCTTTGTCCAAGGAACCTATCTGAATAATTGTTACCATCATTCATCGGCATCACGTCCCTTAGACTAGGTGACATAGGACAACGCAATCAGCAGCTTGCGATACTTTGGCCAAAGATTTGAAACATACTATTCATGTCTCTTATTCCTTGATGGCATACTCATCAATCTGGAATACGTCCTTCACCCCACTCCGATGTTATATAGAACGTCTTATACTGACTTCTGTCAGTCTCCCCTGTCCCAAGTTTTCACTTAGGAATGGGTTAATATCATACTCACGTTATAAGGATGCTCTTGAAGACTAGGGGTAAGCTGACATACTGGGTCACCCACTGTTACCCCGTGTGTCAAGGTACCCCGAGTCTCAAAGGGCTGCCTCATAGCATGTCTATGGTCCTAACCGGTCCCAAAGGAAAATCTTGTTCGAGTTTCAGGTGTAAATCTTAACGATCAATGCAAAAGGGTGTTGCCATAAGTCACCTGCATTGTTGTATCCTCGAGAAGATCCTAATCTTCTCGAAGGTACAACCTTGCAGTTGTCATGTGTCAACATCCTACAATACTACCTCGGAAAGATTTACATAACTTCAAGAAGTTACTTAAGTTGAGTTGAACTTGAATTAAAGGCCCTCCTAACTGGATAGTCCTTTCCCAACCAGAATTTCACACCTTTGAGTTGCCTTACGTAATTAAGTTCAATTTTCACAGAGAGAAGTTTAATAAGATTTGTGACCTCGTCAAGGTGTCCATCGGTTCCTAATAATCTTATTTCCTCATAATAGGGAAATAGCCCTAAGTCCTCTCTTAAGGAAGCTAACTAAACCTCGAAAGGGTTTATATCAACTCGAAGACCGAAATATATCGACTTATTGTTATTAAGACATGGTGATTTAATCCATCAATTACGTTGCCTTGACTTAGATCATTGTTAGGAGTAATAGAATACTCCTCTGTTATAGCTACATATCAGGGCATAGTTTAACCTTAACTTCCCTAAAAATGCAAAGTGGACTAATTTCAATTTAGCCTTATTCATAATATATAAGAATTACTATTCAAACATGAAGTATTCAAATCACATAATTTTTACAAGGCTTACTTAGGGAATCCAACTAGCTCCCATGGCATATAATAATAAAAATGCACTCTCATTCATTCAGACATAAGAAGTTCAATTCAACAAATAAAAATGCAGCCACATAAGTAACAATTTCCCATTTCATTTATTTCCAAGCCTTACAATTACAACTTATGCACTTCGGCATATTTTGATACAATAATCAACATCAAAAGAATAACTTTCTTCCTATAGTACAATTAGAGAAATCAAGTTGGAATTCATCATAAAAACCAGATTAAACAATCTGAGCATCATATCAGATCTGCGTGCCTTTACCACTTACGATGACCATCTGCAAAAATTGCTAGCACAGGTCAGTTCAGTGAACTGAGCATGATAAGCACTAATTCTTAAAACAATTGCATTCCACCAATTGTTTCCATTAAACAACCATTTAAATGAAATCATTTCATCAAATCCATTAACATGAAGCACGCTATTTATCTTTCTACTATTCTAATATGACTTTAAAACATAACTCATATTATAGCTGCCATTTAAACTTAAATCCTTTCGGATGATTCATCTTACACAATAGAATAAGAAGAAACAAAATGAATCTTAAATACCTAGCCATCCGAAAACCAAGGGCAAGTATCCATCCTAATAAAATTACTTCATTAAAGAAATGAAATCTTACCAACGCATGTAACCAACAGATTTGCATTTAAACAATTCAAACAAAGACAGATTATAGCCTCAAGCAAGTTCAACTGATGGATTTTCCTTTATACTTTATGTATAATTTCATAAACATTGATAAGTATACCAACTATTACTACAATACTACTTTCATACAAGTAGATAACTGAATTACTCAAACAGAGTAATAATATAGCTAAAGATAAGGAAAAGAGACTTCTGTCAAGATACAACGCTTACCACTCTCTCCACGTAACTTTAATAATCTATTCATCTCGTGACCATGCTGAAGAATGCATATAGAAATTCTAAAGAAGGAAGCATTCATAATTTCCAGAAAGGGAGAGAATACTTTCGTATTCCAAAAATCCTATATCAACATATACTTTACAACTAAGAGAAAGAAACAGAGGCATTCAGATCTCCATTCCAAACAAGTTCAGGACTGTACCAACTTTCCAGGAGTAATGCATATACAATCAATCTTGAATTCAATTAGGGAAGAAGAGAAAGCAAGAAAATCAACACCCAAGTTTACCATTAGCTCCAATCTGGTAGAACTATTTAAAAGGTCACCCTTAGATCCCTAGGGTCTTGCAATTGCACATTAACAAAAGCCATAGATTGTTATAAATGAAATACATATACGTTCAAATATCAGTCCACAATCCTGATCCAAATAAAACAGTCTACCCTTCACCAGGACTCGAATCATTTTAGACTACGAGTTAGGGTAACTACTATCATTACTTACCAATAGGTTACACTAACTATTTCCAGCCATTACACTGGATAATTTGTTATTGCGTTCAAGGATACCAAACAAATAGCACTTCCAGTGTTAATAGATGAATTCTAATGATAGATTTCAAGGTCACTACAGGAAACATCAACACAGTTCCTTCCCTTCCAAATACAAAACCTAATTTCCATTCATGCAGATCTAGGATTACCCACACATTGTTAGGGTACAGAGTTCCTCAAACAAGATTCTCTCGGTCAGAACTGTGTTCCCATTATCCAAGTAAAATCATAAAGAAAACAACAGCTACACCAAATATTTCATTACTTACAGAACCTATAATCATAGAAACATCCAAACCCTTTTCAACAAAGGTACATGAGCTTAGTATTCAAACATATTTCTTACGCATGCGATGAAACCAGTTGAGCTCTATAGAAGGAACTAACAGTTTCATCACAATCAAACTTTATATTCACCTGAAGCTGTCAAGTAATAAAAGAGCTCATACAACTAAGCAACAATCAATAAACCAACCAAATTAGACACAACAATTCTTTCCGTGTCATTCTTCAAACATGAAATCATCAAGCTCAACATCTAACATGGTACAGTTTGGAAACTCATTATTCTCAATCAGACAAAGAGACATAAAACATGTCTACAGAAGACGATACCCATATAGTATTCACAACAAGGTGAGAAGATAAAAGAAGCAGATTCAACATGGTCTACGTATAACCAAGGATTCCCAATTCAACAAGAAAAGAAGAAAACCAATACATTACTACCAGCCAAGCCGACTGTACAAAAATCATCTGAATAGAGTTGTTCTAATGAAATCATTTAAAGGAAAGCAAGATTTTTAAAAGTTAGGGCCTATCATGCCTGATAGTGTCGCTTAAAAATTGAAGAAGACCTCTGAATGTGCTCACACCTTCTCTTCTTCTTCCACGAAAGATTAAACAACAATAAATTGTTACCTCCATGCCTTATATACTTCCCCGACAGAGAAGGAAGCTAGAAACTCTCAAAGTTGCCATGCAACACAGAGTAGACGGCTGGTTCGAAGAACCAGTGCTCAAGCAGAGTGAAAAATGGAATGCATGGAAAACCAAAACAACCAAACAATATTCCACTTGCATGCCTTCCCAAGCAATCCACGCTCGGGAACCAAAGTTCATTAATTGCATTTACTTCCATCCTCCCACCTATTTTCCATTGCCACCGACCACCAAAATTGGTGATCGCCACAAGAAAACAAACAAACATTCCCATCCTTGGTGATACTGCCATGTCAGGTTATATTAGCCATTTGTAACCTCCACCAAACCTGACAGCATTCCAAGTCCTTCAACCTTATCCCCCTCTTAAATGCCATGGAAACCACCGCCCATGACTCGCGACCCTTCTTAGGTCCCCCTCCCTTCTTATCATTAGTTAAGATAGGTTAGAAACTTAGGCTAGCTCATAGGGTATGACATTAGTCTCACTTCCATAGCGCTAGGTGTAGTTAACCCTTAGGAGCCTTAAGCTCATAGTTTAGGGCTAGGTTAGATTAGCAATTATTTTAACCAATAGGTTATAGTTTAGGTTAAGACTATTAACCTTAACGAATCTAGTCTAGGTCCCCAAAATAGGACCAATCAGTGTTAGAGTCCATACTGGATAAAACATTCCTGTAAAGGAGTCTATTTGGCATCAATAAATTAAGCTTTCGGTATAAACATAAACATCTTACCTGGCTTAAGGTCCAGGCCTTCCTGATGTTATGATATCTAGAACCAAATTCCATTTATCATGATCAGCCTGAGTTAAACTCCGGGATTGATCATTCAAAACTCATTCAGACCTTGTAACTTTCGTAAGGTCAATAAATTTTGTTCATCCTGAATAAACTTAAAACATTCCTTGGATCAATGCAACTGATCCAAGGCTGAGTCATAAAGGTGGATAAATCCACAATTCATCCAGAAATCAGGTTGAACTCAAGTGCAAGAATGAAAGAAACAAAAGAGTCCAAGCATATTCTAGCTCAGTCAAAGATCTTCAAGAGAAAAGAGGATACAATCCATATCAAGCATGACTTCCCAAAACCAAAGGAACATGTCCTTATACAGAAGAAATCATTTATCAATACTTGACTTAACTCGTCAATATGATGAACTCTCAAGAAAACAAAAGGCAAGCTCTTAGTCTATTTTGCTATATGCTTTGCATTTGTCTTCTCAAGAAGTTTAGGTGTAGGTATAAAGGTAGAAGGAGGGATCCTTATATATCCCAATGGATAAAGGAAACACTTCATCCCTTTCGCATGTGTGATAAAGGTAAAACATGATTAGGAATGGATAAGGTTACTTTATAAAAGGTAACCTTACTTTAGAAGGGTTCAATTTATGCTTAGCAAGTCATGGGAGTTGGGGGCTATTTTAATTAGTCAAAGGTGATTAACTAATAGGTAGATGTAAGCTTATAAAATCTAATTAGAGGAATATTAGTACGATTTAGGCTATTAGAAGGGGATTAAATCAATTAAATATTGATTTATCAGTCATATGGAAGGGAAAGCTAATTAATTAATAATAATTAATTACTCTAGGTAGAAGGGGTGATTTATTAATGAAAGGTTGTTAATTAGGTATTTTTGGATAGGTGACTTAATTAATTAGCTTAGTGTAATTAATTAATGATGATATGAGGGAAAATAAGCATTATTGATTATATATCATCAATTTTCTAGAAGATAGATAATTAGCGCAATTTAAGTATTTAAATTTCTTGGGCGTAATCATGGGTGTCTACATTTGCCCCTCTTTGGGGGCGGCGTAAGTGACGCCACTTCAAAGATAGTAGATGGAAGAAATTTTGAAGGGATAAAAGAAAAATTAGTAGGAAGGAGAGATGCCCCCTCGAGTGTCAATAGGGTGATGAAGGAAGACAATCGACGATCGAAAAAGGTGAGAGATAGATAGAAGAATGGAAAGGGGCAAGATGCCCCGGTAAGATGGAAGATTAGGGGTGAGAGGAAAGTGATGCAGAAGAAATATGGAGGAGGGGAGAGAAGAGCTTAGCCTCTAGCCTTTGTATATTGGAACAATTTCAATGTCATCATATTTCCATAAGAGCTACGTCATCGGTCCTTATGAAAAATATCAAGCATATGAAAAAGTAGAATGACATGAAAAGCCATACTACAAACAATTTTCCATTGTTGAAAAATACCAACTCCATGCAACATACAAAATGCAATGCAATACGAGAAAGTGAAAGATACCTAACTCTATGCAACATACAAAATGCAATGCAATATGAAAAAGTAAACAAGCTAAAATAACAGAGAAACATAATGTAATGTTTTTGTTATCAAGCTTCAATTACAACTTGTGTAAATTAACGACAAGGGTTAATGATGGTGCCCCAAGTAAGGATAAATGTAAGGGGAATAATGGAGGACACTTGGGTCCGATGGAAAATTAATCTGCACTATGAAACAATACCAAGGAACTCATTGTGCCCCAGAGTACAGATGAAGTAAGCAACCTAGATTTTTTTGATGGATGTAGATCAAGATGATCTGCAAGTCACACACATGAACAAGTGAGAACCAAAGAGCGGTGTTTTGTAGGATGATTTTCAATTTTTATAAGTTTTATGAAACATATTTGAATTTTTTTATGATTTTTCTAACATATTTAAATGTTTTGGTTAATTTTGATAGATGGGATGTATAAGCGCATAATACCACGTGCACGTACTTAAAGGTGAAGATGTAAAAATTCCTAATGATTGGGTGGGAGCATTCAAATGTTAACTCTTCACGGGTAGAAGTGGGACCCAAGGCCATTATGGATAGGTTCAACATGATGATGAACATAAACTAATGAAATGCTAGGAAGAAGAAAGGATGCCCCCAGTGTAAGTTGGCCTAAAAGAACATGATAGAAAGGAAGGAGAAGATTGTTTTTGTGAAAGGTGACAAACATGTCTGTAAACATAGAAAACAAGTAATCTTATACACATGGATGTTCTGAATGAAGTAGAAGAATGATGTGAATGATATGAATGTATCTTAGAAGCCTCACGATGAAGAAGTGATTAACCAAAGGAAAAAATTGTAAGATGAGATATGGACTAGAGTAAGAGTCTAAACAAGATCCAAAATGAGACACTTAGTAACATACTAATCCTCCCTACTCATAGAGATCCAGTGTTTGCACATGGAGTTTATTACCTTTTGAAGTGAAGATTTAATAAATAACAAGTGAAGAGACCCTAGCCAATGTGTAGGAATGATTTATTTTGAAAGGTGATTTTGTGAATGGATGGTGAAAGGATAGTCATACATTGCTCCGCTATAAGCCAAACATCCATAGCCCCGATGGAGATGTATTTGATTCTAATCACAACATTTATCTACTGTCATCAGTGTCCATATCCCCGATAGAGATTATTGGAAATACCCCAAGAGAGAGTAATATAACAATTTGATTTTTCTTTATAGCTTTTAGCTTTTGATTTTTGATTGATTTTGATTCTTTTGCTTTTTGAAAACTTATTTCAGCTCTCTTGTTTGAAAAGGGGTTAAAAACCACTGATGGCTTGATGGAAGGAGGTGGAAGTACTTATAATGATGACATTGGCTAGTGTCAACAAATATGTCCAAAAGTTATTCACAACAAGTTTATTAGATGTTGAATGTGATAGGATCTCTAAGAGGTCAATCATTCTTTAATTTACCAAGGTGATAAAAGACCAGGGTCAAACAGATACCATAGAGATAAATGTCACAAAATGTGTGTGAATAAGCTAACCAAAATATCATCGAAGGGATGAAAATGGCGGAAGACTGTAGAAGAATAGAAAGGATGGGAAGATAGAAATATCCATTTGTAGGAAACACACGATTGCAATGTTTGATCTTTGTACCTTTGATTTTTGTTTTGTTTTCTCAATGTATTTTTGGATTTTTGAATTATTTTTTATTTTTAGATTTTTGAAAGTTTTAAGAGGTTGGGACTAACAAATTCACTATGTGTGGTAAGATCCAAGTAATAATGTTTGCGACTTCCTTGATAAGGAGACTAGGCGTGTTTGTTTATCAAGAGTCAAGTTTTCCCGATCTCAATGATCGTGATGAGTTCACACGCAACAAAAGACCGTGATTTATCCTGAAACATGAATTTTGTATGTGAGATCTTAAGTTCCCTATCCATAAGTTTATGCATTTTGTGCCATACTTGATGGTTACGTTGATGTGTGTTTTTGAATCACTCTTGATTTACAACTTTGAGATTATTTAAGTTGTTGGGGTTTTGAGGTCTTAGAAGTTTTGAACCGAGCTTGATAATGAACCTGTTTGGGTTTCTTATAAGCTGACTTGTGACTTTTCTGACCTCAAGAAGGAGAAGAAAGCAAATGTTTATGATTGATGATAAGAACGAGAGAAATGATGGTGGGCTTGCCCCGGTCATTAGTAGAAGGATGATGTGATTGATGAAAAGGATACAGAACAAGGATTGAAGAATATGGGCTACGGGCGGGTGAGCCATAGATAGAAGATGAAGGGATAATATGATTTGGCCAAAGAATAGAAGAAGAAGGGCTACTCGGATGTGACCCATAGATAGAAGATGAAGGGCTACTAGGATGTGGTATAAGAATAGAAGAAGAATGGCTACTAGGACATGACCGATACATGTAAGATGATGGAATACTAGGATGTGGCCCAAGAATAGAAGATGATAGACTACCCCAGAGTGATCCATACATAGAAGATAAGGGGCTAGTTGGACGTGACCCAAGAATAGAAGATAGTGGAATACTCAAAATGTCCCACAAATAGTAGGGGGCTACTAGAAGGTGACCCACACCTAGATGAAGATTAAGGGCTACTTGGCGTTGACCCCATAAGAGATTGTGATTGAGGAATTATGACATACAAAGAGTTCTTGGGTGATGATAATATTGGCCATGGATGAATGCAAGACTAAGGAGTTTCATCACATAATGAAGAATGTGAAGATGGAAGAATAAGAGGAGGGTCAAGTTGAACGACTCCGAGGCTCTTCCTATATTTCTTGATAAAAGGAATCAACGTTTTCCTCACAATATGTAGATGCATCAAAGTCTAAAGATAATCCTTTCTTGTAATCTGCTAAAGGAATATCTACATATGCCCCTATAAATGCCCTAACTGTTTCTTCATTACGAAAGAGAACAATCGGTATGAGTTGTTGATCAACCACTAGAGGTTGACTAGAAGGAAGAGATTCAATTGGTGTGGAAGACTTAGCAGATGTTTGATGAATAAGGTCCTACGAAGAACAGGAGGACCATGATTCAAGAATCACATCGGATGAATAATAAAAAGGGTTCTCAAAAAAGAGAGGACCACGATTCAAGAATTGTATTAGATTTTTGATTGGAGGGATTTGGAGTCACATATCTTCAAAGGAAGAATATGTTGTTGAGGTGACTGGTAAAAGGGGTCCTGTAAGGAAAGGGATGACCGCATGACGTAGGAGTAATATTAAATTTATGATGAAGAGGTTCTGTGAAGATAGGGAGGACCATGACATAGGAGTTGCATTAGATGACTTAGGAGTCAAATTAGATGAATATGAATAATAGTTTTGATCGAATAGTAGTTTGGATCTGATTCATCAGAAGAGTTAGAGGAAATATTTGGATTGGAATCCTTAGAAGAAGAGGAAATTTTTGGATTAGAATTAGAATAAGATTGGGGGAACTCGAATAATAATTTGGATCAGAAGTGTTCAAATCATACCACCGACTATGAGATGAAGGTGGGGAATAGTTACGTATATGGGGTCTCTAACATGAAGAACCAAACAAGGTTTAGTTGTAATGGGAATCTTTTTATTTGAATTGCTAAACCTAGGTTCCATATTTTTGTAAGTATGGGGAACCACATGATAGTTAGTCATTTTTGGCACTGTTTTAAGCACAAATGTCTAGATCTAGATAGTGTGATGGAACTCCTTCAAAGGGAAGGAAGTGACATGTCGATTTGGGTAGCATAAGGACAACCAGCTAGACATTGTGTAAGTATGGAGATGTGTGCATGATTTTCTAAAGAAGGTCTAAGGAAAATAGACATTGTGAAAATGCAATCTCGATGAGATCGAGAGGAACTATCCTAAAAATAAGTTTTCTAAATGAATAATCACAAGGAACAATCATGCAAGTGTGAAACACAAATCCAATCAACAAGGAAATACACCATATGAAAATGTGATGCAAAGATGATCAACACAATGTCAATATTTACGTCAAGCTCGAAATGAACAAGGTGTAAATATTAACAAAGGGTAGATGTGAATCCCAATCAAAGGATACCACGACAAGTTTAACAACCAACAAGGCCTAAATGTTAAAGGGTAAGGTTTACAAATGTAAGCTACATAACCACACCAATTGGACACGTCTATCAAGCTTTGCAGAGAAGTGAGATATTAGTGTCAAAGTGGTATCGAAACGATGTAAACAAAGTAAGTGAAACCCTTCAAGATTTGGGACAATGTTTGAAATCAAACTAAGTCAAAGTATACTAAGGATGTGTTAAAACATGGGTAGTGTAACGCCACAATACGGACACTTAGATCATGTTTACGAGAAATGTGACATAAGTATCTTAATTATGTTGAGACAATGTAAATGAGGTAACATGTCAAAGGGAGATAAAATGATGAATCATTCCTAACTATGATGATAATCTTGACGTGGGTATCAAGATCACAAAGGCTACCAATGATATAAATACATCTCCACACACTTGAGATGTTTGACTAACCCAATTGCAAACATAGATGGGCGTAAATGGACAAAAAAGTGGCACAAACAATTGATTGGTAACACAAATGTAGTCACCCTTCTTTTGACCAACAAAGTGTCAAAAGAATTTGAAGGAAGTATATCAAAATGGGGATGAAAATTTTTATTTCACTTTGGAAGAGTTTCACCTTACTTAGGGTAATTTAAAAACTAAGTGAAAGTAATACATCACATGTTTCGTGATGCAAATATGGTTCACAACTAATACTATTTTGAAATGGTCAAAGTGGGCTCCTGGCCAAAGAATATCTTCCTAGGTGGTTCTCTCGTCCTAGGTGTTACAAAATTATCCACAAGTGGGATGATTTACCCAAATAGTCCGACTATCTTGGGAGTATCTCAAATTTTCCCCCTTCAAGCACAGTGGGCGGTAAATGCATCCATCATGTACTTAAAAGGGTCACATAGGGACAACTTGTAACACTATCTCACAAAGGAATCACTAGTCAGATAGGTAGTGCGGAGCACTTCCCATTTCATCCACAAGGTTCCCTCTTATGTGGACTACTTTGGGGTTCCTGGAACCACCCCCATTTTTGTAGCTTAAGGCGTTATGCTAAAGCGATTATGTTCTAGTTGAGCGGAGAGGGACATACCCTTTTCTAAAACCTACAATATAGTGTTTTGAATATGTTGTTCTTTTTATCTTGTTTAATTAGGTGTGGTTTTCTTGAACACCTTTTGGCAACCTGTATGACAATTGTATTAGTAGTTTGACTTTGTTTTGATTCTACCTTTCTTTTACAAGCATTTTTAGGTCATGCACTCAAGCATTAGTAGTTCTCCAAGAAAATCACATTTTTAGCAGAGTATTAAGATTTGCTTTTGATTCTCAAGATCATCCACGGATGCAAGAGAAGAGCATACACAAAAAATAATCCAACTAAAAACTAAAGAAAATCTTTGCAATCAATGAACTAGACAAAAATCTTGATAAATGTTCATTCCCTACAACCAAAAGTGAAAGATGAAGTTTCCAATTTATCAAATGTTATAAAATGAAGACTAAAGTTGCTTTTGATTCTCAAAATCACCCTAAGGTGCAAGAGAAGAGCACACACAATATTTATCCCAACTATATAGAAATGGAAAACTTCAAATCAAAGGACCATTGAAAATACTTTGTAAAGGTTCATTCCTTAAGCAAAATGAATAATCAAATTTTCAAGCTTAATCCCAATGTTAAAAAGTAGATAACAAAGTTGTTTTTGATTCTCAAGATCACCAAAAAGTGCAAGAGAATATCACACACACACTTTGGTCTAAATCAAGTAAGCATGGAAATACAACATTCATCAAAACATTAGACATGTTAGAAAATGACCAATTTTAAACTAACAAAAAAACCTACAATTTTTGTAAGTATAAATCTCGAATTTATGTTTGCATTGCATAGTTAACTTCAATACCTTTCCAACACAAAAAAATGGAGTCATTTCGATTTTTGGAGAAAAATTTATGGCCTTTGGAAGATGGGTTACGCATATGCTTTTATTCTCACGGGTATGCACTTGACATGCACTCAAAAAATGTACAAAAAAATGTCCCTTAATCTATAAAATGGGAAAAATTTTCCAACCAAGATTTAATTTTGACAACAACCTATCACATTAATATCTGAATAGAAGACTCAACGCTATCAAACATTAACATACATGCTCAAGAATTTAAGATTTTCAAGAAATTGGCAAAACTAGCATGTAGAATGATGAAAAAGTAAGCTCTAAAAATGAAAACATGATGAAATCTTGAAATTTTATCACCAAGATTTAATTTTTACAGTAACCCACCACATTAATATGTAAATATAATACTCAACACTATCAAACACTAACCTACATGCTCAAGAATTTAAAATTTTCAAGAAATTGACAAAACTAGCATGTAGAATGTTGAAAAAGTAAGCTCTAAAAATGAAAACATGGAGAAATATTAAAATTTTCCCATCAATTCTAATTTTGATAGCAATTCACCTCCTTTATACCTACAAGAAAGACCCAATGCATGCAAACTCAATAAAACAAGTTAAGAAAAATAAGTTAGATCAACATGTGTAAAAGAGGGTTAGTAACCAAAAATGAAACTTAACTACAAAAACTTGAAATTAAGTGCAAAGGACAATGGAGTAAGTCCCACCAGGCATGCCAAATGTGTGCATGAGTTGTTTTTAAACTAATGCTAATGTAAACAAAGACTAACACCTAATAGCCTTAATTAGCAAAAATTAAACAAACTACTAAGCACCATCATGATAAGAATTGAACAAGGTTAGATGCTAACATTCATCAATATACAAAACTTTGAAACTAACAATGTTAAGCATCTAAATCCTCTATTCTCTAACAAAAAATAAATGAATGGACCTATGTAGGCTCCATGGCTATCAAAAATGGTTGTCTTTGGTGTTCCAAGAACCTAGGAATGAGGGCTTGTCAAAGTTGGGCTACAAGACCCTTTTGACACCTCCCATATGACCTAAGCACTTAGGAAAGAGGATTAACTCTTCAAGATGATGAACTCTTAAGAAAAAAAAAGGCAAGCTCTTAGTCTATTTTTCTATATGCTTTGCATTTGTCTTCTTAAGAAGTTTAGGTGTAGGTATAAAGGTAGAAGGAGGGATCCTTATATAGACTAATGGATAAAGGAAACAATTCATCCCTTTGCATGTGGGATAAAGGTAAAACATGATTAGGAATGGATAAGGTTACTTTATAAAAGGTAACCTTACTTTAGAAGGGTTTAATTTGTGCTTAGCAAGTCATGGGAGTTGGGGGTGTTTTAATTAATCAAAGGTGATTAACTAATAGGTAGATTTAAGCTTATAAAAGATAATTAGAGGAATATTAGTACAATTTAGGCTATTAGAAGGGGATTAAATCAAATAAATATTGATTTATCAGTTAAATGGAAGGGAAAGCTAATTAATTAATAATAATTAATTAGTCTAGGTAGAAAAGGGTTGATTTATTAACGGAAGGTCATTAATTAAGGTCTTTGTTGGATAGAGACTTAATTAATTAGATTAGTGTAATTAATTAATGATGATATGAGGGAAAATGAGTGTTATTGACAATATGTCATCAATTTTCTAGAAGATAGATAATTAGCGCAATTTAAGTATTTAAATTGCTTGGGCATAATTATGGGTGTCTACACCCTCTATTGTGCCTCTCCCAAATGGAAGGAAATTTTATGTCGAGTAGCTCCTCCAAAGGTTTGGTGATCCTAGCATTCCCTTGATGAATTTCCTGTAATAACCCATATGCCCAAGGAATCCGCACACTGCACTCTAGCTAGTAGGCTCCCCTAACCCCACAATAACTACAACTTTAGCGGGATCTACCAGAAAGCCCTCCTTACATATGATATGCCCCAATAAAGTCCCAAAGGGTGTAGCAAACACACACTTCTTAATATTGAGGGATATCCTCAACTACCTACACCTCTCAAACATTAACCTTAAATTTTCACAATGGTCTTTAACTAGACCATACACTATCCAATCATCCAAATAGACCTAAAGAAAATTATGGATGAAGTCCTAGAATGCTTGCACCACTATGCATGAAAAATAGCAGGCACATTCTTCAACCCAAAGGGCATGACCATGTATGCAAACTTTCCCCACTAGATGGTGAAAGTTATCTTCTCCTAGTCCTCCTTTGTAATCTAGACATGGTGGTACCCCGAAAATCCATCTGTAAAGGAATAGATTTCGCGCCCAGTGACTCCTTCCAAAATTTATTCCATGAAGGGGGTTGGAAAAGGATCAATGACACAAAATTTTTTTAGCTCCCTATAATCCACTTAGATCCTAATCCATCCATCCTTCTTGATCCCAGAAGCTATCATTTTATCTTATCTCCTCCTTAACCTTCACACGTAAATTTGGATTCATCCAGTAGGGCCTCTTCCTAACTGGGTGTGCACCGTACTTCAACTTTATCTTCATCTCCCCCAAGGAATGGTGAATTCCTTTTAGTTCATGGTACTGCACGGGAATAAATCCTCAAATTCATGCAATAGATCAATGATCTTAGATACATCCTTCTTCGAATAGAAATCTCTAATAATAGCTTCCTTAGGTTCTTCTCCTGAACCGATGTTAAGCTTATTTGTCTTTAAGGGCTCATGGTAGGCACGTGCACGAGTATTAGCATTTCCCACTACCTCACGCATCCCTAAAGAATGGATAACATCCAATATTTCTAATTTCTCTCTATTAATCACATACACCAAATTTCCTTTCTCCTTTTCCAAGCATGCATGCTCAAGCTATAACTCTTCTATTTCATCTACTTGTTCTTCAAAGCATGCCTCCAAACTTGTTCCACCCAATAACTCCAATAGCCTATCTTCCCTCATGGCACTATCTCCCATGGTAAGGTGCTTGATACCCTACAAGGCCTTATTAATTGATGGATTGGTTCTCTAATACTCAAAGGTTTGAATAAGATCGAGCACAATCTCTTGTCAATTCCCTATCTAGTGGCATGTCTCCGAATGAATGTACCATGCACATGCGTAACCCTGCAGTGTAGAATACAACTTGTGCACCCAGAGGGATGGTGGAAAAGCTTTCGCATCTTCTCTCTAAATCCTCTCACACTCTTGGATATGAAAAGAGGTGGGCTCCTTCCCATAGTAGTCCTTGATGGTGGTGGGCATGTTTCTCCTAGAGAATCGACAAAGAGATAAATTCTTACTTCGCGTCATTCCAATAGGATCTCCCGATGTGTAGCCCACCATTGTGCCACCGTGTTGAAAAGGACATAACTTAGCATCCCTCTTTGTTCCTTCTCATCCTTCCACTGAGCTTCCACCTCCTGTAGAAAGCTCTTAGGGAAGGCTCCTCCTGAATACTTGGGCAGCTCTTTTCCTCCTAGGCACCAAACCGTACGCACCTTTATTACCTTGGTCACCAACCCTTTTAACTACCATCCCATTAATTCATAATTTCCCCACACCCAATTATCACATGCGAGACAAGTGGTATCACTTATCGACTCAAAGATCCTCAAACTGGATAACTCCGTCAGTAGGATGTATTATCTTTGGGTCCCTGACTGAGCACACGTATATCATGTCCAAAAATTCTGACCCCAAAGGTTAAATATAGGGTGAAGACCTCCCATCAACTAGGCGTATAATGACCTGCTCCTCGTTTTCAAAGCTGATGTATGCTTTGTTGAACTGAAGGTCCACATTTTTCTCATAACACCATGGGCACCCAAGTAGCGCTAGGAAATTTTCTGCCTTGGTGAGCACCAAGACTTCAAAGTCCCCAATAAAATTAGCTCCCTAGATAGTAATAGTTACATTCTTTAAGACACGATGGGCATCACCTTAGTCTTGTTTTCCATATACAACACATTCAAAGATGGCTGTAACACAGGTCTTCCCATCTGATGCCATGCATCCAAAGTTAGAACATTAACCTCTATGCCGTGTCAATGAGGATATTACTAAGGAGCCATCCATCTACAACTACATTCAACGTGATCTCCTTGTCATAGTCAAGGATGTGAGGGGGAAGGTTTACGTGCAAGACCTACCTCTTATGCTCTCCTCCGGTGCATGGTACCTTCTCTCTCAACCATGATCCTAGTAAGGGAATGATATTCTCTTGCCTTAGCATTTTACACACCTCCTTGACCTCATCCAGGTCATCCTTTGGCACCTCAACTCTCCTTCCTTGTTCCTCCCTCCTGGATTTCTCCTTTAGACACTAGATTTCCCCTTGTAAACTTTGAATGACATCCATAGTGTCTTGATACACCTCCTTCGATGTGTAGGTTCTTTATACTTTTCATGAACTACTTCCTTGAAACTAGGTTCTTCTCTCTTGGTATCTCTCTTGCACGCATGACTTTTTCCCTTGTTGTTACCAATACTAGCTCTAAACCTATATCCCATGTTACCCGAGGCATCCACTGGGTGTCTACCTTCTTAATACTAACCATTGCAGTGCCCTTGTCTTTCCGATGTTGCTAATTCATGTGCTCAAACAATTTCGGGCACTCCTCATACTTATGCTTCTTTCCGCACCATGAGCACTACAACAGGTCTAGGCATTCATGTTTGTAATGATCTGTAGATCCATAGTTGAAATAGGTTCCACGCAGAACTTAGTCCTTCCTCCTCCATGGTTATCATGACCATGGAATCCTCTTCAAAACCCTCTTCCACACGCACTTCCATATGTGTACTCCTCATGGCAATGCTAGTTTGGCGCACCCCATGATCAATGGCCTCATGGATTTGATCAATAAGCCTACATTAATTAGTATCATGGGTTATAGAGGTGTAAATCTTGTAGTAACAAGATACATTCTTCCGAATTGTGCGCTGCAACAAGGGGAACCTACTCGCATCATGGTCCCCATGAAAATTTCACAATCTACTGCCACAATGCGTATTATCCTCTGGGGGAAATTATCCTTGACGTTCCCCTCTACTTAAATATCTATGCACCACAAACCACTACGAGTCTCATGGGCCGAGTTCGTAGAAATGTTTTCCAACTACTTGTCCATATCAGCATTTTGAGCCTCCAAGAATGGGCTAATGCCAGTATCAACACTACCAATAGCCTCAAAGCACACATATCAGCTTCCAATTCCTTACGTAGGTATGTAAAAGTCTTTTGAGATAAGGCCCTTATAAAAGGAGTGATCAACCCTCCAAAAAACCATTGAGCATGTTGTGAAGGGTGAATATCATATGATAATTTAGACAAGAGAGTTTTAAAGCACGCATCATACTCCTACACACTTTCTGCCATTACTTGTTGAATCTCCTTCAAAGCGCTGATGCTCTTCTACTCAAACTCAAGAATGTGGAATTCTATGAAGAATGCATTCTTTAAAGCAGTATAATCCACCACTATTTGATGAGGATCATACTTCCTATACCAGTTATGTGCGTGCCCTTACAATGTGGTTACAAACTAACTAGCCTTCCATTCTGGGGTTTTGATACCATTTTCGTGCCATAGCAGTTCACACTTGTAACACATGTTCCGCATCATCCTTAATAGCTCCGTAATCAGGAAAATGTAGAGAAATTTCAAAGAAAACTTGTCGGTGGTTGGGGCTCGAATCCTCATAATCCAAAGCTTTTGTTTCCACCGTGTTTCCTCCATCACTTGATCCACTAGGTCCACCTGGTCCTAAACCACTAGATCCACCAAGCCCACTAGGTCGTGAACCACTAGATCCATTTGACCCACTAGCTCCTATTCCTACTCGAACCACTGCGGACCCTCAAGGTCCACAGGTCTTGAACCACTGATCCACTAGACCCACCAGGTCCTAAAGTGGTTGTGCCAAGGGTCCCCACAATTCCATTGAGTAGCACACCTATAGTCTATGACAATTCCACACCGCCAATAGTATACCCCATGTCACTCCCAGATGTGAGACCAAAATATTGTGTCTATACCTTTCCTAAAAATTCCTAACATTGGGTTGGTGTTTGTAGCAATAGAAGGCCCAAACAAGAAATTATACCTCCTGGGTGTAGATCGATCACTTCCAATGTAACAAACTAGACCGGCAATATTTTCCCCTAATCTAGAAAACCAAGTGCTAAGGTTCGGTCACTAGGTGGGCTCAGATGCACACCAACAGTTATTCTTTCACCACGCAATGAACTCTCATCAGAAGCCAAAGGGGTCTCTCTTACGTGCTTGCCAAGATGGGGTCACACAAACTTCTTAAGTTCCACGTCCTCTATGTGAACCTCAAATCCTTCCCACAACATTTTCCACTATACATCCATCACACCTGCAACCTCACATTATCTAGCAATCTCCCTTTCACGCACTTCACCATAATTGTGTCATCTTTCCTCCCTATCCTTTTCTATCACAATATCTGCCATCTTACCCCACCCTAGCTTCCTCGCCCATTGCTCAGAATGGTTTAGCCGGCCATTGGGAATGCCTCTAAAATCATGGTAACCATCAATATCTTTATAGCCATAGGGACAACATGTAGAAACGATCCTCTAGGCTCCCACAAATACTCAAACTCAATAACCTCTAGACAAGAATATGTGGAAATGGCATACTCCAAAGTGTATCTAGCCAATAGTCCTTTCTACTAATGATCCATAGCACGCGTCCACGTCAGATCTACATCCTATAGCCTCTGGTATTCTTCTTGGGTCCACACACATGATCCATAACACCAACTTGATCTAGATGCATAGGTTGTGAGCCATTCATACAGTTCCACTGGGAAGTAGCAGAAAAAAGTCTCATACAGATCATGGTAGAGGTTCTCTTCTACCCATCTACATGCATTAAACTCAGGTCTAGTGTTGAATCTCTAAGTGAATTCATCCTCCATGCTCTTAAACCATGATTCAACACTTTCCAAAGTTAACCACTCTGTCATTACTCACTACACAGACCATGATGAATGCTAACTCCCACTACAACTTTGAAAAGAGGTCCTGGCAATGGAACCAAGATGTAGTCATTTTTACCCTTAACACAAAAGAAAGGAACCCCATGTGCATTGACCTATCACCTAGTGGAAGCTGGGCACTCACCCGAGGCACACGCGGGTGCCAAGTCTCTCTTTTATGTGAGTTTAGTGGGAAACATCATCTATGATTTGTGTTTAAAATACTTTCAAATGGGTTTAGGACATATAAGAACCATAGAGCTCAGAACGGCCTCTAGATCCTTGCAGTCATTTTAGATAGAGTACTTAACAGAATCTATAATGCATATCATATCATAAAGAAGCATACAAGTATCCATACTTAGCATAAAAGGAAAGAGAACTCATGAGAGAGAAGTATGCATCATAATAATTGATATTCATGTATATATAATAGGTAACCTCATTACATCCATGGAGCTATTACAAAGTGTCATAGAGAAATAGACCGCAATTATGTATTATAAATGGACTAATGTAACTAAGATACCAAAAAGAAACTTACAATTCCCATGCCTAATACATCCTTTCTTGAATGCAATTACCCATTAATAGAGTTCTTGTAGTATTTCTACAAAGCTCCGCCCACACTCTAAGTCTCTCTATTTACTCTGCAGGTGCTTGTATTTATAGCTTTTCTAGACTACTAACTCATCCTCTAGTGCCCTTAGATCCAATTCCAAGTGTTTGAATGTGGTCCTCCATGCGAGCATGCTCCTCCAGCCCGAGCTTCCCACTTTATCCATGATGTGCTTCTACAAGATTCTAATGCGAGTACATGCTCCTTCCCGGGCCAACTTGTCACCATGCTAGCATCTTATCCATGCGGAGTCAGTTCATGCTTTTCATGTTGTCAGCCCTGAACATCCAATTTTTCTAAGTCCTGAACCCTTGGATTTTTCCACAAGCATCGTGCATGCCACAGGCTTCCTTAAACCCTTTTCTAAAACCTTTCCTTGGAAACTTTGTCCTTGCATTCCTTTATTTAATTGTGACCTTGCGTGCCTATGCACCTTTTGTAATTAGTCAATATTCTAGGGGCCCAACACCTTACCCTAATTTTTCACATTGCCTACCTCATGTTGTACTTGCACTTCTCATATTTGAATATGGTCTTCCAAACTCCTTACACCAAAATTCTTATATCCACCTTTCCTACACATGCTCTTCTAAACTATGTGCTTTCAATCCTTCAATCCAAGCCATCAAAACACAACTTCTACTACCATCTTCCATTACTTGTCACATTACTCCATCGGAAACAAAAATCTATATATGGTCGTCTACATAGATTTTTTTGAAAAATAATAAGTGGCTAGCAGCGCACAATGCACCCATAAAAAAGAGAGGGAACAAGAAATGGGAAGGGGAAACACAAATAAATGAACTACATTAAACTAAATCTTAGGATAAATGGAAAAACTACCTTATTTATGATTACACATAAGCCTTATTTATAATAGGGCTTCACCTACTCCCATTGAAATGGATTGGTAATCTCGTCCCATCCAGTGCTTGTAACTAGCATGCACTTGAATCAAGGATGTATGAGATGATATATGGTCCTAACCAATGGAATTTCAATTTCCAGGATGGCATAAAAATTTGGAGTCATAAAACAAGACCATTTGCCCAACCTCGAATTGTTTATTTTTAATATGATGATCATGCCATGCTTTTTATCACACCTTTTCATCCTTCTAACTCCACCTAGAAAGTGATTTCCTTTCATCCAACTGCGTTAACTTCTCAATGTGGTCGTGTAGATATTTCTCATCACTTAGTTCTCCTATGTGCACAATAGGTAGAGATGGTAGCATAAATTATATTGATAAAACATCTTCCACACATAAAAACCAAATGAAATGGTGTGGCCTTATTCAATATCTTGTTAGTAGTCCTATACGCCCATAGTATAGATGATAATTTTTCATCCCAATCATGTCTTACCGCATCACAAATTTTGGTCAATGTGTGACTCAATATCTTGCTAAATGCTTTATTGGTTCCATTATCGTTGGGGTTATATGGGATAGTCTTGTGATGGGCTACCATGAATTCTACCAACAAGATTCTAACTATCTCATTCAAAAAAAAAGAATACCCCTGTCACTCATTAAACTCGGTGGTCATCCATAGTTGTTGATTATATTTTCCCACCAAAACCTAGTTGTTGTTCTTGCTATGAAATCCCTCAGGAACCGCTCTATCCATCTTGTTAAGTAGTCAGTGCAAGTGATGATATAGCGTGAACCAATCCTTCACACGGTAGGTGAAATTGGTCCTACAAAATCAATGCCCACTTCTCAAATGGTTCCACGCTAGCTATTGGACTCAAGGGAATATCATCCATTCTTCCTAATTTTCTAAGGCACTAGAAATGGTCATAGGCCTTACAAAACTCAATACAATCCTGATAGATGCTTTCCCACCAAAGCCCTACTCTAAGGATTTTGTAAGTGGTTGCATTGCCTACGTAGTTTCCTCTGCAACACCATCGTGTGCTTCCTCCATGATTGCAACACACTCATATTCTAACACACACCGGCACAAAACCTCATCATGGCCTAGCTTGTATAAGTCTCCACTAATCAACATGTAATTTGAGGCATGTATTGCTAATCGCTTTCTTTCTAAGGTTTTTATTCCTTCCGCACCACACCCATTTTGAGAAACACAACAATATATTCCAAATCAAAGGGTATGCACTACAACCTAAATAGTTGTGCATACGAAATTATATCCTCAATGCTCTATGTTTCCTCCCTAAGTCAATCCTTGATAAATGGTTAGGACCAAAGTTAATATTTCCTGGTTTCACAATAAATGTAAACTCAAACTCTTAAAACAACAATACCCACCGACATATGCACCCTTGTAAAATAGGTTTGTTCACCAAGTACTTCAATTCCATGTGGTCCGTGTAAAATATGAAGGGTGTTGCCAACATATATTGCCTAAATTTGTGTAGCACATAGATCATTGATAGTGCTTCGCGCTTAGTAGTTGTGTTTAATGAAAAGATGCAAAAGCCATGGACATGGGGTAAGAATCTCTAAAGAAACCCTAAAGTATTTTAACAAACTAGTGAGTGGACCATCGATAAGAGGTACACAATGATTCATCACTTTTCATATATTAATATTGAAATAAACAAGCAAATCTATCATATTTTGTAATCCTCTACTCTTGAAAGCTTTAAAAATGAACCTAGGTAAATTCTAAGTAATCGGTTTGTGATCATTAGAATGGAAGCTCACCATTAATGGATTTAAGGCCAATGGTTCTTCCCATTTACTCAATGCTTTTGTGTGTAGTGCAATGGAAAATAAATAGCTCAATAAAACAAATGAAATAATCAATAAAACCTAAGCAAAATGCTATAAATTTATGTTATGAAGGAGAGTTCTTAGAAATGAGAGGGGGTCTAGTCCTATTTATAGTTTTCCAATTTTAGAAATGGGAGCCTTTTGGTGCATGTGGGATAAAAAGATAATCCAAAAGGAACTTTATAGATTCAAAATAATATTTGACTACCTTTAGAAGAGGTTAACCATGGTTTAGGGTAATTAACCTAGGTCTAGGTTAGTTAATCCTACTTAGAGAGGAATTAGGGTTTCAAGAGAGTTTTGACAGTCTAATAAATACAAGGAAATGGATTGATAGTCTAGGAAGATAGTTAAAGTGGTATAAAATAGGATGAGAAGATGGTTTATCTAATAAGGGACTATATTAATCCCATTATTGGTTTATAGGAGAAATACGACCAAAAGAATGTTGTAAACGATGAGTTAGAAGAGTCAAATTGACAAGGTATCGTCCATTTTTAAGAAGGAGAATAGTTAGTCAAATATTAGGAATAATAGTACTTTGGCAAAACTATAGGTGTCTAATTTTTCCCCTCTTTGGGTGACGTAAGCTACATCACTTCAAAGAAAGTAGACAAACATAAGCAAATGATTTTTTTTTAAGGGGTAGAAGAAAAATTAGTTGGCTAAAGGGATTCCCCCTCAAGATTTGATGGGGTGATGGAATAACTCAATTGATGATTGAAAAGAGAAAATAAGAAACAAAATTTTGAAGATAAGATGAGAAAACAACAAGAAAAAGGGATATTGAGTTGTCCACAAACTAGTGCAAACAATGTTTAATCATTTTTTTCACGTACTCATTATCAGTCCTTATTAAAATGTGAGCACATGAAGGAAGAGTAAAATGACATGAAAATAAAATATAAAAATAGTCATACCTTGCTAAAACAACAACTCCATGCAACATACAAAAATGGAATGAAATACGAGAAGTAAACAAACTCACTTAATAGGGAAATAAGTACAATCAAACACTTAAACCAACAATGCTTAAGACAATTGCAAAAATATTTTATTATCAAGATGTAGTCCCAATTTTTTTGATATACAACAAGGGTTTAAAATTATGTCCCAATAAATTTGTATATGCAAGGGAAAGGATGGAGGACACTTGGGTCCAATGGAAAAGAAGTGTGCACAACACAATAATACAGGACAATTCCGCCCCAAAGTAGTATTGACAAGGTAAGAAGAATAGCTTTTGTGAATGGGTTGGAGATTTAGATGATTTGCAAGTCATTTTCAAAGCATTTAAAAACATCAAAATATATGAGTTGCGTCTTTATGTGAAAGACATAGAGCCGTAAATGAGTTTTTTACCAATTTTAATCAATTTCTGAAGTGTTTATGATTTTTTGGATTTTGGAATGGTTTTATAATTTTTAAAGTTTTGATCGATCGAGAGGAATTTCAGAAATGGAAGGTCACCTAAAATCACATGAAAATGCCCCAAGGTAAAAAGAGAATGAGCATCGGGTGGCAATAAAATGCCCCTACGAGAAGAAAATCTGGGCCAACAATAATTATTTAAAAATAATCATGGTGCTAGATAAAATCTTCATAACCCCTCTTGCCCCCATTGATGATACGATATGTGATGATTAGCTTAGTATACATGCATGATGTAAAACTTAGAAATTTTTCATATATGATGTATTAGATGATGTTATATCTAATGAATGATATATGATAGATGTGATAACAATGATTGTCCATTAAACAAACACACAAGAAAAAGTTAACAAAATTGTACAAAAATATATATACAAAATAACACAACAATACGCAACTAGAAATGAAATCAAGTAAACTTTAACAACAAATTAAATTGACATTCAATCTAGGTAAAATGAATCCTAAAAGATGCACAAAGTAGATGATGAAAAAGACAACAATTTTTTACAAGTGAACTCAAGCTACGAATGAATCTAATGCAACATAATTAAATAAAACAAGATTGAATTTAAGGTAAGCAAATGAACTATTAGGATAATTAATTATGCATTGTATAATTAATTATTTAACTATTGTTATTAATTAATTGTTAGTGAAAATCATCAGCACCCTCTGGATGTTTTCTTAAATTTCTAGTTTGATAATGGGCATCCAGTGTGATTGCACAACATTGAATCTTTTCCCCAAGTGTGGGACTTGAAAAACTGGGAAAAGACCCTCTAGATTAAAGGTTGGTTCCTTCACTCCTCTGATCAGGTGTATGCATGAACTTTGCAGAGGTTTAATACTAGATCCTACTCTAAATTCCAAGGAGACAGAGATAAAGGATGCGAAGAAATAAAACTAAGTGAAAGTGGTGATACACCAAGGGAGTGGTGAACATTTACTTTGTAAAATTTACATAGATCATAAGAAATACAACACAAAATATGCATAGATTGCTAGAATGTAATGAGAGATCAAAAGACAATGATAAACACATGAAAGGATTGGGAAAAATCAATCACAAAACATACATTATCATTCCTAGGTTCAATATAATGCATTACAATGGCTAGGAGGCAAAACACGTGCTGTAGTCTATATGAGAGGTATGAAACTCTACAAATCCACCTGATGAGGAAGAAAAGAGAGCTTGCAATAGCAAAATATGTCCAACCCTTTACAAATGAGCCAAATCTAGCTTTTAATGGTCAAGCAGAAGGAGAGAAAGCAAAAACGCTAGCAAAATGGATTTATGAATTCAACCACCAACCAGATTCCTCAAATTTCACCTACAGAGTGATGGAATTCATGGACAAACCCATACTTAGAAGTACATTGTTCTAAAATCCAAAAAAATGACCATACTTCATTAAATTTGGTGGTTGAAAGTCAATTCTATATTTTTTTCCGTGCCAAGGATGTTTCTCCTTTTTATCCCACAATTCTCCATCAAAATACAAAATTGAACCCTCCATCATGTAGAGAATTTCACCAGATTTCCAATGACACCAAGAATGTGAAAATCTAAGCTCTGGATCAAAAGTTATGCTCCTCTGAAGATTTAGGAAAAATAAGGCAAAAATGGATTGGTGGGACAAAAGTTTAAAATTTTCCCCTTTTTGAAATTTGGGAAAAATTTCCAAAAAAGTTCCACCCCCATCACTCGATGCCATGTGGCACATATTGATTGGATACAAGCTTCACATGATCATTTTATGCCTTTTGAGATTTTGGAAAACAATTCTTTGTCACTCCATGCCCCTGTCGGTTTGATGCCATGTGGCACCTTTCTATTCACTCGTGGGACACGCTTCAAATTTTCCATTGACTCTGACCATTTCCCTGAATAGGAAACGTGGCACCTTTCCATTAGTGTAGGCCTGAACTCCAATCATTTCCTCTTACACTTCACCCCTTTTGACCATTGTTGGCCACATGGACACGTGGCATGTTTTGATTGGCGTGGGCCATCGTAGGGCGGAGTTTATTACGCCATTTGCCACACTTTGGAAAAATGGAAAAATTCCACCTACGCATCCATCTCCTGCCGGTTTGTGGACACATGGCGAGATGCTCATTCACTACGGCCCTAGGGGCCGAGATTTTCTTTTGCGCCAACCTTGGAAATTTTTCCAACTTCTCCCCACCGGTTCGACCTCCGATGCCCCCATGGACACATGGCCACTTCCCATTGGCCGGTGGGCCTTCGGGCCAAAATTTTCTTTTGCATGCCCCGACCAATCCTTGGTGAAAATTTCAAATTTACCTCTACTCCCTGCCATTCCACCAGTGACGTGGCATGTTTTGATTGGTCCGCAGACCTTCTTAGGAAAAATTTCCCTCCCAAACTCCGCCGAGCCATAACTTGCAAAATACAAGGAGTTAGAAGGAAAAATTTACCTTTCTGGAAATTTGAGAAGATTCTCTATCTAATGAAACCATTTCCAGAAAATTTTGAGTTCCTAAAAAGTGAAAAAAATTTAGTTGAGGAACAAGGAAGGAAGGAATGAAAGAAAGTTAGCCAAAAATGAGCAAGGGGCTTATTTTGGATAGTAATTTTGCGACTCGGAGGTGGCATCCGCCACTCTGGATGAAGTTACTAGTTGCTCTGAAACAATCCATTGGGCATGGAGTCATCAAATTAACTACTTGGTACTCCCAACTCATTAGAAAATTTTCAAGAAGGAAGATTGTGAGAGTAGAACATCACTTGATCTGGAACATGGCCTGCAAAAATGCATCCTAGGATAATAAGCTTGTGCCAAAGCACTTAGGGAAATGGAAAACTAAGCTACAAAAAAACAATGTGCACAAGCACTTGGAGGAATGAAAATCTAAGCTAATATGTACAAGGTGGAGAGTTTCCTTCTAGTAGCAATGCTTTAGATGGATTCCATTAACTGGAATCTACAGTTCTTCACCATCCAATGTAGACAATTAGAAGGAATTTTTTTCTTACATTTTGTTACCATGTAGGGGCCACTCCAAATGGCATCAAAATTTGAATGCCTTCCTGCCTTTGCTCAGTCTACATCCCATTTCAACACTATATCTCCAACGGGAAGGTTCTAGCCTTAGATTTCCTATCAAAGGTTCTCTTGATCAAGGCTTGGTCCTTCTCCATTGCTTGGGCTGCATGCTCTCTGATTTCTTGGAGCTCCATCAATTTTGCATATCTAACCTCCATGGGTTCAAACTCCAACAACTCCAATTGCTTCATGAGTTCCAATGTTGGCAACTCAAGTGACATGGGAAAGATTGCCTCTCTTCCATAAACAAGTCTGAATGGAGAGTTACCTGTGGATCTCTTGGGAGTTATCCTATCAGCCCACAAGGTTGATTTCAATTTGGTGTGCCAAGTCCTTTGATTTTCATCAAGAGTCCTCTTGATGATCCTTAACAAGTTCTTGTTGGTAGACTCAGCTTGGCCATTACCTTGAGGGTAATAATTTGATGAAGTGCTTAGAAAAATCCCATTTTTAACAAACCATCTAGTTACCTTTGATCCTATGAATGCCAAAGAACTATCTAATATTATAGTGGCTGGTATACCAAATTTGGTTACTATCCCTTCTTAGAAGTCTAGAATGATGGATTCATTTGCTTCTTTAAGCGCCACCGCCTCAGTCCATTTTGTGAAGTAGTCTGTTGCTGTTAGAATCCACTTGTGTCCTTGGCTTGAGTTTGGGTTAATGATTCCAATGAATTCCAAACCCCATTGCATGAATGGATGGTCAACTGAAATTGGGTGTAATGGAAGGGCAGCTAATCTCTCCTTTCCTGTGAAGAATGCACAATTTTTGCACCTCTTGATCCATGCATAACAATCACCAAAAACCTTGGGCCAATAATATCCAGCCTTCATAATCTTGAGGGCTATCACTCTTGGAGAAAAATGGCCCCTAGCTGATCCACCATGGAACTCTTCTAGCATTCTATTAATTTGGTTTGTCCCAATGCATCTCAAAGAACACTCCATTTACATCCTTCTTGAACAAAACACCATCAACAAGTGCATATGGGACAGCCTGCAATCTGAAGTGTCTTCTCTTGGTTTTGTTCATCTCTGGAGGGCATAGGCATGTTTTTAGGAAGTGCATTATGTCTTGGGTCCAGCAAGGAGTGAGGAAACTATCATTCTCTTCTTGAACACCTCTTTGTTCTTGGTTATCTTGCAATGCCAAAACAACATCCTTCTCATTGTTTGCTTCCATTGATTTTCTCAAGACCAATTGTTCACATAATCCCTTTCCTCGGACCATCTTGGTGACTTTGATCTCAATGTCATACTCCATGACATGAGTAATCCACCCTACACGTTTTTCATTTAGGTATTTTTTGAGGAGGAATTCCTTAAATCCCACATGAGAAACCAGCAATTGAACCTTGTTATTTGAAACTAGATGCTTAAATTTCTTCAAGATCCTAATCACTGCAAGAACATGCTTCTCAATGAAAGAATATCTCACCTCATAGTCCTCCAGGCTTTGGCTAAAGAAGGCAATTGGCTGCTCTGCATTTTCTTTGTTCTGCTGTACTAAAATTGTAGAGATTATATCATCACCTCCAAATGCATAAAGAATAAAATCCTTGGAGAAATATGGGTTAATGAGAGTTGGGGCTTGTGAGATAGCCGCTTTGATTGCCTAAAAAATTGCCTTACCTTCAGCTATCCATTTGAAAGCCATACTTTTCTTTAACATCATGGTTATTGGCTTGACAAGGGCTGCAAAATTTGGAACAAACCTCTAAACAAAATTGATTCTTCCCAAGAAACTTTGAAGGGACTTCTTATGACTTGGTAATGGAAGTTCTTTTATTGCTTCAACCCTCTCTAAATCAATTGCTAATTCTTATTTGGAAACAATGTGGCCTAGGATCTTTCCCTCATGAGCTAGGAAAATACATTTATTGGGGTTCAAGGATACCCCCAATCTTCTACATCTTTGGAACACTTGTCTCAAATGAAAGAGATGATCTGTTGCACTTTTAGAAAATACAACAATATCATCTAGATATATCAGCACCATTTTGTTGATCAATCTCCGAACACCATATCCATTTCCCTTTGGAAGGTAGCTCCAGTGTTAGACAGCCCAAATGGCATTTTTCTATATGCATAAGTCCCCCATTTAGTGGTAAAGGCTTTTTTGAATAGATCATCCTCCTTTACCATGATCTGATTATACCCCAAATAACCATCTAGCAATGAAAACCTCTCAGAGCCAGCAATAACTTACAAAATCTGGTCCATAGAGGGAAGTGGGTAATGATCCTTGAGGGATGTTCTATTCAAATATCTAAAGTATACACACAATCTGAGTTCTCCACTCTTCTTTTGAATCGGAACCAAGTTTTCTACCCAGCTAGAATGCTTGATGGGAAATATGATACTTGCCTCTATTAAATAACTCAATTCCCTCTTCATGAGAGGCTCCATGTGTGGATTGACTAGCCTTTGTTTTTTCCTGATGGGTTTAGCACTTGGATCCAATTCAATTGTATGTTGAGCTAGCTTGGGATTGAAACCTCTCAAGTCTTCATAGCTCCAAGAAAATACATCTGGGAACTCTTGGAAAAGTTGCATGAACTCATACCTTTCTTGCTCGGTTTCCACTTTACCAATTTGAAGTGATTTGCCTTCTCCCACTGAGATGGGCACTAAATCTTCTCCCTTGACTTGGATGTTTTCTTTCTCTTTCCTAAATTGATCATTAGGATTAAAAATGGACTCCAAAGTGACAAGTCCTTTTGGTAGTTTGTTTGTTCTCAGTGTACCACTTGATCACCATACTGCTGTTCTAACTTTTCCTAATTTTTGGCTGAGAACTCAGCTTCTTCTTGCAAGAAATTGATGATTTGTTGGTCACTTTCAAACACTTGCCAACTTACATTATTGTTTGGCACTGATGGCCTCACAATCACATGAATGTTTGGTTGCACTTTGTCTTCCTTGATACTTTCCACAACATCAAAGGTTGCCCCAATCTCTTGAAGCTTCATAGCAGCTTGGTTTTCTTTCCTAGGGATGGAGTTGATGCCAAATCCTTCAAAGTCCTCAATGATGTCCCACACCCTATTCTTATAACACTTAAGTAGGTCATTTTTGGTAGTGTTATGCCCTTTAACTTGATTAACAATCAGCTCACTATCGCCAAAGACTTGTAAGTTCTTTATACCTCTTTTCCTTTACCAATGCAATCCTTGTATCAAAGCTTCATATTTAGCAGTGTTATTAGAACATGCAAACTGAAATCTAAAGGCTGAATAATACTTAATGCTTTGAGGAAAAAAAATCATAGCTCCCCACCTACACCTTGTCTACTTCTTGATCCATAAAAAAATAGCTACCATACCTCATTGTCATCCTTATGGTCTTGCTTGGTGATGCTATGAATAGACTGATTTTCTTCATGTATGCAATAAAATCCTAGTTTAGATTCCTCTATTTCTTGGTAGGGATCAAAAGCATGCACCTTGCTTGCCCATTCATCAAGGGTCAAATCCGGGATGCTTCCAACTTTGGTATCAGCTTCATTCATGCTTGGATAATCCTCTTGATCAAATGCTGAACAATTGGCATTGATTTGGCTTGGAGTATGAGGCTCAATGTGAAAGTTTGCAATAGGTTCAGACCTGATTGTGGCCTTAGTTCCATATATTTTTCTAAACAACATGTGTGACCAATCAACGAGATAAATAGCCTCTAATTCGAAAGCCGTGAAATCCCTTGATAAACATAGGGCAAAAAGTGGTGGTAAATCTATCACTGAGACATCTTGTAAAATAGTGACATTGGGGCATGCATGCAAAGTAAGGCTCAAATCTTTAATTACTCCCACTATTGTTACTACTGTCCCATCCAGTTGCACCACTCCTTTGGATATGATTTCATATTGGAGACCCAGCTGATCAGCTATTTTCTTGGGCATTACAAAACTACTTGCCCCAAAATCAATCATACAATTGTGTACTAGTTTATCCCCAATGACCAATGAAACATAGAATGGAGGGGGTTTCGATACTTTACCTTGCTATCCTCCAAGATTCCCCTCAGGCTGAGTAGCATTTGTGAGTACCTTCTCTTGCACATGAGCTTGCTGATTTGAAATTGACCAATTCTTCATGGCAGCTTGTAGAAGATCCCTTTGGCTTGGGATGGATAGTGATTCCCACATAGATATATTCACATTTGTCTTCTTCATTTGTTCAATGATGCTAAATGGGGATGAAACATATCTTTGCTGCCCCCTAGCCTACACACTCTTTTCTTGTACATGGGCTACAATAGCTGGCATTTGAGCTGGTCTAGAAGGTGGCTTGGGTTGTCCTTGCATGTTTGGAACTGCATTTTCTTGCCAACACCTTGTGGAGTGATGGAAGGTTGTGGATCACCTGGAGCCAATGACTACCCTTCACCAATATTCCTCTTCTTTGACCTTGTGTTAGCTACTACATTCTGAGAAATTGCTTGATTCATACCACAAAAATCCTCAGCTTGCCAATTCACAAGTGTAGTCTCATTTGGAGTTGTATTTTGCTGAGATGTTCCTTGTTGTTGGTTTGTTTCTTGGCTCACCTCACCCTCTATGCCAGTTTTTGTCACCATCAAGGCTTGGTTCAAAGCACCATTAAAGCACATAGATTGGTTGTGAGGTTAATTGCATGAGAAACACCAATCATACTCTTATGCTATATTGTTTTGCAATGGCACTAAGGCTTTAGAGGTAGATGTAGCATTGGGGTTATAGGGTTGAAATGGTCTATTGGAAGGAGGCCTTACTTGATTTTGATTTATAGTTGGATTGGTTGGCCTATTAGGATGATATGAGTGTTTATTAGGCTGATCTTGAGACTAGTAAGAAGGTCTAAAATCTTGGGTTTGTTGCCACTTGAGTGTAACCAGCTCATTGCCTAAATTTTGTAATTGTTTCATGACTTCTTGAAGTTCATTTGAGGCACTAGAGGATGAAGTAGAAGTTTCATTTGAAATCTGATTTCTAGGAGTAGGAATAGGAGCTAAAGTAGGTGCTTGACTAGTGCTTGGGATTTCCAAGTTTGGATACAAGGGCATGGGAGGCCTAGGAGCCAGCTTACTAGCTTGAATCAAACAATTTTCAGCCCTAATGGCAATGCTATAAGCTGTAGGTATAGTTGTACCTCCCATGGATTGAATTAACATAGAAATATCAGAATTTAAAGCTTTGAGATAGTATAAGAAAGCACCTTTAGTTGTTGGCCTTACTGCCACTAGGATTCTATCCCATGTTCTTTGAAATCTAAAGTTGAAGTTTGTTAGCTGCTCATTGGGAGCTCTCTTGATAGTTGTCAATTGTTCTAGTAGAGACAAATTATCTCCCTTTTCTCCAAACTAATCATGGAGAGCTATGAAAAATTGGTTCCAATTTGGATAGAGCCTACCCGAAGGCTCCTGAACCACTGCAAGGATTTCCCTTTGAATGAAGATGCCAACAATTTGACAGCAATTTACATCTCAACAATCTCATGGATTGCACAAACATTAAGAATGTCTTTCACACGGTCACCAGGAGTGGTCTAATTTTCTCAAGTACAAGATGGAATGTTCTTCAATGTCAGAATGGAACTAGATTTTATGCATTGAGAGAAAATGGGTTCTACTAGTGATGTTGACATAAGGGTTGTGTCATGCCATTCGATTGGCCCGAGAACCCTTTTGATTGGGTGAAAGGTCTACCAGGTGGAGGAGTTGATAGAGTTTTGTTTGGTGGAGATGGAGACCTTTGAATCTTTCTTGCTCTCTATCTACTTCTCGGGGATAACCTGCAGATACTCGATGATCCCTCTTCTCTAGCCCTTGACCTTGTGTAGATCCTTCTCATGAATTTTTAGACTTGGACTACTAAAACCAGTTTGTTTTTTCCTTTTGGGAGTCGCCAGATGTGTAGATCAGGGCTCTTTTCAAGCAATAAATTACAACAAAAGCACATCAACTTTGTTGTAATGAAGATGAAGACCTCTAAGGTCCCACCGGGCATGCCAAAATTGTTAGTGCAAATCAGTAGCACCCTCTGGATGTTTTCTCATATTTCTAGTTTGATAATGGGCATCCAATGTGATTGCACAACATTGAATCTTTTCCCAAGTTTGGGACTTGTAAAATTGGAAAAGACCATCCAGATTAAAGGCTGGTTCCTTCACTCCTCTGTTCAGGTGTATGCATGAAATTTGTAGAGGTTTAATACTAGATCCTACTCTAAATTCCAAGGAGATAGAGATAAAGGATGCAAAAGAAATAAAACTAAGTGAAAGTGGTGATACACCAAGGGAGTGGTGAACATATACTTTGCAAAATTTACACAGATCATAAGAAATACAACACAAAATATGCACATATTTCTAGAATGTAATGAGAGATCAAAAGACAATGATAAACACATGAAAGGATTGGGAAAAATCAATCACATAACATACATTATCATTCCCAAGTTCAATACAATGCATTACAATGGCCAAGAGGCAAAACACGTGCTGTAGTTTGTATGAGAGGTATGAAACTCTACAAATCTACCTATTGAGGAAGAAAAGAGAGCTTACAAGAGAAAAATATGTCCAACCCTTTACAAATGAGCCAAATTTGGCTTTTAATGGTCAAGCAGAAGGAGAGAAAATAAAAACGTAGGCAAAATGGATTTATGAATTCAACCACCAACTAGATTCCTCAAATTTCACCTATAGAGTGATGGGCTTCATGGATGAACCCATACTTAGAAGTACATTGTTCTACAGATCCAAAAAATGACCATACTTCATTAAATTTGGTGGTTGAAAGTCAATTCTACGTTTTTTTTTCCATGCTAGGGACGTTTCTTCATTTTTCTCCCAAAATTCTCCATCAAAATACAAAATTTAACCCTCCATCATGTAGATAATTTCACCATCTTTCCAATGACACCAAGAATGTGAAAATCTGAGCTCTGGATCAAAAGTTATGCCCCTCTGAAGATTTAGGGCAAAAATAGGGCAAAAATGTATGGCGGGATGAAAGTTTAAAATTTTCCCCTTTTTGAAATTTGGGAAAAATTTCCCAAAAAGTTCCTTCCCCACTACTTCAATGCCACGTGGAACTTCCGATTGGATGTGGGCTTCACATGATCAATTTACGCCTTTAGAGATTTTGGAAAAATTTCTTTGTCACTCCGCGCCCTCACTGGTTTGATGCCATGTGGCACCTTTCTATTCACTCACGGGACGCGCTTCCAATTTTCCATTGACTCGACCATTTCCCTAAACAAGACACATGGCACCTTTCCATTGGTTTAGGCTCGAACTCCAAGCATTTCCTCGACGCGACCGCGCCCCTTTTGACCATTGTGGGCCACATGGACACGTGGCATGTTTTGATTGCGCGCAGCCATCGTAGGGTGGAGTTTATTGCGCCATTTGCCACACTTTGGAAAAATGGAAAAATTCCCCCACACCTCCACCTCCCACCATTTTTGGACACATGGAATCTCCTCATTCGCTGTGGGCCTAGGGGTTGAGATTTCCTTTTGTGCTAACCTCGAAAATTTTCAAACTTCTCCCTTCCAGTTCGACCTCCAATGCCCCCATGGACATGTGGCCACTTCCTATTGGTCGGCGGGCCTTCAGGCCAAAATTTTATTTTGCATGCCCCGACCAATCCTTAGTGAAAATTTCAAATTTACCTCCGCTTCCCTCCATTTCACAATGACGTGGCGCATTCTCGATTGGTCCGTGGACCTTCCTAGGGAAAATTTCCTCCCAAACTTCGTTGAGCCATAACTTGCAAAATACAAGGAGTTAGAGGGAAAAATTTACCTTTCTAGAAAGCTGAGAAGATTCTCTACCTGATGAAACCATTTCCAGAAAATTTTGAGTGCTAAAAAGTGAAAAAAATTCAACTAAGGCACAAGGAAGGAAGGAATGAAAGGAAGTTAGCCAAAAATGAGCAAGGGGCTTATTTTGGATAACATTAATTTTTGTTGTTATAGGATTTTATTAACCATATTTGTCTTATTATTTTCATGGGTATAATTGTTATGTTGTTATAAAAATTATTTCATTATTCATTTGTTCTTCCCGAATGTATTTTGGAAGATACTATATTTTAGTTTAGTCGTTGCATAGTTGCAACTCCATATTTGTTTTTCTATCTAATATGTATAAATCATTGTAGCCTGCACTATTGTATTTGATTCCGTTGATATATATAATTCCATAGGATTCCATCCATGTTCTACATTTGGTTCCGAGAGAGAATCTTGACCGTGAATCAGATAAGGTGTGGTAAGACAAAAGAAGAGATAGAGGAGATTAGAGAAGCATCTGCAACAATTGAGAGCCGTGTAGCCTCAGAACTTCTTGGCCCCATCCCTACATCCCCACAACCTCATGTTCATTCCAGGTGATTAGAACCTTTTTTTTTCACTAGTGCACCTTATGTTGGGCCACTAAAATATTTTCTAAGTACACAAAGGTGCATGGGTATGCAAGGCCTAGGTTGAAGATGGGCACGTAAGGAGAGGGCACGCAAGGCAAGGTTCTAGGAGGGTTTTAGAAATGTCATGTGTGCTAGAAGAAAAGGTCTTGAGACTTAGCTGTATTTGGCATATCGGGAAGGACACAAGAAAAGTGTGACCTAACTATGCATGCGGAGTGGATAAGGTGCTAGCCTAGTGACAGGTTGGCCTAATAAGGAATATGCTTAGCGATAGAGGATTCCAGAAGACCATCATTACAAGGAGTGGAGAGCTTGGATCTGAAGGAGCATGCTCCCATGGAGGACCACATTCAGACACTTGGTGCCAGATCTAAGGCTGCAAAAGGATGAGTTGGCACTCTGGGATGCCTATAAATACAAGTTCCTCCTGAATAAAAAAAAGGAGTAGATCAGATATATGATAGAGGAGAATATAGAGAGTGGAGCTCTGCAGAAATATTGCAAGAACTCTATGGGATTAGGTAGAGGCTATATAAGAGAGTAATGTATTAAGGGGCTGGGATATAAATTTTTCTTTGTATGGATGAAGGACATGATCCTTGTTGTGATGTATGACTTCAGTCTGATCAAGTTGTGGTAGTCTAATGGATCCATTGAATGTAATGAGGTTACAAACATGAATGAGTATGAATGTAATTGATTCAGTTCATATCTATATCTTTTCATTTATGTTCATGGATGTTATGGAATAGATGTAAATCCTTATGTATTTTCCTTTTATTGTAGTTCAATCTATTATTTGTAAGTACCATCTATTTGGAATGAATAAATTTTTCTAGAGGTCATTCTGAGCCCTATGATGACTATATGTCTCATTTCCACCTTTATTCATTAAGTTTCTCACATAGATGATGGTTTTCCAGTTAAATCACATAAAAGAGAGAATCAACACCCATGTGTGCCTCGAGTGTGTGCTTAGCGCCCGCTGGGTGAAAGGTTGACATGCATGGGATTCCCTTGTTCTTTGGTGGGTGTAAAAATGACTACATCTTGGTTCCATTGTTGGGACCTCTTTTCAAATTTTTAGTGTGAAATGGCATGTATCATGGTCTGGATAATGAGTAATGAAAAATGTCTAACTCTAGAGAGTGTTGAATCTTGGTTCAGGAGCACAGAGGATGAGTTTTCTCTAGAGATTCAATATTGGGCCCGAGTTTGATGCACAGAGGTGGGTGGAAGAGAATCTCTACCATGAACTGTATGAATTTTTTTTTGTTGTTTCTGGTAGAGTTGTATGAATGGCTCTCAGCATATGCATCCAGAGCAAGTTGGTTCTATAGAGCGTGCATGTGGACATAAGAGGACTATTAGAAGTTGTAAGATGCAGATCTGACCTAGACATGTGTTGTTGATCAGTGGTGGAAGAGAGTGTTGGCCAACTACACTTTGGAGTATGCCATTTTGACATATTCATGCCCTGAAGTTGCTGAGTTTGAGTTTTTGTGGGACCCCCAGAGGATGATTTCTATGTGTTATCCCCTGCGTAATGAAGATCTTGATGGTTACCTTGGGTTTAGATGCATTTTGATTTCCGGATAAACCATTTTGAGCGTTGGGTGAGGAAGCTAGGGTGGAGGAAGATGGAATATTTTACGACAGAGAAAGAAAGGGAGGAGAGACGGCTTAAGTATAGTGAAGCGTGTGAAAGGGAGGTTTTGTTATCCAAAATGAGCCCCCTGCTTATTTTGGCTAACTTGCCTTCATTATTTCCTTCCTTGTGCTTCAAATTCAATTTTTACACATTTCAAGCACTCAAAGGTTTCTGTAAATGGCTTCATCAAATAGGATTTTTTCTCACCTTTCCAGAAAGGTAAAATTTTCCTCTTAACTCCAAATATTTTGAAAGTTATGGCTCGATGATTTTTTTGGGGAAAATTTCCCTAGACAGGCCTATGGCCAATGAGAAGATGCCATGTGGTGGTGGAGGTCGGGCTAGTAGAGGTAAGTTGAGAAAATTTCCAAGAAGGTTGGTGGAGGCGCAAGGGAAAATTTTAGCCTGCAGAGTGTGGAGGGTAAGGAAGCACATTGGCAGAGGCAGGGAGAAATTTGGGCACTTAGCCCTTTTGGGGTGAAAGTCAAAAAATCAAAAATTGGCCCACAAGCCCATGGAAGAAGATGGAGAAAATTTTAGAAGGCCCGCGGCCAATGTGGAAGTGACACATGCCCCTGTTCATGATGGGAGTTGGGGCCGCAGAGGAATTTTGGGATTTTGCCAAAATTGCAAAAAGGGCGAAAGGGAAAAAACAGCCCACAGCCCACCGAGGAGAAGGAGAAGGGTTGGCAGAGGCATGGGGGAGAAAGGAAATTTGAGCCCACGGATGAATAAGGGGCCGACATGTGTGGCGACGGTAGAGCGGGGTGTGGGGGTGTTTGGGGAATTTTTCCCAAAATGAAATCAAAGGAGAAAAGGGTAGGTTTAGCCCATGATCTCATCAGTGAATCAGAGGCCAACACATGTCCCAGAGTGGTAGAGGCATGGAATTTTTTAAGAAAATTTTCCAAAAGGGAAAATTTTAAAGTTTGACCCCGTCGACCTAATTTTGACCTTTTTTCACCATTTTTGCCCTAAATCTTTAGAGGGGCATAAATTTCGATCCCGAGCTCAGATTTTGACGTTCTTTTATCATTAGAAAGCTGTTGAAATCCTCTAAATGATGAAATCTTCAATTTTGAATTTTGACAGAGATTTGCATGAGAAAAATTAGAAAACATCTCGCACGTAAAAAATATAGAAATGACATTCAACCACCAAAATTAATGAAGTATGGGTCATTTTTTGGATTTATAGAGCAATGTACTTTGGCGTATGGGTTTGTCCATGAAGCCCATCTCTTGAAAGTAAAATTGAAGGGATTTTATTGGTAGTTGAACTCATAAATAATTTTACCCGTGTTTTTCTTTCTCTTCTTCTGCTTGGCCATTAAAAGCTAGATTTGGCTCATTTGTAAAAGGTTGGATGTTCTTGCTTCTGCAAGCTCTTCTTTTCCCCTTAGCAGGTGGATTTGAAGGAGTTTTAGACCTCCCATGGAGATTGTAACATGTTTTTTTCCTCTTTTCTATTGCAATGTATTGTATCAAATCTGGGCATGATAATGTATGTTTTGTGATCAATTTTCAATCCTCTCATGCAGTTATTATTGTCTTCTGATCCTTCATTGCATTCTGGTAATTTGTGCATGTTTTGTTGCTACAATCTTCATGATTTGTGTCTATATTTGCAAAGAAAGGAGTTTAGAACTCCTTTGGTGTATCACCTCTCTATTTTTTCTTAGTTTTGTTTCCATTTCCATGTTTCTCTCAACCCTGTCTCCTTGGTAGTTTTAGAGTAGGAATTTTGAACCAGAACCTCTGTAAAATTACATGCATACACCTAAATAGAGGAGTAAGAACCAGCTTCAATTTGGAGAGTTTTCTCACCTTGTAAGGCCCCACATCTTGACTCAATGTTTGTGCATTCACACCAGATGAGTTTTCCTTAGAAAAGAAGATCTATAACTCATTTGGGGGTGCTGTGAATTTGCATTAATAGTTTTGGAATGCTGGTGGGACCTTAGAGGTCTTCCACTTCATATTTTATAGGTTGGTGCATTCCTATGAATATTTCAGCCTTTGGAGGCAATTGCAAACACATCTGGTGACTCCATTTGGTAAAAACCCATCTTTGAAGTTCTAGACCTTCCTTTTTATTCATTTTCATTCATTTTTCATCCATTCTTCCTTCCATCTCTTCCATATTCTTTCATCCCATGAATTTTTGCAATCAAGACCTCATTTCCATCATGGGATTCACATTTACAATAGCAGCATTGTTTCCCTCCTCCAACATGTTTCTCAAATCCTCCATATCAGCATTTTGATCATATTCAAAACCAGTATGCATATCCATATGAGAAATGCCAAAATCAGTTTGGCTATGAAGCATGTCAAGCACAAGGGTATACAGATTGTGAGGGCAGTCAAGAAGAAAATGCAGATTTGTTAGAGAAGATCCAAAAGATGGAGGTAAACATGGTGCAATCCAGGGCTCAAGCACAAATGAAGGCATTTCAAATTGGTTTCAGAGCACCCTGTCCATGGGGAGGCCCTTTTCTAAGGCATTACAACCATTAAGAGAAACTTTACTTCATTGTTGTAACAATGCCATTGCTTGCAAAGTGGGTTGAGGGAATAAAGGTGTATGAGAGGATTATTCAGCAACATTGTCAATGGGTAAGCACACCATCTCATACTCTTTCTTTTCCTCTTTCTCAATCTGTATCATTTCAGCAGTGTCAAGCTTCAAGTTTCCCATATGTTGTCCCAAATGTTGATCCCATTTCTCCATCTCCTAGTCTCCCATCCCACCTCAATTTCTCTACTCTTTTCCCTTCCAAACAGCCATTCCCTCCAAAGAAACAAGAGTTTATACCTCCTCCACCACCACAAATAATTGAAAAACTAGTTGAGACACAACCCATCCATCCTCTTGCATTCCCAAATACATGTTGGGAAGATGAAAATCAGAAATCTAGTCAAGGAGAACAACAAGAAGAAGAGCCCAATAGAGAAGAAATAATAGAAAACTTGAAGAGTTGGGCTGCCAAATTTGGGATAGCAAAAATCCCCTTGATGGTGAAGCCAAAAGAGGAAGTTGGAGTTGGGGAGCAAGTGGTAAACAAGGCTGATTTTATAGCAGTAGTGAAGAAAGAAAAACAACAGTCTATTGGTGATGAGTTGGGTGTCCATGTTGGCACTTTGCCCAAACAAAATGCTGATCCAATCTCCACTACCAAATTTTCCATTGTGGAGGAAGAAAAACCAGCTCAAAATCCCATTTTTGAAGAGCAAATGGATGAGATCAAGTCAGTTTTTGCAATAGCAGAAGAAGGAAGCATTATTGATACATTTTTTCTTTCATTTGAAGGGGCTGATTTGATTGATGAAGCCATTATGGAGGTGAACAAAGTAGGTCCAAGTTGTGAGAAAGAGGCACAAGAAATTTCATGTTTCTCTCCCACTTCATCTCTCCAAAAATCTAATTTTTGGATGAGTTCGAATTGACAAGTTTCATGTTTGAAAATGAAACTACACATGGTGAAGAAAATGTAGATTTGAAAGTCACCATGCAAGAGGGAAAAGCTTTGTTGCAGCGGGACAGTGAAGAGTTTGATTGTTTATCAGACTTAGAGGAATGTCTTGAGGAGGAGCCAACTGAAATTACAACATTTTCTTCTCCACCATTCATTCTCCAACATCAAGAGCCTGCTGCCACAAAGGAGAACATTGAAAAACAGCAGCCTGTGTTTTGTGACAGCTCATTGGAACCAAGTTTGGAAGATTTATATCTTCCATGTACTTCATGGGAAAAGGAAGGGGAAGAGCAAGATATTTTCACCACCTCTTCCACATCATCCATCCAAGAAGGTCTACAAGAGGACTCCATTTTTGGAGTTAAAAATCAGAGCTATGGGCATATCAAATGGATCAGACCTTTCCCAATAAGGTATTTGGCTTCATTGGAGCTAAAGGAGAAGCCACAACCAGTCATGCTTGCTTCTAAGCATGAGGATGAGCTACAAAGTGTCAAGGATCAACTGCAATGCCTCTTCAATCCAAATGTAGAGCAACTAAAAGAGGTATTGGATTTTCTTTCAGTTGACACCTTGCTGATTTGGGTAGAAGACCAGCTTCTTGTTGATTTTCCACTCATCCTAACAGCCATGATCAGCTCCAAATCAATTGCATGGCTGCCAATTTTGAAGAAAGGAAGCTATTTTGCACAACCAGTTGTAGGGTTTGTTTAGCTCACCTTTGCTTCCAGTTAGAGTAGAGTAGGTAGGTTTGCTTTCAGCAGAAGAAGTGCTTATGCACACTCTACATGTTCCATTTGGAGCATGTATGATTTTTAGTTTTGTACATAGTTTTTGTGGTGCTGGTTTTGCTCTTGCACAGTTCATTTTAGTGGCATTTTGGTAAAAAACAAATCTAGTTCAGTGGGTTTCTAAGTGGCTTAGATGTCATATTTTCATAGTTTAGATCATAATTATTTTATCAGACTTGACTCCATGCCCAATGGATGCTTCAAAGGTCACTGATCATTCATCTAGCAGGAAGATGACCCCTGTGAGTCACCAAAATTGTTATCCAAAATGAGCCCCCTACTTATTTTGGCTAACTTGCCTTCATTCTTTCCTTCCTTGTGCTTCAACTTCAATTTTTACACATTTCAATCACTCAAAGGATTTTGGAAATGGCTTCATCAGATAGGATTTTTCTTCCCCTTTCCAGAAAGGTAAAATTTTCCTCCTAACTCCAAATATTTTGAAAGTTATGGCTCGGTGAAGTTTTTGGGGAAAATTTCTCTGACATGGACTCCACGACCAATGAGAAGACGCCACTGGCGAAAGAGGTCGGGCCAGCAGAGGTAAGTTGAGAAAATTGCCAAGAAGGTTGGCAGAGGTGCAAGGGAAAATTTTGGCCCAGCAGACCCGTGGAGGGGAAGGAAGCACGTTAGCAGAGGCAGGGAGAAATTTGGGCACTTAGCCCTTTTGGGGTGAAAGTCAAAAAATCAAAAATTGGCGTGCAAGCCCATAGAAAGAAGATGGAGAAAAGTTTAGAAGGCCCACGGCCAATGTACAAGTGACATGTGCCCCTTTTCATGGTGGGAGTCGAGGCTGCGGAGGAATTTTGGATTTTTCCAAAATTGCAAAAGGGGGTGAAAGGGGAAAAACATCCCGCAGCCCACCGAGGAGAAGGGGAAGGGTTAGCAGAGGCATGGGGAAAGGAAGTTTGAGCCTCGCAAATGAATAAGGGCTGCCACGTGGTAGTGGGAGAGCGAGGTGCAGGGGTGTTTGGGGAATTTTTCCCAAAATTAAATCAAAGGAGACTGACATGTGTCCAGAGCAGAGGAGTTGTGGAAGTTTTGGGAAAATTTTCCAAAAGGGAAAATTTTAAAGTTTGACCCCACCGACCAAATTTTGACCCTGTTTTTCACCATTTTTGCCCTAAATCTTCAGAGGGGCATAACTTTCGATCTCGAGCTTGTACTTTCTCATTATTTATATCATTGGAAAGTTGTTGAAATACTCTACACAACGGAATATTCAATTTTGAATTTTGATGGAGATTTGTAGGATAAAAATGAGAAAACATCTCTAGCATGCAAAAATATAGAAATGACATTCAACCACCAAAATTAATGAAGTATGGGTCATTTTTTGGATCTGCAGAGCAATGTACTTTGGCGTATGGGTTTGTCCATGAAGCCCATCACCTTGCAAGTGAAATTGAAGGGATTTGATTGGTAGTTGAACTCATAAATCATTTTACCCACATTTTTACTTTCTCTTCTTCTGCTTGGCCATTAAAAGCTAGATTTGGCTCATTTGTAAAAGGTTGGATGTTCTTGCTTCTGCAAGCTCTTCTTTTCCCCTTAGCAGGTGGATTTGAAGGAGTTTCAGACCTCCCATGGAGATTGTAACACATTTTTTTCCTCTTTTCTATTGCAATGTATTGTATCAAATCTGGGCATGATAATGTATGTTTTGTGATCAATTTTCAATCCTCTCATGTAGTTATTATTGTCTTCTGATCCTTCATTACATTCTGGTAATTTGTGCATGTTTTGTTGCTACAATCTTCATGATTTGTGTCTATATTTGCAAATCAAGGAGTTCAACACTCCTTTGGTGTATCACCTCTTTGTTTTTGCTTAGTTTTGTTTCCATTTCCATGTTTCTCTCAACCTTGTCTCCTTAGTAGTTTTAGAGTAGAAATTTTGAACCAGAACCTCTGTAAAATTGCATGCATACACCTAAATAGAGGATTAAGAACCAACTTCAATCTGGAGAGTTTTCTCACCTTGCAAGGCCCCACACCTTAGAGAAAACTCAATGTTGTGCATTCACACCAGATGAGTTTTTCTTAGAAAAGAAGATCTATAACTCATTTGGGGGTCTTTGTGAATTTGCACTTTGCTAGACAATGTGAACTTGTAGGTGTGATGGAGCTATGGAGGAAAAAAATTACAGGAAGGAGTTGAGGTTCACACGAGGAAATGGAACTCCGAGTAGTTTATGCTACCCCATCTTGGCAAGCACATAAGAGAGACCCCTTCAGCTTCTAATGAGAGTTCATCACGTGGAAAAAGAAGATTCATTTGTGCACATCTTAACCCACCTAGTGACCAAACCACGGTGCTTGGTTTTCTAGGAGTATCGCTGACCTGGGATTGGTGTCGGTAGAAGTGAAAAATCTATGCCGATGAGATATAATTTTTCATTTCCCACTTCTATGGCTACACATACTATTCTAATATTTAAAGGAATTTTGGAGAAGGACCAAGTACACAAGCCTTCGATCTTGCATCTGGGAGTGGCGTGGAGTACACTAGTGGTAGTGGGGCACTATCACAAACCATTGGTACATAGTTCAGTGGAACTTTGGGGACACCGGCATGACAACCTGTAGGACTGAAAGATCTAGTGGATCCGGTGGGTTATGAGGAATAGGACCTAGTGGATCCGGTGGGTCCGGTAGTGTTTCACTTGATCCTGGAGAATTTCTTAGAAAATGATTAAGTAAACGAGGGTAATGGGTGTAGGAGGAATACCTATTGAGATGTTGGTTGATAGGTTGTTACACATGTATGGCTTCTGAATCCACAGTTGATCATGAGAGCTTCCTTTTTGCTTGGACGAACTACCTAAAATCGAACACAAGACCACCAAATAAAAGTTAAACAATATATGCAGTGGACTACCTAGCGTATGCTAGATCCGAGAAGTGTGATACTTCCTAGATGATTTGTCAATCCACCGTTAAAAAAAAGTTAATCTTGGTATTAAATTAAATCCTACTATAGTTAAAATGATTTAGGTATCTCATTCGTCTACAATAAGAAAGTTCATTCACAACAGGCTAAGCTATGATTGAATCTGAAGGTCAAGGTCACTCTCATGATACCATTATTGGTAGTGGTTAGATTCTCGATTAGGGTGGTGGTTTTAGGCTCGATCGGGTTTCGGTAAAAGATACAAAGACAGACACTAGTTTAGGTTAACCAACAACGGTTATTGGTGACCGACATTGGTAGGGTCTGGGGGTACGAAACTCAATAAAACTTGGTTGGGCGATAGATCTAGGATTAAATGAAGGTGGAAGGGCAATGATGATATTTTTATGGCTCCCGGATATGCATAGGAATGATGAAAGTTTGGATATGGCTATTTCAATTGTGTGGGAAAAAGTATGGTCAAGTTTACATGGAGGTAAAATGGTGGGGAATGGAAATGAAAGTAGAAACTAATAACAAATGTAAAAGGATCTGCTCAAATGACAAAGAACCAATGCAGGTTAACAAACTTACTATTTGTACGAGCTTGATGCATGGTTGGTAATGGTGGGTGATCAAATGAACTTGGTGTAATGTTGGCACTTCCCGGATGCTCCCGTGAAGGTAGGTGGCTATGTGATTGCTTCTAGTACTAGCTATGGGTGTTCTGATGCTTGTATGGATGTTGGTTCTACTTGCATACAGCTCTGGTTTCGTCACTTGTTCTCAGAAGATGTCTCTCTCTTAGAAATGTTCCAACCTCTAAAACAATGTGCCAACCTTGAAATAAGGTTATTTTGGGAGTTAAATGGTAACCGACGATGGTTCTGGCTTAACCGGTGGTGGTTAAGGGTAACTAGTGTCGGTTAGGGTGGGATTTCCTAGGTTTACTAAACTAGGTAGATCCCCTTGATTTTTGGGATCTTGTTTCGTTTTACCCCACGGATTAGCATGGAAATCTCCTTCTAATGGGTGGGAATGTGGTTAGAGGGAATGTAGGCATTGATTTTTAGGGTTTGGGTAGGTCTTAGTTAGTTATGGCAACTTACTAAGAATAGGCCTTAGGATGAGGTGGCTAGATGAGGTGTCTAGGTGAGGTGGATATGTGGGCATTATCCCAATTAGAATATTTAAATAATAAATATTGTGAGGATAATGAATTAATTTAATTTAATTAATTAAATTAATATTATAGTAGGGTGAAGGGGGCCATGACTAGGTGGATGTGTTCAAGGTATTTATTTAACGGGGACCAAGGGGAGTGTGACCTAATTTTAGTGTCTACATTTTTCCCCTTTTTGTTACGTTGCTTGTATTGGTAAGCGACGCTGAAAAAAGTAAGATGTGGTTCCCCCATGTGTGGGTGAAGGTGATCCCCCTCAAACTAGGAGGCGACGATGCAGAAGGAAGAATCGGTGAATCGTTTGATAAAAGGTGAATGTGATGAAGAGGAAGGTGGGTAACGGGGGAAACAGGAAGAAAAGTCTACTCAGGTAATCTAGGTAATGGGTCAGGGTCAAAGGTAGGAATAGTCAAACACACACACACATATAAACTATGGCAAGGTACTAGGTGAAGAGTAGGAAAACTCTACATTGTCTAAGGTCGATAGGTTTACCTAAACAAGGTTGAGGTGAATCTGGTATCCAAGGTATAGGATATGGTCAAGAAACACGATGCGGTCAGGTGCAGGACTATTTATGTGTGTTCGGTACACCAAAGGTAGGGTCAAGATAAATGGTCACGACAAGAGGCAAGGTAAGGTCATTAGGTCAATCAACACAGGTAACAGTGCTGCAAGGTATAACGAACACATGAGGTCAAAGGTCACTAGCGATGTTCTAGGTCCAAGAATCTAGGTCATGGCATGGGTAGGGCCAAGGTATGGGTAAAATAATGAGTCCCCAAATGAGGACGAGGGTAGGTAGTAAATGATGAGGTCAGGAGGGTGAGGTGAATGGTCAAGGTGAACGTTGGGTGAGGGAAAAAAGAGTGACGGGTAGGGTAATAGGGTGAAATTGGGGGCAATGTGGAAAAGAGGGTGACCGATGCCGGTCAAGGGTAACCGATGCCGATATAGGGTAACCGACCATGGTAAAGTAGGGCACACGGGACCTGATGCTAGTGAAGGTAAAACTAGCGTCGGTTAGGTCGAGGATGTTATAAAAATGAAAAATCCACATTTTTGCAAATCATTTGTCTTCTTGCAAATTGGGAAAATGACACAAGAGAGAAAGAAAGGGGAAAATGTCCAGATGAAATGAAGAGTTGAGTTGGTAATCCGAACAAAGGTGGGTGATTGGTAGTTGAGAGGTGGGTCCATGGGATCAAATTGAGTGATTTGATTGGTTGGAGGTGCGGTTAGTGATTGGTGATGGCAGAGGCTAGAGAGGGATCGGGTGGGCCACTGGTGCCATAGCCAGATGTGTCACCACGATGATGATAGCATGATGAGGTAAGAATCAAACCCATGTTGTGTTTTGTTAGATAGGTTAGGTGATAAGTCGAGGGTTTGACAAATTGGGGTTTTTGTTATAGGTTGGGGAAAATGAAATTGGAAATGTGTTAGGGTGAATTAGGTAGAATAGGAGTGGGGAGAGAGGTAAGTGGGTGAATAGGGGATGGGATGGGGTTGAGGGGAAGTGTAGATGAGAATGGGTGGGGAAAAGAGATAAGAGAGTCGAGAGTTTTGAGAGGAGAGGGTTTGGGGTTGCGTCTTTCACCACTAGAGTGACCGGTGTTAGTTGGGATTAGCCGGCGTCGGTAAGTCAAACCAAATTTGGTCATGAAACAGATGGCCGATGCCAATTTATGAGTGACTGGGGTCGATTAGAGATAACTAACACCGGTTAGGTTTTGGAGAACAAAGGGGCCAAATGGGCCCTAGGTGGAGTGGGTGAGATAGCGAAGGGTAGAATAGGGTGTGTTGGTGAAAAAAATAGTGTAGGCGAGGGAAAATGGGTATGGGGAAATGATAGTGGGTGAGTATGGGTATGATGAAGGTGGATTAATTTTATATTTGTATTAGATACAGGGGAGAGATCAGCTACGGATGAGAGACAGGGTGACACCCCTACTCCTGAGAGTGTGAGGTACGGTGAGCTGAGGAGTGGCAGCATGTGGAGGAGGTGGGCCTGAGTGGGGTCCGGAACTATCGACATGTAGTTCGAAAGCTGAGTATGATGGTCACTCTCATCAATAGATGGGATTAAGTGACCAACACATTCCACCTACCTACGGGTGAGATGGCGATCACTTTGTGGAGGATGTGTTTAGGATCAAGCTACTAATACAAGGGATGCAGTGTACTCGATCTCTCTCGAGGCCTCGAGAGGAATTGATGTTGATAGTGTTTGGAGAGGGACTAATAGACATGACATTATATAGTTCCAATTGTTATCACCAAATCACAGCACCCCTATGTTTATACAAGTGCATATACTTAACTCACAAAGTGTGATTGGATAACATGGGTACTATCTCCAAGTTGTGGGACTTGCTATTTGAGATAGACCTCCAGAGAAAGTTGGTTCTTGCTCCTAAACTACCTGCCACAATCTACTCTAATGTAGGGGAAGCTAACTATTCTAATCTAAACTTCCAAGGGACTAGGGAGAGAGAATGCATAAAATGAAATCCTACACTAAAGCGGTGATACACCAGAAAAGGAAGGTGTGAGAGTAGTCTCCCAATGCGTGAGATAAAGAAGCGAAATGCACACTAGAAGGGGTGATGACAGTTCTCCACAATCTAGCAAAATGCATTTACAACAATATTTCAAACATACACAATGATAATGGATCCCTGCGTGAACATAATAATAGACACAATATTCTTGTAATCAAGGTTGAAGAGGCAATAAGAATGCACAGTTCAATCTATTACAAGATAAGGGCTTGATCACCATGCAAGGAGTCCACAACAAGGGCCTATAACACATTGGCTTCATAAAGCAATTTTGGTAGAGCTTTGCTACAAAAACTACCCCCTTACAATGAGCCCAACACTCCAATTTATAGAAAAAAAGAGAAGAGAAAGAGAAGGGAAAATGGAAATCCTGAAATATGTCTTTCAACCACTTGTAAGAGGAATTAAATGGAGTAAAATGATTATATATTACTTGAAAAAGGCTCCCCATACAATCCTAGGTGCTGCAACAGAGAAAGAATGATGACCATGCCTCTTAATTGCACTCCCAACCACCAAAATAAAACACTGTTATGAACCCGGCCACGTTTTCTTAAAAATATCTATCAATATCTCATCAAATCTAGAATTTATTGATTTATATGCATCGGTCTTAGAGCCATGATTCCAACGGTACCAATTTTGTGTGATTTCGTTGAGAAATGCAAAAGTTATGGCCTTCCGAGAGCGGCGGCTATTTTGGGTCTGGCAGGCGTTTTCTATCATTTGACGGGATTGAGCATTAACTGACTGGAGCCAAATATGTTTATTTTAATTAAATATATCTACCCTCATTGAAAATAAGAAAGTCTAATTTTGTGAAAATCAGAGCTCGGAGTCGAAATTTATGGCTATTTGAAGTTTCACAGTCAAATGTTGACTTTTCTTCTTTGCCTTGGCCGTTTCGGCTTTTCGCGTCTCGTGCGTACCTTTTCCCGGCTATCCCAAAAGAATTCTCCCACATTGGTCGATTCAAGATTCTCTCTTTTACGGCCTTTTCACCTTTTCGCGTCCCCATCGTCCCTCGCGTACCTTTGTCCGACTGTCCCGAACGAAAATCTCCTACTTCGGCCGATTCGGGCTTCCTTGTTCCTGTTTGCGGCTTTTTCACCTTTTCACGTCCCATGCATCCCTCGCATACTTTCGTCCCAACTGTCCTTCAGACTTCACTGTGAAAAATATCTCGAAACACCTGAAATGGATCATCGTCACAAGAATCGGTCGATTTACGTCCCGTGCATACTTTTGTCGGTTTTCCCAAAGCGTGCGAAACAAAAACTTGATGATTTTCCCTACTCTCGGTCGTTTCGGATTTTCACGTCCCTCACATCCCGATGTCCCAACTGTCCCATGGACCGCCTGGGACAAAAATGTCCGACTTAGCCGATTTTCTTTGTTTTTCGGCCCCAAGCTTGGTACGACGAACCTCAGTACGACCCGAACCCTTCAGACCCGAAATGCTTTAAAACAGTCCTGCAACCTTATTTTTTGCATTTTTTCCATTTTCTCTAACTCGTTGGGATTTCTTCTTGCATGGGATAGTTATAGAGAAGCCGAGGGGGCCCAAAAACACGATTTCGGGCCTTGAATCAATCTACTTGCTTGGGACTGAATAATTTGATGCATGTTATCAAAATTACCTTGAGGGGTGAATTTTGGATAACACCAAGATATGAGTTATGGAGGGATGTACACAACCCAACCAGAGGAGATGAGGCTCATTGTTTTATTGATGGAGGCAGTGTGTTGTTTCAGACACATTTTTTTATTGATGGAGGCAGGGAGGGAGATTTCCCCACTCATTGATGTGGGTACTACATGACATGGTAATGGATCAGACCCGCTTTTCCTAGGCACCAACATTCCTGGTGTAGCTATACAGAGAGTTGTGGGCATATGGGCATCTCAGTGCAAGTTCAGCCTGTGTTACACATTTTTACTACACTGTTGGGCCTATGAGCACATAGTTTGTGTGTGGCCAGTAGGGATGCCCCGAGAAGATGCATTTTTCCGAGAATTATGTGGGTGGGGTATAGGTGATGGGTACCTGTGATTGGAGAGTCAGCGATTAGACAAGGCTACACATGATGTAGCCTATTATAGGTGTTTATTGGAGGGGCTATCTAGAGTGGACATCATATGGAGACCGTATGTGGGTTATCCCTCATCAATCGGCGGATGCATGATGAGTTAGATGGTCTTTAGTTATTGAGATGGATAGTGGGGCGCCGTGTTGGGGAGCACAAGATGATCCCAGTGGACAGGGTTAGATGGTAGTTTGGACTACCATAGGACATACCTCCACCCTTCCCATAGTACAAGAGAGATGACATGGAGAGGTCATTACCTCTACCATAGTTGACAGCATGCCACAGGCGAAGGAGCGAGGTGGTAGACTAGCGGATTGATGATGTCGGGGTTATAGATAGATATAGATAGTGGTGGGTGGCTCATTTATAAGCAGTACCACCTAGGCTGGGGTAGCTGAATTTAGCCACCATTATGGTGCAAAGGATGCCCTACGGGGCGGTGGTGACCTTGATTACCCAGTTGGGTATAGTGCGAGGCAATTGCAGCCCGAGAGGGAGGTGGCCAAGTTACATGCACAGGTGGCTAGTCTTCAGGCCCAGATGGCCCAGGGTGGGGATGGATATGGAGATGGGGATGATGGTCAGGTGGCTTCCTTATAGGCATAGGTGACAAAGTTGCATGACCCGATTGGCCATGACAGTGCAGTACAGATTGGGGATTTATAGGCCCAGATATAGGCACATGGGCGAGGGGTTGATGGTACAACCATAGGAACCAAGCAGGGTCCCAATTCATAGAAGGGGTGGGATAGGGTCCCACAGGACATGTACAAGGTTAGAGGCTGATGGGACCACCACAGACAATGCCCATATCCAGGTTATGAGAGGTGAGAGAGGAGGCCAGTACTATCAGACCCGGTTGTGATGTGCAAGGATAGATTGTTTATCATATCTTTGAGTACAGGGAACATAGGGCTTCTAGCGAGAGGACCAAAAGACACACCCATAGCATGGAGAGCACAAGGGGCCATCAAGCCCCAAGACATGGTCAGTGGTGAGGCCCCGATTCCCAAAGACCAGTTCTAATTTCATGCACCAACAGGACCCAACCTGCCACCCATGATGGGTGGGGAGATGTTATCGAGTTGTCGAGACAGGGCCGAGGAGTCAAAGGGGATAGGTGATACATATATGGAGGATATCCATTGAGATGATGCCTGATATATGGCTCCCAATTTTGACATAGTTTTGATTTTTTATATATCCGCTGCTGCGTGTTGAAGAGATTTTGTATTGTTTTATTGTATATGATACCAACCTATATGTTAATGATATTTTGTATTGAGTATCATCCTATATGCTGATGATTTTGAGAAATGTACATGATTGGATATCCATGTATATTGTATAAAGACACACATATTTGCTTATACGATGAGATGGATGAGATTTTGATGATTTTTGGTGTTTTATGAGAATTTTAATTTTTGTCGTGATATGGATAGAAACTAGGTGAGTGAGGCATGATGAAGTCAGGTTGGTTTAGGCATGGATTGAGTCAAGTCATAGGCATGGCTTGAGTCAGGTATTAGGCATGGATCGAGTCGAGTTAGTTTAGGCATGGATTGATTCAGGATGGTTTAGGCATGGATTGAGTCGGAGTCATAGGCATGGTTGAGTTAGGTCATAGGTATGGTTGAGTTTAAATTGGTTGAAGTTGTGATGCATTAATTTGTGCAATGAATGATGAGATGGGTCATGTTTAATATGTTTTATAATACATGCATGATGATGGTAGAGGAATGGTAGTCATAGTAAATGTATGTTGTGATGATGATAAAAATGTTAAGCAACTTGTTGTTTGTTTGGTTTAATTTCCAATTTTTGACATAAAAAGGAAACTAAGTGGGGTAGAATGTAATTTAGGAATATGAAAGATGAATTGGTTAAGTTAAAGAGTGGTCAAGCTAACCTATAAGGGCCTCATGCCCTCGAGTGCTTCCTACATAGTCCTAGCAAAAGGGACCTCAAGCCGATGTAGTTCTCCCATAAGCTAGGGAAGAATATGAGGAGGTATGTAAATGAGTTTGGTAGGTTTTAGGCATAATTTGGGTTTATGTCTCATTAGGTGTGGGTGAGTTGTGGGCATCTTGGTATAGGTGATTTTAGTGTGGTAGAAGAAGAAGATTACCCCGAAGGTAAGCATCGAGGACCAAGTCCTATATAAGGTAATCAATACGTAATAAAGAAGGTTAAAAGATAAGAGGGGGCAAGAAAGCCACCTGATTAGTTAGGATCATACTAAGTAGGTCATACCTTGGAGGAGGTGATGAACGTGAGACCCTAAAGACATTGCATGATTGATTGATCTAAGGGTGAAAAGTAGTCACATGATCACTAAATGGCACGGTTTCCAAGAGGTCCCTTGAGGTGGTAAGAAATGGGAGTATGAATTGTGAGAAGGGTGAAAGGTGGTTAATTTTTATATGGCACAAGGTAGCATGCTCTTCGGGAAAGAGATCCAAGGTCACAATAGGCCATTCCATGACTAAAATTCTTTCTATTTTGATTGATATTTGAGATAGGTGATCGATGTGGGAAGTCTTTATGAGATGAGGAAATTAACTCTTTGAGGTCTTCATGAAGTGATCGATGCAGAAGCTTTATATTCTCTCACTTTTTTTTGAAAGAGCTTTACATAGCTGACCTCCAAGGAGCATTCTATTTATAGCAATGATTGTCGAGAGGAAGATGTCCTTTTGAGGGAGTCATATTTTTATTAGAAGTTTGACTCAAGGAGTTGGATCCCATGTGAGGGATTTTGAAGTCATGGAAAAGAACAAGGTGAAGAACAAGATTCTTGTTTAGAAAGCATCAAGAAATGACCATGGGATCTCATCTAAAGGTAGACAAAAATTATCCATGAGAATCATGTTATGTGCAGTGCTATGGTACACATATTCAAGAGAAGATAACAAGTGATAGGTATGCACATGATTCTTGTTTAATTGTTGGTGAGGTATAAGAAGTGGATAGAGCTCAAGGGACAAGCATGGAAAGAGGCAAAAAGTGATGTAGGACTAAAATTCAATAGTAGAATGGTCGAAGATGCAAGGCATTAAGGGGCTCAGTTCGGGTTTACCATCAAGTGAAGATAAACGATAAGCACCTGATCCATAAGTATGGGTCACGATGTATGGTCCAAGCCAATTAGGAGTAAATTTTCCTTGTTTAATTTTTTTCTACTTTGGTTCCATGTTTATTTTCTTTCAGGACAAGATCACCAACATGAAAGGTTTATTCATGGACACGTTTTTCATAGGCATGTTTGAAACATTTTGGTAAACTTGAAGGTGATCAAGAGTGTTAAGACGACGTTCATCTAATAACTCAAGTTGTGCTAAATGGTCCTGACAAAATTCATCATCATTGAGCATGTCATGAAGAGAAATGCGGAGTGAGGGGATCTAGACTTCGAGAGGTAGAACAGCCTCTATACCATAGACTAGAGAAAATGGTGTAGCGGCAATGGAAGTGTGAATACTAGTGCGGTATGCCCATAGGGAAAAAGGAATGTGCATCGCCGGTCCTTCCCAAAGATATCATTAACCACTTTCATGAGAATTGTGTTCAAGGTTTTATTAGTGGATTCAGCTTGGTCATTGGTTTGTGGTAGTAAGGTGAGGTGACGAAACTTAGTTGAATGCCAAAGGCATCGCAAAGTTTTGCAATGTTTTGTTTTTGAATTGTTTTCCATTATCAGTGATGAGGTGATGAGGAACACCAAAGTGACAAATGATGTGATGATTGATGAACTCACATATTTACTCATGTTTCATGGAGATGATTGGTATGGCTTCAACCCATTTTGTGTATTATTTGATAAAGTGACGATCCATTGATGGCATTGGGAAGAATGGGGTTGATCTCTCTAACAAGATGCAAACCACATTGAGAGAAGGACCAAAGGTCATGGGAAACCTGTAAGGTGTGACTGGGTGTATGATGAAGGTTGGCATGTTGTTGGCATTTTACACAATGTTTGATGTAGTCACAAAAATCATGGTTAAGGGTCAGCCAGTAATAGCCTAGGCGAAGAATATGCTTAGCAACAGCAAGGCCATTGAAGTGACCTCCACATATGCCATCATAAACTTCCTTTATGGTATAAGGAATTTCAGAACTTGTGAGGCATCATAAGATAATACAATCAAAGATGTGCTTATAGAGGAGGTTCCCTATGATGACGTAACGAGAGACCTTTTTAAGGAAGGCACGTTGTCCATTATGGGTGAGATCAGGAGGTAAGATAGAGAGAGAAATATAGTCAAAGTATTGTTTATACCAAAGGTTGCTCAAGTCCGAGGTGATGGTTCGATGGAGTAAATGTCGCAAGGTAAATACAAGGGTGATTGGATTCATTGTATGGTGACAAAGATTTTAGAATCAGCAGTGAAGTGGGTATTTGAGAATCCAAGCGAGGCCATGGTATCTATAAATTTTTGGTTGAACAGGGGATGCTTTGAAGGGCATAGCGGTCGAAGGTGGTAAATATTATGTCTACATGATTTTTATACTTTTAAATTATCTCATTACAAAATTGGTATATACCATTGACTTTTTTATAACCAATTGATAATCACCAAAAATGTTGATTGATGTGACATCTAGGGCATAGGCAGCTTGGAGACCTAATACGAGCACTTTGTGTTTGGCAATATTGTTTGTACAATCAAAATCAAGTTTGAAAGACAAAGGCATGGGTTCACCATCAATTGGAATGAGGATAACACCAGCCCCACCCCCATGTTGACACTTAGAACCATCGAAGAAGAGTGTCATTTGGTATGTGGGTTTGTCTAGGGAAAGGGTAGCAATTGACTCATCTGGAAACTAAAAATTAAAGGGTTGATCTCTAGAAATAGGTGCGTTGGCCAATTGGTTGGCTATAGCTTGGACCTTGATGGACTTTTGATGAATGAATTCAAGGTTGATGTCACCTAAAAGCATAAACCAAAGTGTGTAGCACATTGAGTTTGATAAGGTTTGGCATACATGAAGTGTAAGGGGTTAGTGTTGGTCACAACATAGGTTTTGTGGTTGAGTAGGTAATGGAGGAGTTTTTTGGCAACAAAAACTAAGGCTAAGAATAGTTTTTCATGATGGGTGTATCAGGTTTTGTAGTCCAAAAGAGTACGACTTATGTAGTAAACCTCCTGCTCCTGTGTTGTTCATTGTGATGAGCAAGTATGGCTCCCAAGGAGTGATCGGTAGATGAGATGTATAGGTAGAAAGGTTGATCGTCTTTAGGTGGAATGAGTATGGGTGGTTGGAGAAGGTATTGTTTTAAGGCCTCAAAAGCTTTATGGTAGTCATCATCCCATTTAAAGGAGACATCCTTCTTAAGGAGATGATGAAATGGTTGACACCGATCGAAAATTGTGAAATGAAGCGGTTGATAGACCGCAACTTACGTTACAGGTGCACGAGTTGTCTAAGGTTAGTGGGCGGAGGCATTTCCAGAATGGCCTTGAATTTAGCAGGGTCAACTTCTATACCATGTAGGGAAATAATAAATCCCAGGAGCTTTCCTAAGAGAACCGCAAAGACACACTTCTTGGGCTAAAGGTGAATGTAATATTTAATGAGGAGGTCAAAAATGGTATTGAGGATGATGAGGTGCTCAAGAAGAGTTTAGATTTGGCCAGAGATCATCCACATAATCTTCCAATATAGAATACATGATTTCATGGAAGATATACATCATAGCCGCCTTGATATGTGGCACCAATAATTTTAAGGCCAAATGGCATAACTCGATATCGAAGGTTCCCAAGGGGTGATGAATGTAGTTTTTGTTGATCCTCACGGGCCAAGCAAGATTCGGTTATAACCCAAGAATCCATCTTTGATTGATAGCATCTTGTGACTAGTAGTAAGGTCAACTAGCTGATCAATACCGTGAGGAAAGTTGTCTTTTGGGTAAGCTAGATTAAGGCCACGAAATCCATGCAGATGTGGAGTCTCCCTGTTGCCTTGGTGATAGGAAAATGTTAGAAATCCAAAGAGGATAATTAATGGGTAATATGAAGGAAATGGAAAGAAGGCACTAAAGTTCTTCTTTGATGAGAAGGGTAATGCGAGGGTGCATTTTCCTAATTTTTTGTTTGATGGGTTTGGCATCGGGAATGGTTACGATATTGTGGACAACTATGGTGGGGTCAATATTGGGCATGTATACATAAGACAAAGTGAAAGCATTGTTATGATCTTTGAGAAAATAAATGATGGCTTCTTGTTCAAAGCAACATCTAAATATTGACCAATCTTTAGGATGTGCGAGTCATCTTGAGTATGAATGTTGATCTCGATAGTCTATTCATTCAACATGGTTTATGTCTTAGAGGGTAACGACCAATGAATATATAAGTCTTCTACACTAAGGTAAGTGAGTATAGATTCATCATCCCGACCTTGAATGATGTTAATGAAGGTGTATCATCATCGATCATTTCGAGGATATAGGAAAGGATGAGAGGAAGTAGCCTCACCCTCGCATTGATAAGTCGAAGCCCCAAGGAAATGGTGTTTATGAAAAAAAAAAGTTAGGAGGGATAGATTTGGGATCCATCGACTGGCGTCGGTGAAGATGTTGATGAAGGTTGAGTGGGAAAAGAGGGTAGAGAAGGGTTGATGTCCTCAATGAGTTCAATGCAGAGCCTATTTGGTAGGTGGTTCAAAGCAAAGTTGATACCACTATGGTCGTTATGTTTACAGTAGTACATGGAATAATAGTATGATGACCTTTCTCATAAAAGCCAAAATCAAAACCTTTCCATGCACATCGGTCAAGAAGGTGTGGGAAAAAGGTGATTAGTGAGAGAATGGAAGTCAACGAGAAAAATGTACGGGTTTGTGGCGATGGTTCGGTGTGTAAGTGGTAGTATCAAGTCCCCCATAGGTGAGACTAGTACGAAGGTGAGGAGGACTATAAAGGAGTCATTCTCCTATATTGTGGTCATAAGCGAGGATGTTGGTGAAGATTTCCATAATCTTATGGAGTAAGGAACATGTTGACACTATACAGGTGATACTCCCCCTAGAGTTAGGCGTTGGAAAATTCCTTCCAAGGGATTAGTGGTCGAGTATGTGGGTAGCTAGAATAAATGATGTGTCACAAGTCAATGCGAGAGGTGAAGCTAATGGATTGGAAGGTTGATGGGTCAACCATGGAGGTTATGGAAGCGGTAGGAATGGAGGAGGTATGTGTGGTTGAGGTAGTGAGTGACTGTACTACTAAACGAAGGTGTAGATGAAGTGGTAGTGGTCATGGAGGTAGATGCCTTAATGGGTATAAGCATGTCATTGGGTCGATAAAGCATGTTGCATGTTTTAAAAGGTGATGGATCAACTAGAATAGTATAGGTGTGTCCTTCATGCTCAAACTTTACACAATGATGTAAAGTGGAAGGAACACAACCCATGACATGAATCTAGGGTCTTCCAAGTAACAGGTTATATTGAAACTCCCCTCCAAGATGTTAAATAACTTTGGAACTAGTGCAGGGGCCCACACAAATGTGGAGGATGATGGTGCCTAGTGTAGAGGTGATAGCATCATTGAATGAATGTAACATGACAAGATGTTTATGCATGTAATTGTCAGGTATGCACATTTGAGTGAATGCATGGGATGAAATGATATTAATGCTAGTGCCCCATCGATCATTACATGTCATACATGTATATCATCAATGTGGATAGAGATGAAGAGAGCTGGGTCTGGGTCATCAGTTTGGTGCAGTGCGATCTCTTCCTCTAAGAAGCTAAGGGAGGCTACTTGGTGAGTAGGGTGAGGTGTGGATAAAGGTGGAAATTTGGTGAGAGAGGCTACATGATGGGGTGTGATAATGGAGGCTACGGGTGTAGGGTCATTGGGTAAAACCTCAATAGATTGTAGGACCTCCATGAGAGCTTGATGATGGGATTCCAAGGTTTAGATGAGGTCATATAAGGACATTTTGAGGGGGATTGGTTTAGTTGTTTGATCATGGTGCGATGTGTGACCCCATTAGAATAGGATATGTGGGGTTGTGGATAGTAATTTTAGGTGTGGGTGCAGATGGTATGTTGGGTATAGGATTGGTTGGTGAGTCAATTACCTTTTCCTTTCCTCCTGTCTCTCGAGCATGGGTAGCAACATGGATCATGTTGATCCGAGGGAGATGGAAAATGGAGAAGGTGTAGGATGAGTTGTATAATGACATGACAAGCAAAAACCTCTGCAGGAGAAAATCCTTGTGAAGTGAGTTGGGCATAGTGACATTTAGGTGATGGTGTGGAAAGTTTCTCGATGAAAACCATGTTGATTTCAAATCTTGGGGGTGGCTTTAAGAGTTGGGGGTGGAGGTCATGGTTGTTGAGTAGGAAATGAGGGAAGGAATATGGGAATGGGTGTTGGTGAAATGGGGTCCTCATCAATAAGGTCATCATTGTCAAAAAAATTTCATGAGGACATAACTGGATAAGGATGGTTTTCAAAGCCTTGTAGTTCTCCACATTGTGCCTTGACACACGATGGTAGGTGAAAATTTTAGTGTCATCAAACCCTTTTGGCTTGGGTTTGAGGGGGTCATAAGGTCGAGAACTTGTAATATGATGACATAAGTCTCAAAGAGGTTGGTTACAATTTTGGCATAGGACCTTGCTAGTGGTTTGTAATGGGAAGTGAAAGTGGGTTTGGACGTAGGTATAGCTGATTATTGAGGAACGGTCTTTTAGGGGGGAGTGGGTCGAGCTATGGTTTTGGGTGTTGGAGCAGTCTTGGGTGTTAGTTGTTTTTACTTGGGTAGGGATATAGTAGATGAACAGGTAGGAGGGTGTATGGTTGTTTTGACTACCTTATTGGAGGGTAGCGGATTTTTGTCTTTAGGTTGCACCTTCTTGGGTAAAGGTGATATGGGTGTACAAGATCTAGAGGGAAAAGTGGATGGGTCCAGAGGGTGAGTTACCAGGGGATTATAGAGGTCTTTGTGAAGGTAGATGACACGAATAGTGTAGGGGTGTGAGGGACAGAGACTGAAGTGTAGTGGGTAGTGAAGAAGTTGCTAAGGGTATTAGAGGTATGGGTGGTAAAGATGTTGTAGGTGTGGGTGTAAGTCATGTCGGGCACTTGGGTATGTTAGAGGTTTGTGAGGAAGGAATGGGCTGTTGTGTTTTTGGTTTATTGATAGGTGGAGGTTTCTTGACCATGTTCAAAGATTGAGATATTAAGACAGAGATGAAAAAGGGTGTTGGTGATGAAGGTATGATTGGCATAGCCAGTGGTGTGAGTTCTATGGGTTTGGTTCTTCTATTTGGGTGTCGGAGTAGGTCGGGTATTGACTGTGGAGGATGTAGCTAAATCTAGTTTGATAGGTGGATGAGTAAGGTTGGTGGTTGGGGTGACCCCTAAGGTAGTAATAGGTTTAGTCGAGGAAGATGATGTAGGTGCGGGTTTGGATTTAGATGTATGTTGGGTTATGGATGAGGGTGTATGTTGAGCTATGTTGGGTGGCATGGAAGAAGTTGTGATAGAGGTGGTTGTGCTCGGTTTGATTGGTTGAAATATCTTTAGGTAGATAGTGGAAGTGTCAGCAAGTGACATTTACATCTATGTTGAGATAAGCAGAAGACACCCCCATAGTAAGGCTCTGTCCACATAATCTAAGTGATCAACTAAGCATGAGAATGACACATCTATAGGTGAGGTTGATGAGGACCTAATGGAAATTCTCGTAAAATGTGTCTTAGAGATGGGGAATTTTCTAGCCTCAGCTTCCGTGGGTAAGAGAGTCGAAAGTAGGTCTGCAGGATCTTGGGTAGCTGATGGAGAATGGTCACCAAGAGGCAAAGGTATCTCTACTAGATCCTTAATAGGTGGAGGAGAAAATGGGTGCTCCTCTGTAGGTGGAGGAGATGATGGGTGCTCCTCTATGGGTGGAGGAGATAAACAAGTATCCTCCATGGACTGAAGAAGTACTGTGGGTGACGGTTCCCTAGGTGGAGAAGCCAAAGGTGAAATAACCTCGATATTAGTGGAAGGCTCCTCCATAGGTAAGAAAGGAGGTGAAGGGTGTTCCTCTGTGGGTGGAGGAATAGGTGAGGTGGGTTCCAATACAAAAGGAGGATTTCGGGCTATAATTTCCTCTATGGAAGGAATATGAGGTAATTGGGAAGCAACAGGTGCATCATTGAAAATAACATGGACCTCATGGGTATGGCTATCATGAGTTGAGGTTTCTCCGGTTTGATCAGATGAAGGGGCATGATTGGGAAAGGGTTTCTTGAATATGTGTAGGTTTTGATTGGTAGGTGCGTTAGGATTATCCACAGTTAACTCACCTTTCTCGAGCATTTCTTGGACAATGTTTTTGAAAGTGATGCAATTGCCATCACTATGACCCTTTACTTGATGATAGTTACAAAATTTGTGTTCTTTATACCATGTAGGTGTGGGGTGAGAAGGGTCAAAACTAGTGTGTGGTTTTATAGGAGGAAGGGTGATGGCCCCAGCTTTGATGAGCTTTTCTAAGACAGAAGAATAAGGTTCCCCAATTGAGGTATATTTCGTTGTTCCCGTCGAATGGGTGAGAGATTAGATGAGGGGATAGCCTTATTTGATGAATCAGCTAGGCCAACTTTGAGTACCACAGTGTTAGTGCTCCCCTTGGCCTTTAAATAATTGTTCGTGGTTAGGAAGAAGAATAGGTATCATTCAACTTGAATGCCAAATTATTATTACGTAGTTCGATTTTCTTTTCTTCAATGGTCTGAATCTCAAGATTTCATGCCATGGTGAATGTTTCATTGAAGGTTAAGAAGGTTTGGACCTACAGGGTTGGTGAGATATGCCTAGAACAAGCCCGCATGAAGAGATTGATGAGTTCGGTTTGTGGTAGTTGGAATTTGAGTTGATTGATCAAGCTATGCCAATGAGAAACAAAATCTGCGATAGATTCATCATCATACTAACACATGGAGTATAGGTCATTCATGGTAACCTTATTAACAATGTTAATGGAGAAGTGATCCAAGAAGGCTTGGGCTACGTGATTAAATGAAAATATAGAGTGTCTAGGTAACCCACTATACCAATCTAATGCAGGGCCAGTCAGAGACATGGAAAGGTTCTCAAGAGTAAAGCATTAGCGTGGGCAATTAGGTAGTACCCATGTTTATAAGACTGCAAATGTTGTTGTGGGTCTTCCTTGCTATTGAAATGGTTCAATTTAGGCATTTCCCAATGCATGGGTATGGACGAATAGGAATGGATGGGTAGATAGGTTCATTACAAATCTCATCGTAGGTGAGAGAGTTACATGAGCTAGAAACCAATGCTTCTAATGTCTAAATCTTGTCCATCATTAACTTGATTAGTTCGTTGGTAGGTTGTGATGGATGGGTTCCTCCTATAGCATAAGAGGGTTTGTGTTGGGCCGTAACAAGGGTGACATTCCAGTGTATGGTGTTTCCACATAGGTGGATTGAGAAAAAGTAGTGAAACAAGGGGTACGTACTAGAGTGAATAATAGATGAAACAAGAGGTTGTTGATAGTACGTATATGAAGGTGGAAGGGTTGTGGTGACTCTAGTGGCAATCGGGGATAAATATTGTGGAATAGAAAGGACGAAGTTTTGAAAAGGGGTAGGGGTCACCAATACCGAGGGTGGTTGTGTAGTTACGAGTATATGAGAGATAATAAGCATGGATGAGGTTATATTTTGGGTGGTTGGAAAAGTTATAGTGGATGTGGCGGTTATAATGGATGTAGCAGACATAGAAGTCATAAAGCGGGTATAGGGCCTAGCTACGAAAAAAATGGGGTAAAGAAGATGTGGGCAGCGCGGAACTGACAGGGCTGACGCAGAGTATGAGTGAGTGTCGGGGTGATAGATTGGGCATGTTGTATATCAACCGACCCGAGGCATCTCGAGTGGATAAGTGGGAAAGGTAAAACTGCAAGGTGGTAGGATTTTGGTCAAGGAGTCATGTGAACTCCTCGTCTCTGGTAGCAATAGTGATAGGTTGGGTAGGATCCATGGGTGATAAAATAGAAGGTGGTGAAGGAATAGGTGGGAGTGGTTGATAACTAGTGTGGAATATGAGGGCATTTTCTTGGCTTTAGGTCAGCACCATGTGAACAGGTATTGATCAGGTTGGACTATTTTCTATAAATGACACGAAATATAGCAGAAAATAGGAGAGACAGGTGGTAGTAGGTGGATTAGGAATCAAATGTCAGCTAGAAAATGACATAGACTGACCGATGTCGGTTAGGTTAAACCAACGCTGGTCATAGGTAACCACCGGTTACTGTGGAAAGTGGATAGTTTGTCAGAAACAAGGTATAAGGCCAAATTTTCTAGGTATGCCAAATACTGATGAGATTTACCAGGTCAATGGATATGATAAGAGTTACATGGACTCTAAATAGTCGAAGAAGGTGAATATGTGTCCTTTTGGGTAGGTCAACCAAAATAATAGTGAACCGATGCCGGTTGGGTATAACTGATGACGGTCAGAGGGTAACCGAAAATGGTCACTGGATCAACCGACCATCCTTTGTGAAATTGAAAAGCGATGATGAAGAAAATGTGGTTGTGAGTTAAAATTTGATGTGGAATCAAACCTAGAATTTTGGGAATGATGAGAATATGGTCTAGGCACACTCAGATGAAGCTGGAATACACCAACTATGATGAGGAGCATGTAAGGGAAATAAGAAAATGAAGAGTGAAACCTCTCACCTCAAAATGCAAGCCAAGCAGAAACACTAAGAAAACATGATCCTAAGAGTGCCTTTCTATTATGTTTGTTTAGCTTATGCTATTTTAAGGACTGACTCATGAACTATAAAATAGATTTTTTTGGTGAGGATGGCTTCCTATGAAGAAGGAGATCTACAAGGAGAGGTTTCAGGTATGTTATGGTGGGGGCAGGATTTTCTCTGAAGTATGAATCGATAGAGCAGCGCTGGGTGCCCACTGTACCATGATCATGTGATCACCTACAACTTCTTCTAGGAAAGATGTTGTTTAAGAATGTGTGTATTTTAAATTTGTGATGTTTGGATAAGACTCAGAGAGAGAGAAAGAGAAAGGAAGTGCTTTTCTATGATTTGTTTGTCAACCATCAGTTGGGCATGACTTCCAGCGTATAGGTTTCCCTCAATTAATGTGAGCTAATGCAGAAAAGCAGAATGAAATACAATGATTTTAAAACCCAAATCAAAATGTAGAATTTGATGCCATGAATAGATGAATAGGAGAAGGGATGCTCTTTCACTAATGTGATACTAATGAAAGGGAAGAAGTGTTTGTTTTAAAGCACCAAAGTATGATTACTTTTAGACAATAGAAGAAGAGATGATTCCAGGGGAGAAATTTAAATGTAAGAACATTTTGGAAAGGAAAAAAACATGCAAATTTTCACCTAGAAATGAATGAATGTAAGGAATCTGAATGGGTCCCACCGACGTGCCAAAATGTTTCACCAAATTCTGGAGCATTTCTTAGAAAATGACGAAACAAATGAGGGTGATGCGCATAGGAGGAATATATGTTGAGATGTTGGTTGATACGTTATTGCACATCTATGACTTCTCAATCCTGATTGATCGTGAGAGCTTCCTTTTTCTTGGAGGAACTACCTGAAATGGAACACAAGACCACCAAATAAAAGTTAAACAATATATGTAGTGGACTGCCTAGCATGTGCTAGATCCAGGAAGTGTGATACTTCCTAGATGGCTATCAATCCACTATTTAAAACAACTTAATGTTGGTAATAAAGTAAATCCTACTGTAGTTAAAATGATTTAGGTATCTCATTCGTCTACAATAAGAAAATTCATTCACAACAGGATAGGCTATGATTGAATCTAAAGGTCAAGGTCACTATCAGGATATTGTTATTAGTCAAGGTCAGATTCTAGTCGGCTTAGGTATCGGTGGTGGTTTTAAGCTTTGATCTGGGTTTGTGGTAAAAGATACAGAGATCGACATTGGTTTAGGTTAACCGGCAATAGTTGTTGGTGACCGGTGTTCGTATGGTCGTGGTATAACAAACTCAATAAAACTTGGTTGGGTAATAGATCCAGGATTAGATGAAAGTGGAAGGGAAATGGTGAGATTCGTATGGATCCCGGATATGCACAGGAATGATGAAAGTATAGATATTGAGAGTTAAATGGTGTGGGAAAAAGGATGGTCAAGTTTGCATGGAGGTAAAATGGTGGGGAATGGAAATGAAAGTAGAAAGTAATAACAAATGTAAAAGGATATACTCAAATGACAAGGAACCAATACAGGTTAAAAATTTTACTATTTATATGAGCTTGATGCCTAGTTGGTAATTTTGGGTGATCAAATGACCTTGGTGTAACATTGGTGCTTCCCCGGATGCTCTCGTGAAGCGAGATGGCTATGTGATTGCTTCCAAGATTGGATATGGGTGTTCTGATGCTTGTACGGATGTTGGTTCTACTTGCATGCAGCTCTGCTTTCGTCACTTATTCTCGTAAGATGTCTCTCTTTCAGAAATGTGTCAACCTCTAAATAAATGTGTCATCCATGAAATAAGGTTGTTTTGGGAGCTAAATTGTAACCAATGATGGTTCGCTTAACCATCGGTTAAGGGTAACCGCAGCTCGGTTAGGTACGATTTCTAAGGTTTACTAAACTAGGCAGATCCCCTTGATTTTCTAGATCTCATTTTGTTTTACCCCACCGATTAGCATGGAAATATCATTCTAATGGGTGGGAATGTGGTTAGAGGGAATGTAGGCATTTATTTATAGGATTTGTGTAGGTCTTAGTTAGTTATGGCAACTTACTAAGAATAGGCCTTAGAATGAGGTGGCTAGATGAGGTGTCTAGGTGAGGTGGACATGTGGGCATTATCCCAATTAGAATATTTAAATAATAAATATTGTGAGGATAATGAATTAATTGAATTAAATTAATTAAATTAATATTATAGTAGGGTGAAAGGGGTCATGGCTAGGTGGATGTTTTCAAGGTATTTATTTAACAGGGGACCAAGTGGAGCATGACCTAATTTTTGTTTCTATAGGTAGGTCGGGAAGCAAAGGACCTAGTGGATCGCAGTGGAGGAAACATCGGAGGACACCAAGGCTCTGGATTAGGAGGGAAAGGGCCCCAGCCACCTACTCATGTCAACTTTGATATGTCTCTACATTTTCTAGATTATAGGGGTATTGAAGATGCTACAGAACATGTTCACAAGTGTGAGATACTATGGCGCGCGAAGGGAATCACAACCCCGAATCAGAAGGCTAGTAAGTTTGTAATGAAATTGAAAGGGAATGTGCATAGCTAGTATAGGAAATATGACCCTCATCAAATGGTGGTGGATTATACTACTTTAAAGAATGCCTTCTTGGCAGAATTCCACATCCCTGAGTTTGAACAGAAGAGCATCAACACCCTAAAGGAGATTCAATAGGGAATGGCGGAGAGTGTGCGGGAGTATGACGCATAGTTTAAGACTCTCCTGTCAAAATTTTCATATGAAATTCACCCTTCACATCATGATCAATGGTTTGTTAGGGGTTTGATAACTCCATTTAGAAGAGCTTTATCTCATAAAACTTTCTGCACTGCGCGAGGCATTAGAATTTGCTCTACGTGTCAAAGTGTTGGATGTTTTGATACTCGATGTTAGCCCATTTTTGGAGGCTCAAATTACTACTATGGATAAGTAGCTAGAGAATTTGTCTGCAAACTCAGCCCATGAGACTCACAGTGGTATATGGTGTACAAATTGTGAAGTAGAGGGGCATGTCAAGGATAGTTTCCTCGAAGGACAAAGACGCTACTGTAACAATAGATTGTGAAATTTTTCATGGGGACCATGATGTAAGTAGATGTGCGTTGTCATAGAATGAAATTAAAATGAATGTGTCTTACTACCGTAAAATCTACACCTCTACAACCCATGATACTAAGGACTACAAACTGGATGACCAAATCCATGAGGCCACTAATCATGGTGTACACCAGACTATAATTTCTAGTAGCTCTAAGGAGGATGACTTCCATTATGAAAGACGTACACAGAGAAGGGGATTTCCTAGAGGATTCTATTATCATCAGAATGCAGAGGAGGAAGAAGTGAGTTCCCATGTCGAACCTATTTTAATTGTGGGTCTAAACACCACTACAAGTGTGAGTGCCCAAATTTATTACAGTGCTCATGGTGCGGGAAGAAACAAAATTATGAGGAGTTCCCTGAGTTGTTTTAGCACATGAATCAGTAGCACCTAAAAGAAAAGGGTGTTGTAATGGTAAGCATTAAGAAGGCTAATATGCATTGGATGTCTAGAGTGGCACGTGACTCGAGATTACAACCCGTCATCATCACTACTCAAGCAGAGGTTGTGCGTACCAGGAGGTACCAAATAAAATAACCTTAGTTTCAAGAGAGGAAGTTGTTCATGGGAAGTAAGCTGTTGATGGTGAATCACAAAGCACCCATGAGTGTCTACACTCGATGGGTTGAGACTCTCGGTGTGATTACATAACATGGCCTTTCCTAAGTGTGGGACCTTGCGAAATCGAAAAATATCTCCGGATGAAGGCCGGTTCCTATTCCTCTGTTTAGATGCACACATAAAAATGCAGAGGGTTTACTCAAAAACCTAATCTAACTTTCCAAGGAGACAGGGTAAGAAGATGCATAAAAATAAAACCTAAACTAACAAAGGTGATGCACCGAGGAATGAAGAACACCTGTCTTGCCAATAAACACAAACCAATAAAATGTAATGCAAGATCATGCACAGATAACCAAATTGTAGTGAAAGATCAAAAGGATGCAAAATGAACATAGAGAGGGTTGAGAATCATCCACAGACATGCATTATTTTCTCCAAAGATTGATACAATACACTACAAAATGCCAAGAGGCAAAGTTGCATTGCAGTTTTAGATGGGAGGTTTGAACTCCACAAAATCCACCTACAGAAAAGAGGAGAAGGGAGGGGCAAAACAAGAATGTCCAACCTTTAGAAAGAAGCCCCTCCTTACAATTTATAGGAAGAATGACAGAGAAAATAGAGTAGAATTCCAAAAAACTACCCCAACCACCTCTAGGTTGCATTTAATTCATCTCATTATGGTGGTAGGTGAGAAACCTAGCAAAACCAAAAAATGTCGAACTGTATTTTGTATTTTTAAGAATTTTTCTCACCCAATTAAAGATATCTAGTTGTAGTTGGGTATAGGACCTTGTAATCTTCTGAAAATTCCAACCTTGCGTTAATCCGAGCTCCCTGTGAAAAGTTATGGCTATTTGAATATCTGCGTCGCCAAGGTTTGCTTTATCGGTGCGAGAATGTTGTGCCTCCTAAAGGTGCACCATAGGTGCATCCATATTTGTGTCAACATCCTCTTACCTGCGCCATAGGTGCATCCATATTTGTGTCGACATCCTCTTACCTATGCCATAGGTGCATCCATATTTGTGTCGACATCCTCTTACCTGCGCCATAGGCGCATCCATATTTGTGTCGACATCCTCTTACCTGCGCCATAGGCGCATCCATATTTGTGTCAACATCCTCTTACTGCGCGCCATAGGCAAATCCATATTTGTTTCGACATCCTCTTACCTGCGCCATAGGCGCATCCATATTTGTGTCGACATCCTCTTACTTGTGCCATAGGCTGAATTTCTTCATGTCGACACCTTATGTCGTGCGCCCTTTACCTTCTATTTTTCCCATATCTACCCGAGGGGGAAGATATATATACAACGATGCACTGGACCCGCCCATCAAAAGGAGGTATACCAGAAGCTATGGACATTACAAAGAGCTTACATGGAGAAATCTCTGTCTTAAGGAGCAATCTAGGTAGCAAAAGCATAGAAGAATTTTTGAGGTTAAGGAAGTATGCAAAATGCTAAGGAAAGAGAATATTATTCCCTTTCTAAGAGTATGGTTGAGAGAGAAAGTACCACGTGTAGGAGTAAAGTGCAAAAGGTAGGTATTACATGTAAACCTTCCCCCTCACATCCTTGACTATGATAGGGAGATCACATTAAATGCGATTGTGGATGGATGGCTCCTTAGTAATATCCTCATTGACACAAAAATGGAGGTCAATGTTATCACCTTGGATGCTCAGTCGGTAAGTGACACCACTAGTCTAGCATCCGAAAATTGGGCACACGAAACTTATGAGTTAGTTGGTTGACAACCGAAGGGGCTTGAATCCGCAGCGCCTAAGGCATACTCGCTTAGGTGCCTAGGAGGAAGGAAGTTACCTAAGTATTCTGAAGGGGCTTACATTGAGACCTTCTTGTAGGAAATGGAGGCCCAGTGGAGAAACGAGAATGAAAGAAGAGAGATGCTAAGCTATGTCTTGCTCAACACTGCAGCATGATGGTGGGAAACACACCATGAGAGCTTATCAGAATGGCATGAAGTGAGAATTTCCTTCTCTATTTTGTTCTCTAGAAGCAACGTGCCCACCACCATCAAATACTACCATGGTAAGGAGCCCACCTCTTTCCACATCCAAGCTTGTGAGAGAGCCTGGAGGGAAGGCACGGAAGATTTTCCACCATCCCTATGGGTACACAAGTTATATGCTACACTACGAGGTTATGCGTGCGCATTGTACATCCACTCGAGACATGTCTGCCAAATAAGAAATTGGAAAGAACTAGTGGCTGATCTTGTCCAAGCATTTGAGTATCGAAGCACCAAACCATTAGTGGATAAGTCATTTAAGGAGGTTAAGTTCCTTACAATGGGGGATAGTGCAAAGGCAGAGGAACGACTTGTAGAATTTTAGGAGAGAAATTATTAGAGGGATAATTTGGTGAAGACAAGTTTGATGAGGTGTATTTTGAGCCCACATGCTCGTAAAAGAAAAAGGCAAGATGGTCTATGTCATAAACAGTGAAGAGATGGAAAATTTGGAGGTTAACCATTCTCTAGGCTTGCATAAAGTGATGGATAGTGCTGATGAAAGAATGTGTGCCTACCATAAAACTTTAAAGACAAAGAAGGTTAACATCGGCTCGAGAAGAAAGAACCTAAAGAGGTTATCATTGGAGACTATTGGTCGAGAAGGAAGTCTCTAAGATCATTGATCTTTTATGTGAGTTTGAGGATTTATTCCCACATGGGTATCATGAGCTTAAAGGTGTCCACCATTCCTTGGGGAGATGATGATAAAGTTTAAGGAAGGTGTGTTCTCGGTTAGGAAGAGACCATACTAACTCGAACCCCAATGTACGTGTGAAGGTCAAGGAGGAAATAGACAAGATGGTAGCATTAGGAATCATAGAGGTTATGGAGGAGTCAAATTGGATAAGTCTAATGGTGATTAATATAAAAAAGGATGGAAGGATAAAGATATATGTTGATTATAGGGATCTAAATGTAGTGTGTGTCATTAATACCTTTCAAACCCCGTTCAATGAAGAAATCTTGGAAGGAGTGACATGACATGAAGTCTACTCTTTTATGGATGGGTTCTCAGGCTATCACCAGGTGAGGATTGCAAAGGAAGACCAGAGAAAGACAACCTTTGCTACTAAGTGGGGATGTTTTTCCGATACATTCATGCCTTTTGGGTTAAAGAGTGTGCATGTTGTGTTCTCACGCATTATAGTGTAGGCCTTCCAAGACTTCATCCACAAGTTTCTAAAGGTTTACCTTGATGATTGGACCATGTATGGACTGGTCAAGGACCATTGTGACAATCTGAGATTGATGTTTGAAAGGTGTTGGTAGTTGAGGATATCCCTCAACATCAAGAAGTTTGTATTTGCTACCCCATTTGGGACCCTGTTGGGACACATCATATGCAAAGAAGGCTTACTAGTGGATCCTACCAAAATTGCAGTGATTATGGGATTGGGGGAGCCAACTAGTCAAAGCGTAGTGCGTGGGTTTCTTGGACATACGGGATACTATCAAAATTTCATCAAGGGGTATGCCAAGATCACCATGCCTTTAGAAGAGTTTCTTAGACATAAAAGTTCCTTCCATTAGGGAGAGGCGTAGTAGAAGGCATTCAACACATTGAAGGATAGGCTTATCACCGTGCCTATATTACATTTCCCCTCTTGGGATAAGCTCTTCTATGTTTATATGGATGCCTCTAGAATGACCGGTGGAGTAGTACTTTACACAACCTGGTGAGAGAATTGTTGATCACACCCTATACTTTGTAATCAAGAAGTTGACACCGAGAAGAGAAGGATTATACTACGACCGAGCATGAGGAATTTTCTATGATCTATACACTTCATAAGTTTAGGTAGTATCTATTGGCAACTCCCTTTATATTTTACATTGACCATATGGCATTAAAATATTTGGTCAAAAAGCCCATCCTACAAGGGCGCATATGTCGGTGGATGCTATTATTCCAATATTTCAAGTTCACAAAGTGGTAGTCAAATAAGGAAAAAGTAATTTCTGACGACCATTTGTCTAGGATTGATTCAGGGGAGGATGTGCAAAGCATTGAAGATACCATGCTAGATGTGCAATTGTTTAGGTTGCGGCGCATGCGGGCCGCCAGACTTGGAGGATATTGCTATGTTCTTTAAAATGGGTATGGCACTGGAAGGGATGAAGACATTAGAGAAAAATTAACTAGCCATATGTGTCACACCCTACATGTTGATTAGTGGGGACTTATATAAACTAGGGCGTGATGAAGTTTTATGTAGGTGTGTACTAGAGCATGAGTGCCTCGCCATCATAGAGGAAGCACACGGAGGAAGTGCAGGTGGACATTATGTAGGTGATGCCACCACACGTAAAATATTAATGGCAAGATTGTGGTGGGAAACTCGTATAAGGATTGCAAGGAGTATTGTAAAGCATGTGACCATTTTCAGTGCATTGGCAAGCTAGGATGGAGAGATGAAATTCCTTTGCACTATACCTAGCACTCGAACCTTTTGAGAAAGGGAAATAGAATTTGTAGGACCTATTGCACTAGCGAAGACGTAGAAGCTGGAACATGCTATGTAATCAATTACCTGAACTATTTGACAAGGTGGAAAGAGGCAGCCCCAACTAAAGACTATCTGTAGCTACAACAAACAAGATTTTTGTGGGAGAAAATTATCAAAAGGTATGGATTCCCTTTAAGTTTAACCGATGATAGAGGTAAACATTTCTTGAATGAGACTGTTAGGATCTTGACAAGCTTTGAGAAACAGAGATAAGGGTTAGGGCTAGGAGGAATACCTGTTGAATGTTGAGATGGTGTGCGCGTACCGTAGAGAGATCAGATCGACTGTGAAGAACTCCTTTTTGTCTTGGAAGGACTACCTACAAGTAAGAATACAAGACCACCAGATTTTAATTAGACAATAAATGAGGGAGCTGCCTTAGGCCCAGGAAATATAAAACTTCCTTTCAAAGGTGGTCAGTTCCCCTTTTAATACGAATTAACACAAATGATAACAAAGAAAGCTATTGCAAAATCACGATTTAGGTATCTCGTTACAAAGCAATAGAAGCTAAATTATTAATAATAAAGCGTCACGTTGTTTGTTTGGTTACTGGTCGTTGATACATCCAGGTTGAGTTAGAGGGATAAACCAGACTGGATCTGAGGTTGTTAGGTGGCAAATAGGTGAGAATAAGGTTTTGGGGTATAAGTCACAGTGACCGACGCCGGTCACTGGATAACCGACCATGGTTAGAGAACCGCTGCCGGTAGGGGATAAACGATACCGGTAGGGTCAGCAATCTAAGTGCTTCTGGATAGAGGTTGGTTAGCAAGGTGATTGTGGGGTTATTAAGATTGGGGGATGGCTGAGGGGAATGATGGGAGGATAGGGAAGACTCAGAGTGTGGTAAAATGGCCTTCTGGGCAATATCAGGATGTATGGGTGAAGGTTAAGTGCAGTATGTCACTGGTAGTAGATCTAGGAATAAACTTATGATTACTATTAATCAACAAAGTTCAAGAAAATGGTGCTTAGAAACATATGAAACACTACTTACTCATCCCCGATGCGTGTGCAGTTTCAGGATCGTGATGATGAAGACAGACCCAAGTTGGATGATCCGACAATCCAAGATGAGTTATCTCCTCTTCGATGCTCGGATGAGTGTTACGGGCTCTCGGTTATTCACTTGTAGTCTTGGGCTTGATGTCTCTCTCGCAAACTCTTCTGTTTCTTCACTTGTCTCCCTCGCCAAGAAAATCTGGATCCTTTCAATGATTTCTCTTTCTTCTCGATCAAATGAAAATCCGATCCTTTATTTTTGGTCGAAGTGGTCATTTACTGGGAACCGATGCATGTTACGCAACCGACGGCGATCGAGTAGAACCGGTATCGGTTTGGTCAAAGCGGGCTATTTTTGTGAAATAGCCACTTTCCTCATTTTCTCCCGAGGGATTAGTCATGGGCTTGGTCAAGTCATTATGAAGTTGGTTTTAGGTGCGGATGAGGAGTAATTAGTCATAGGTGTGGAATGTGGACCAAGTTATAGGTCTTAATTAGGTTAGTTTATGGTTAAGACTAGGTCATGATGAGGTGGCAAATGATGAGGTAGGTATGGTGATGTGGATTTATTAATTATAAGGTAATTAATAAATAATTGTGTAAGGTTTAGGTGATGAGGTTAGGTTGCGAAATGAGATGCGGGGCACAGGGGGTCGTAAGACACAAATTTGGTGTCTACATTAGCCCCTTATTGTCATGTAGTTTGTTTTGTAAAGCTGCACGGACAATAATAAGAAGTGGTTACCCCTGTTAAGGGTATAGGTAATCCCCCTCAAATCTATCACAGATTGAGGTAGCGTGAAAGCAGGGATAGGGTTGATAAAGGGTAAATGGTGTTGAGATAACGGTAAGAGGGTGGGGTAGGTCCAAGGAAGCAGACACACGTTGAAATGCAGTAGTGTGACCAGGGTATATGATTTGAAGAGCAAACAAGCAATTCATAGGCAAAGGTCGATAGTTTATCCAAACAAGGGTGATATAATCCTGGTATCCAAGGCATAGGAAGTAGCTCCAGGGGTATATAACGGGTAAGGTACAGAACATTTGGGCATGTTTGGCAAGACTCAAATGGTTGGTTTGGTTGAGATAAACGTCACGGTCTAAGTCTAGGAAAAGTTGGTCGACTGATCAAGTCAAGGACCCTGATCATGCTAAAACACGAACAGGTGAGCTCGATTGAACAAAAAGGTACATGATGGATGGATAAAATAAAACGTTGATTGTGGGTATGGTATTTAATTGGTGCGGCCTTAGGTCGGGCCAAATGGTTAGGTACGGCCTTGGGTCGGGCCAAATGGGTTGGTCATGGCGGCCTGGTCGTGGGGCCAAATGGTTGGCAGCAAAGGTCGGGCCAAATGGTAGGTGGCCTGGGGCCAAATGGGGTTCATGGCCGTGGGTCGGGCCAAATAGGTTGGTGCGGCCGTGGGTCGGGCCAAATAGGTTAGGTCGGCCGTGGGTCGGGCCAAATGGTGGTACATGGGTCATGGTCGGGCCAATGGTCTGGGGTGGTAGGTTACGGCCGTGGGTCGGGCCAAATGGGTTTGGTTGCGGCCTGGGTCGGGCCAAAAATAGGTTGGTGGCGGGTGGGTCGGGCCAAATGGTAGGTTACGGCCTTGGGTCGGGCCAAATAGGTTGGTTGCGGCCGGGGTCGGGCCAAATGGTAGGTTACGGCCTTGGGTCGGGCCAATGAAGTTAACAAAGGGTTGTCAACGAAGGTGGATATAGGCGATGTTGGTAGAAAGGGCTATTAGTAAATAAGGGCCAAAATTGGGGTAGAGGTGAGATAAAACCGATATCGATTGTGTATGACCGATATCGGTTAGATGACCGATACCGGTTCCTTAGGGCACAATAAAACCGATATCGGTTATAGGTCAAAAACCTATAAAAAGAAAAATACGGCCGGTCATTGTCACATTTGCAATTTGAAAACCAATTGGAGTTGTCTGAGGTGGATTGTTGAGATTGGAGCATTTGTTGGTTGAGGTGGCGCTATTTGAGTGGAGGAGTGAGTGATTAGTGGGCCCGAGTGAGTAGGAGGCAGCAGTTGATTGGTGGAGGACCCAGCAGAGGAGAGGTGGAGCTATGGCACAGCCAAGAGGAGCAGGAGGGGCTGGACCAGCTGGACCACCACCACCCATCCCACCACGACGACGTGTCGTCGTACCGGTAGGTTCGAAACCCCTCATTGTATGGATTTGATTGTATTATGTTGTATTTGGGTTTTGGGTAGGAATGCTAGATTTTTAGAAAATAATTAATAAATGGAAGTTATTTGAAAAAAGGAGAGGGTAGATAGGTTAAATAGGCCAAGGCGGCTGGGTGGGTAGGTTTTTAGGGTGTTTGGGTGGGTATAGAGGGAGAAATAGGAAAAAAAAGGGAATGGGGTAGCCGCGCGGGTTCGGCTCTCGAAATTTTTCAAATGACCGATGTCGGTCGCCGCTGTCGAGCGGCCGGCATCGGTCATGAAATTCTTGGGTAGGTCGCGTTTGTTGGTGACCGTGTCGGTTGGGAGTGGACCGGGCATCGGTGGGAAGGGACCGGGTCGGTTAAGGGTGACCTGCATCGGTCCCTTGGGATTTTCTATTTTTTTGTGGGTCATTTTGTGGTGGTTTTGGATGTTAATTTCTTGTTGGGGATGGCATGTTGGGTTGTGTGGTGTTGTTTATGATTGGTTTTTTTATGGTTGGGTGTGAAGATGTAGGGGATATTGTAGAATATAGGTGGGTAGAGGGGTTTGTTAGAGAGTCGGGGTGTGGTCGGGGGGATAAAAAAGGGTATAGAGGGGATAAGTAGATGTTGTGATAAAGAGTAGGGCTAATGTAGTGAGTTGGTTTTGCAGGCACGTCAGCAGCTGACGATGCGGGACAGGATGCCCCCGCTGTTGAGACGGATGCGGCCACACGTGTCCGCAGCGCAGTGGGGTATCATGCGCGAGGTGGGACTCGGCGGAGTCCAGCGGTACAGAGCGATCGACAGGGATCACAGTTTGATGGTCGCCCTCATCGAGAGATGGGATCCGGTGACCAATGTGTTCCATCTCCCGACTGGAGAGATGACCATCACATTGGAGGATGTGTATCGCATCCTTCGATTACCGATTGATGGAGAGGCAGTCTTTCAGGTTGACGCTGAGACAGCCATGGACAACATCCTACATGTATTCGGGGATGCAGCTGCGCTACTGACATATCACAGCGTGAGTATCGCGTATGGGGATATGTACCGAGCCCACCGCCATGAGACATGGCTTGCCATGCTGATGATGATCGGGATCACCCCGCCCCTCCTGCACTCAGAGAGGGAGGCCACTTTCCACAGGCGCTTATGGGGGTGCTACATGAGATGGTGGAGGAGCACACATGTTATGCTTGGGCACCAGTATACCTGGTGCAGTTATACCGAGAGTTGTGGGGCTATCGCCGGATGAGGCGATTCGGGATTTGCTCGATGTTTTTACTACACTGTTGGGCATATGAGCATATCATATGCATTAGACTAGTAGGGCTGCCCCAGCAGCCAGGGCCACAGGTCATCTATAGATACGGCTTTCAGAGGTGGTTGGGGGTCGTGGGCCAGCCACGAGCAGTGCTTGCAGGGCGGACGTCACTTATTACAGACATATGTTAGAGGGCTTGACAGCGTTAGATATTGTATGGAGACCTTATAGAGGTCATCACCCGCACGGAGGAGCCCGAGCATAGTTGCAGTGGATCCAGTATACATTCTGGATAGCGGGACGGAGGCCGGGAGAGTATGAGAGGATACCCCTGGAGAGGGTACGCAGGCAGATGGGGCTACGACAGGATGAGCCACCTCGCTTCCCTCAGTACCGGAGGGATGATGTAGAGGCTCCACTGCCTGCACCACAGCCCGTGGACCCAGATTGGGTTGCTGAGAGGCCGGCAGATGATACCGTAGATGATGCCGGCTGCACAGGAGCATTTTTGGTTTGGTGGGCCGGAGAGAGAGCTGCGAGGATAGAGCATGCCCCCGCACACCTGATTTAGCGGTGTTAGAGCAGAGAGGGACCAGCCTGAGGGTAGTGCACAGCTTATTACAGGGCAGCTTCATTCACGCATTGCACAGCACGTATAGGTGTCTTACAGTGGGAAAGCCTAGCCCAGCTCAGTGCATGTGCACAGCACAAAGTGTGTGCACATGTGCACAAGCACCAAGCAAAGACACCACCACCACTGCACCAAGACAGCATGTACAGCAGTACAAGTACCACCACCACAGCCACAGCACCACCAAATGCACCCAAAGACAGCACAGGGGGCACTGGTAGTAGGAGTCAGGGGACCAGCCCCCAAGACCTACGGTGGCTCAAGATCGTTATATGGAGGCTAGAGCGGAGGCCCGGTACTATCAGGATATTCTTGATGGTACCGGGGCTGATTATCAGCCATATGCGGCACATAGAGCAGAGACCTCTCGGAGCCAGAGATCTCAGGGAGGTGCAGCCACACCTGGGGTCTCGTGACAGCAGGAGGCGAGAGGCAAAGACAGGACCAGCAGGCAGACAGGCAGAGGGCGGTGGAGAGAGCTGAGGGGTCCCTACATATTTTTGTATTGGTTCATTGGATATGGGCACCGGTCTGCGAACCGGCTATGTTTATAGAGGCCTGCGTGCCTAGATATTATGTATTCATTTATTCATTCATTCATTTATTGTATATACCGGCCTGCGAGCCGAGTACGGGTTGTACAGTGGATACCGGCCTGCGAGCCGAGTATGTTTTTGATATGAGAGACCGGCCTGCGAGCCGAGTCGAGATTATGACAGATTATGCGCCTCGCATGGTCGGCTTTGTTGTATTATGAGATCACAGAGGCCCCGATGCAGGGCACATTGTATATTTGAAACTTTGTATATATATAGATATGATGATTTGACCCACATGTTGTGTGTAAAAATGTGTTAAGTGTTTTGAAAATGGTTTGTGATATTTAATGTATGATGAGTTTGATTTACATGGTGTTATATATTAATGATGTTGATGTCTTTTGTTGATGGGATGTATGTATGTATATATAAATGATGAGTTTAGTTGACATGTTGTATTATGAAATGTTGTATGTTTTGTCGCTGGTTTTGTGAAATTGAATGTATGTAGCTGTTGATTTGGATTCAAATGGTGTTAGATTGATGGTTTTTGATATCGTTTGTTGATGGCTTGGTTGTTTTTGTAAGATAGATAGATGATGTTGATGAAATTGTGATGAGATATGGATTTAATGAAAAATATGGATAATGGTGTTGTTCATGCAGGAAAAAGGGGCGCCACAAAAATTTGCAAAAATGAAAAAAAAAAGGCTTAGGTTTAAGCAACAAGGGGGACATGACCGATATCGGTTATGTAACCGATGTCGGTAGCTATATGACCGATATCGGTTATGTAACCGATATCGGTTATGAAAGAATTATTTTCCTAAAAATAGAACTGCTGGGTTGGCAACTTAAGTTCTTATTTTTAGCATTCTTATTTTTAGAGTCATGCAACAAGTTAAATATGCGAATGCGACGCTATTTGACAACTGCTACAGGTAATTGCATGAAAGAATTTGAGTGATAAGGAGGAAAGAGACAGGTGAAGTGAGCGTGGGCTGAGATTCAGAAGGCAGAAAGACAAGTTATATTTGAAGAGGGTGGTGAACATGGCTGAACGAGGAGAAGCATCCAGCAGGCAGGGACGAGGGGGAAGACATGTTCCGCCCCAAGCTGCTGCATCCCGAGAGGTAAACTGTTTGGTTGTAATTTGATTCTTGCATGTGTTGTAAATAGGATGAAAGAAGTGTAAGTGGGTAAAGATGAGAAAAAAAGGTGATAGGCAAGGGTTGGGGATGGTATGAGTGCTATGGGTAGGTAAACAGGTGGGTATGTATGTTTTTAGGTATAAATAGGAGTAAACGGGCAAAATAATTATCGTAGGTGTATGCTTTAAGTAGGTGGGTATATTTTTGACAAAGGACCGGTATCGCTTATGAAGTAACCAGATCGGTTATCAAACCGTATCGTTATGCATAACCGCTTATCGGCCACCGTAAGAGTTTCAGATTTTGAGAAAAAACCCGTGAGAGATTTGTTCTTTTGAATAATTATGTGTCGTTTTGATGTATGTGCGCAGTAGAAGCAAGGTTAAGGATGAATGATATCGTGCCGTTGTTGTCACTTAATCCGAGTGGATGTAACACCAGCTGAATGGGCATTGATAAATCGGTTGGTCAGTTAAGTGGAATCCGCTATTATTCAAGAATCGCACGTAACCATGCTATGTTGCAGCAGCGTTGATCGAGAGATGGAATCCGTAAAAGAATACCTTCTATCTACCAACAGGGAGATGACAGTGACTTTGGAAGATGTGTTCCGTATTTTGAGACTCCCAATGATAGGAAAAATAGTGTATCAAAGTGCATTGCCAAAACAAGGGTAGCAAAGATAATAAAGCAAAGATTTGGGTCACCGCACGAGATTTGACACAGTGAGGTTTATCATTTACGTATGGTACAATGTATGCAACACACCCTGAGGAAACAAGGTTGGTCGTGCTATTAATGATAGCGGTGGGGTATTATGCATTGCCGAGGGTGGAAGGTGGAAGATTTCCCAAAGCATTGATGAGTGTTATTTGGGAAATGATAGAAATGAGCGTGACATTCGCATGGGCACCCGCATATCTGGCAGAGTTATATAGGGGTTTATGGGCATGCAAGCGAAAACACAGAATGACATTGGATTGTTCGTACTTATTACATTGTTGGGCCTATGAGCATATTGTTTGTGTGCGTCCAATAGGCCGACCCATTGAGTCGGGAGAGGCAGGAGTGCAAAGGTTGGGATTCAGATGATGGGTCCAGATAGAACAAGAAGCGAGATCCCAGGCCGTGATAGATGACATCGAGTATTATAGACAGGTATGGGAGATGGTGACGATGCATGGATATTTGTTGGAGGTCGTACGGGAACTATATGGTGACAGAGCACATAGCTGAGGAGTTGAGGGGTGTAGAGCGATTGAGGTGGATCGGCAGGCATAGGCCGGGTGAATACGAGAGGATTCCTCTAGATCGCGCGTGCGCGACAATTTGGGTTCTGCTCAGATATTCCTATGACATATAGACCATACATGAGGATCGACGCCGAGGCAGCATTCTCACCTCCCCGGCCTACACCTCCAGAAGGGCCAGAAGAGATAGCAGCCGATCGTAGGGTTATGGATGCGGGAACGACAGAGGCGTATAGAGTATGGTGGGTAGCAGAGCTGCGAGGTGCACGTGAGTGCCCTGACATAGCTGTGATTACAGCGGAGAGAGATCGTCTGCAGGATTTAGCTCGCCAGCTTCAAACACAGGTGAATGAGACAATGGGATTGTTAGAGGCTTCACAGTTACGAGTGGAGAGACTGGAGGCAAGATTCCTCCACGCGAGAGGACGTATTCGTATGTTACAGGAGATGTTGGTGGATCAATGGGAGGAACCAATGGCAGTGGCACCTTTGAGGATGGAGAGGCCCACTGAGGGGCATCGACGATCACGATCACCACCTGATTCGGGAGGAGGTGCAAGGGTCTGAGTGAACTTCATAGGAATATAAGAATAAATAAGGATGCCGACTGCGAGTCGATGATAGAGAAGATGTATTTGTTTAACATCTAAAATAAAACTAAATATGTATGTTCTTTTGAGTGATGATAATAATAAGAATGGTTGTGTTTTAAATGTTGTTTTTGTTTGTTTTGAAAAAGGATAAAGATGAACGTTGGCAAATAGAAATACACGAAAAATATTTATATTGACAACACATGATAAGGTATGGTAGGGGATGGTCGAGCTAACCTTGGGAGACTCCATGTCTCCTAAGTGCTGCCTACATAGCCCATTGCACAAAGCAAGGAAGGGCCTCAGACCGATGTAGTTCTCCCTTAAGACCAGGGAGAGGTGAATTCAGGCAATTTAGGTATGGTTAGGCAATTTGTTGGTTGGTAAAAATTTGATGGTGGTAGGGTAATGTTGTTGGTGTTGGTAGGGTAAAGCGAAAGTTAGCATACCCAAGTAGTGGGGAATCGTGTCCTGATTAAGGTCAACACACAATCCTAGAGCCGAGAAAAAGAGGCAAGAGTGTCCCATAGTTGAGGAGAGCTAAACAAACCACATATTAATGTAGGATGAGCTTGAATCCCTAGGTACCTTGCATAGGCGAGAAGTCGATAGGTGAAAAGAGTGGTATAATCACAATATATCGGATATACGTCACGTCCCTTGAGTTTTGTTGCTTTGACAAATGGTGAGGTGAGGTGGTTGATGTGGGCGAGGGTGCAGAGAACTTATTATAAGATGATTATTCTGATAAAAGAGAACCAAACCTAAATAGACAAGTCCATGACTCAAAAGTGTTTTGAAATACTGCTTTTATTTTTATTTTATTTTGCTGGATATAGACTGATCGATGTGGGAAGTCTACATGGGATATGTATTTTGTTGTTCTTGAGGTCTTCACGAAGCTGATCAATGTGAGAAGCTTCTGATAAAGGCTGACTGTGTATAGCTGTCCTTCAAGGGAGCAAATTTATTTATAAAGTAGAGATGGTGTTTATGTATAGCCTGTCCTTCTGGGAGCAAATATATATATATAATAGTAGCAATAGTTTGGCATATAGCTGTCCTTCAAGGGAGTAGTCTATTGTATAATTTAGAGGTCTAGATGTCCGTTGGGCATAAAGCATCTAGTTTTTGTAAGAAGTTTGACTCAAGAAAATCCCATAAGTGTTTTAATTAAGAATGTGTCATTTTGATACTTTGAAGTCATGGACTAGACTAAAAGGGGAAGGCATCTTTTAAGGGGAGGTGATAATCAAACCATGTGAGCTGGATTTGATTCTGAGATGGAAGAAACAAAGTGTATGCGGTGGTAAATGAGCTCAAGGGACGAGCGTAAGGTAGATAAGAAGTGATATAACACTAATTTCAACAGTAGAATGGTCGAAGATGCAAGGCATTAAGGGGCCTCAGCTCAGGTTTACCATTAAGCGAAGCTAAACGATAAGTGCCTGATCCATAAGTGTGAGTGATAATGTAAGGCCCAATCCAATTAGGAGCAAATTTTCCACGTTTGCTCTTTTCTAGTTTGGTTACATGTTGATTCTCTTTGAGGACAAGATCACCAACCTTAAAGGTACGCTCATGAAGTCATTTATCATAAGCACGCTTGATGCGTTTTTGGTAGATTTGAAGGTGATCAAGAGCCGTAAGACGACGCTCGTCAAGAAGCTCTAATTGGGCTAACCGCTTGGTGGAAATCATCATTGGTGAGAATATCCTGAAGAGATATTCTGAGGGAGGGTATTTGTATTTCGAGAGGCAAGACAACCTCGGTACCATATACCAAAGAAAATGGTGTGGCATTAGTGGAGGTACGAATGCTAGTACGATAAGCCCAAAGGGCAAAGGGAATGTGATCATGCCAATTTCTTCCAGACTCATTGACAACTTTCATGAGGATTTTGGTTAGGGTTTTATTAGAAGATTCACTTGACCATTGGCCTCATGGATAAGAAGGTGATGAGAAACTAAGTTTGATACCAAAGTTGTCACAAAGGTCTTCAGAACAACTTATTTTTAAAAGATTTACCATTATCTGTTATTAGGTGATGAGGAATACCAAAACGACAAATAATGTGATGGTTAACGAATTCGACAATTTTTTCTTTTTTGATTGAAATGAGTGGAATGGCCTCCACCCATTTTGTGTAATATTGATTGCTGTGATTATCCAATGGTGACGTTGTGAAGAGGGTGGGTGGATCTCACCAATAAGGTCTAAACCCCATGTGAGAAAGGCCAAAGATCTCATGACAGAGCGGATGGCTAGGAGTATGTTGAAGGTTGGCATGTTGTTGACACATAACACAACGCTTAACATATTCGTAGCAGTCGTTATTAAGAGTAGGCCAATAATAACCTAGGTGAAGGATTTGTTTAGCCACGGCAAGGCCACTAAAATGTCCACCACAAATACCATCATGGACTTGTTGGATGGTATAGGTGACCTCCGCACCGGTTAGACATCGAAGGAGGATGCCATCAAAGCCACATTTATAGAGGAGTCCCCCCATGACAACATAACGAGAAACACTTTTAAGAAAAGCACATTTTCCGTTACTAGTAAGGTCAGGTGGGAGAACAAGAGGTGTAAGGTAGTCGTGAAATTGGTGGTACTGTATCCGCGAATTAGCAGTATACATTATTTATCATACAAACAACCGGGGCTGAGTAGGATGGGGCAAAAAGTTGTTGGACCAAGACGAATATGTCAGAGTCAGTTGGTGAGGCAGGAATTTGCGAGGCTAAGCAAGCCATAGTATCCACAAATTTGTTAGTGGAGCGGGGAATGGTCTGGATAGAATAACGAGTAAATGAGGTCAAAAGTGAATCCACGTAATGTTTGTACTTTTGAAGTTCCTCATTCTTACATTGGTAGATGCCCATAACTTGATTGACTACCAATTGAGAGTCACCAAAAATATTAATAGATTTGACACCTAAGTGTAACGCAACCTGGAGACCCAAAACAAGGGCCTCGTATTCCAGCTGTATTATTAGTGCAGGGGAAATCAAGCCGGAATGAAAGAGGCATAGGTTCAGCATCAAGAGGGATGAGAACAACGCCGGCTCCTCCGCCACGCTGGCATTTGGATCCATCGAAGAAGAGGGTCATTTGATATGACTCTTCCCTGAGTGAAAGAGTGGCGATGAGTTCGTCGGGGAAATTAAAATTGGTGAATTGTTCCCCAGGTAAAGGGGCCTCCGCAAGTTGGTCCGCAATAGTTTGTCCTTTGATTGACTTCTGTTGTACAAACTCAAGGTCGAGGTCAGCGAGGAGCATAAGCCATCGGGCGATGCATTGGTTTAGATGTGGTTTGGCATACATATAATGAATGGGGTCCGTGTTGGTGATGACAAAAGTTTTGTGATTCAGGAGGTAATGTCGGAGTTTGGTGGCTACGAATGATAGGGCTAGGCACAATTTTTCTACATGTGTATACCTAGTCTCGTAATCCACGAGAGTACGACTTATATAATAAATGGCTTGTTCTCGACGTGTCGAGTCCCGATGTGCGAGCATGGCTCCTATAACATGGTCCGGGCAAGCAGTAAAGGTAAAGGTAGAAAGGGCGATCATCCCGAGGTGGAATAAGCATGGGTGGTGCAAGAGATAGGATTTGAGAGCTTCAAAGGCTTGGTGACACTCTTCACCCATTGAAAGGCAATGTCCTTTTAAGAAGGTGATGAAAAGGTTGACATCGATCCGAGAGTGGGAGATGAAACGCCGGATGGATTGAAGTTTACCCCGCAAACTACGTAATTGTTTGAGGTTTTGGGTGGGGGCATTTCTAGGATAGCTTTTACTTTAGATGGATCGACCTCAATGCCACGCAAAGAGACGATAAAGCCAAGAAGTTTTCCAAAGAACACCAAAGACACATTTCTTTGGTCAAGTTTGATCGAATATTGTAACAAAGCGATCGAAAATAATGGTTAAAACATCGAGATGTTCACCGCGATGTTTAGATTTGCCAAGAAGATCATCGACATAATCCTCAAGGATAGTGTGCATAATGTCATGAAAATGTAAGTCATAGCCCGCCGATAGGTCGCACCAAAGATTCTTAAGGCCAAATGGCATGACACGATAACAAAAGGTTCCCAAGGAGTTATGAAGGTAGTTTTATGTTGATCGGCCGGGCTACCAAAATTTGATCAGATCCCGAAAAGCCATCCATGAGAGAAAGCATTTCATGGCTCGCAAAGTGAGATCAACAAGTTGATCAATACTGGGAGGGGGAAGTCATCCGGGGGCAAGCGAGGTTAAGGTCTCGTAAAATCCATGCATATCCGAAGTCCCCCGTCGCTTTAGTGACAGTACGATGTTAGAAATCCATTGAGGATAGTCAATAGCAAGATGAAGGAAACAGAAAGAAGTCATCAAGCTCTTCTTGACCAAGAGGGCAATGCGTGGATGCATTTTTCTCGCTTTTGTTTGACTGGTTTGGAATCGGGGTTTAGGGTGATGTTATGGACGGCAATGGTAGGATCAATTCCCGCATGTCACAGTAAGACCAAGCGAAAGCTTGGTCATGGGTATGAGAAAGGTAGTAAAGGCGGCTTGTTCTCGATGTGTTAAGGGATTGTCCGATCTTCACAATGTGAGGATCCTCCTCCGTGTGGATGTTGATTTCTATAGTCGACTCATTCAACATGGTTTGAGTTTCGATGACGGTAAGGGCGTTGTCAATATAGGAGTCATCCGCCCAAGGTAAGTGAGGATGGAGTCGTCATCCTCGCACTCAACAACATTAATCGAAGGTGAATCCTCTTCGATCATGTCTGGATATAGAAGGGGAAGAGAAGATGGGTCCTCATTATCACGTTGATAAGTGAGAGGACCTATGAAGATAGCATTTATGAAAAAAAAAAAGTTAGGAGGGATAGATTCAGGGTCTATCGACTCTGTGGGTGATGATGGCAAAGTGGGTGATGATGGTTTGGTAGGGGTGACGTCGTCATCCTCCAGGATACAACTGACACGAGGTTTCTCCGGTGTAGGTGTTTCAGGAAAACCGAGACCACTGCGATCATTGTGTTTGCGTGTAGTCACGGGAATGAGTGTATGTCGGCCTTGTTCATAAAGACCAAAACCAAAGCCTTTCCAAGCACAGCGAGTCAAGAAGGTGAGGGCGAAACGACGATTTGTCAAGTATTGAAAATCAGATTGGAAGGGAACCACACCAAGAGGAGGTTCAGGGTAATGGAGGATGCGTCAACACCCCCATACGTTGTTAGGTTGGTGTGGCAATGGGGTGGTCCGTAAGAGATTACCTCCCCACGCGACGGCCGTAGGTGGGATGTGCATGTAATCGTCCGTACTCCCGTGGGGTATGGAAAGAGCTAACGTTATATAGGTGGTACTCCCCAAACAGTAAGGTGTTGAAAAACATCTACTAAGGGGCCTGAGGTTGGGATGTTATCTCGGGAAAGGAAGTAATATTTCAGAACGGCGGTTTCATTGGTCAAGGTGTAGGTGCGCTGGAAGTGGATGGTGGAGTTGATGAATGGGTGTCTTGACGGTACAAGCACATCATTAGGCGATACAACATATTGCAAGTTTTGAAGGGGGAGGATCAGCTTTTACGGTGTAGGACTTCCCCTCGTACTCAAATTTTATGCATCTATGTAAAGTGGAGGGAACGCATCCCATAGCCCGGATCCAAGGGCGGCCTAACAACATATTGTATTGGAACTCTCCCTCAAGGACGTAGAAGAGTTCGGGTAGAGTACGTGGTCCTACACGAATGTTAAGGATCACGGTGCCTAAAGTAGAAGTAATAGCATCATTGAATGATCGCAACATGATGGGGTTGGCACACATGCAACTAGAAGGGATATTCATTTGTTGGAAGGCTTTTCAAGAGATGATGTTTAGCTAGCGCCCCGTCAATCATAACACGACGTACCCGAATATCCCGAACGTACGCTGAGATGAAAAGAGCAGGGTCAGGATCTTCGGCACCAAAGTCGATAATTTCATCTTGAGAAACTGACAAAGCAGCTTGGTCGTTATACAGAGACGTAAGTGGTTGGGGAGATAGATTGTTTGGTGAGCGAAGCAACATGATCGGGTGTTAGAATAGAGGTAACAGCAAGGTTTCATTAGGTAAAACCTCTATCCTCAAGGATTTCAACGAGAGCTTGTCGATGAGATTCAGAAGTCTCAATGAGATCATACAATGTCATTTTTACAAAGTGTGATTGGTGAAGTTGTTTGATCATAGTTCGGTGGGAAATGCCATTAGAGATGGGATAGGCGGGTCCGCGAATAACCACTTTAGGTGGTGGTGCAATCGGGATGGTGGACGGAGAAAGAGATGCCGCAGGTGTGTTTTCTTTCGCTTTCCCATTGTTTTTTCTACCCTCGAGTAGCAACACTAATCATATTGATCTCGTGAATACGAGAGGAGGAAGATGGTAGGGATAGGTCATGGTTTTCGAGAGGTGGGGCTGTAATAATGATAGATCTGGTGAGGCGGGACAGTGGTATGGTGGTAGAGAGAGGGAATGAAGCTAAAGGTCTCTCTCTTCGTGTAAGTTATCTTTCTTAACTTTTCTATCTGAGAGAGGTGACTGACGAAATATGGCTTTCAACGCTTTGCATCCCTCTACGTCATGTCCTAGTGTGTGCGGTGGTAAGTGCAGATTTTAGACTCATCGTAACCTATTGGTCGAGGTTTAGATGGATCATAAGGTCTAAGTGGGGGTAGGGAAATGGTCACATTCTCTACCAACATAGCAAGGATTTTGGCGTAAGACCCTTTGAGTGGGTCAAAGTCAGAGGAAAATGAGGCTATTGACTGGGTCGATTCTGGTGATGACGTGGTATGGTTGGTTTGTATGGGTGGTGGTTTAGCCAAGGAGTTTTGATAATGGGTTTTAACTAAACGTGGCTTCTTTCGACGCAGCTATGTTTAGGTCGATGATGAGGCCACGATGATGTGGTATTAGAAAACAACCATGGAGAAATAGAGTGACAGAAAACAAATCTTTTGATGATGGAATTTGTTTAGGGTTGATAGTGGACAGATACGGGGGTGATGGTGTTGCTATACCCTTGGATTTTCGTATGGGTACATGTAAGGTATGTAGGTCGCTTAAAAGAAAACGCAGGAGGTATGATATATTGATGTAAGGTAGAGGGATGGGGTCCCAATATGGAAGGTAGGTGTGACGACGAGGGTTTTAGTTGTGTTAACGGCATAGATTGAGGAGATTGAGTCTGTCTCCTAATGGGATGGACGGCTTTATTTTTAGATAAATCAAGCCGCTTAGGTGGATGTGTTAGACTAGGTATGGGTGAGGTCCCAAGCGTAGGGGAAGATTTGGTTAGGTTAATAGAAGTGGATGAGGTATTTGGTAGAGATGAGGGGGGTGAAGATGAGGACATAGGCATTTTAAGCTTCTGTAAACACTTCGGGTATATGGTAGAGGCATCAGGATCGGTCATTTGCATTTGAGTAGAATATGGCATACTCAAACGTTCCCATAGGACCTGTCTATCTTCTGGGGAATGACAGTCCTCACGTGTGAATAGGAACTTTTGTATGGAAGAAAGGTGGGTTGTGATTCCGGTCCACTGTGGGTGTGATACAGGGGGTAGGTGAGGCACTGTATCGATGGGCGTTAAGAGGTCAACCGGTTGCTGAAAAGATTTAGGTGATGAAGGACTAATAGGTAGGAGGGCGTGTTTGAGAGGATCCATCATGTTTAAAGAATGTGGTGATGTCGGTTCAAGAGGTTTCTCATCTAAGGATGACAAAAGAAGTGGCGAGCCTTCCTCTTGTACAACAAGAATGGTAGAAGGAGACGTTTGGGAAATAGATAAATTAGATAACATCCACTCACAGTCTTGCAAGGATGTGGTATAAGAAGGCTCATTTGTGAGAAGGGAACTCTGGGCAGTTAATTCCTTGATGGGTAAAGGAACGGCAAGGATTTCAGTTTGTCTTGATGGCGAGGAAGGGGGTTTCGATTTCCTACGTTAGTGAAGAGGTTTGATTCAGAATTTGTTCGATGGAGGTCTTTGGCTGGGAATCGAAGACTGCATGGATCTCATGAACACTCTCCTCGGCTAAGATATCTTGGTTTAGATTACTATTAGAAGAATGATTCGGGAATGGTTTGTTGAATATTTTCAAATTTTTGTTAGCAGGGCGTTAGGATTATCGAGGGCTATATCCCCCGCATCAACCATTTCCTGCACTATGTTTTTCAACATCTTGCAGTTCTCATGACTGTGTCCCTTCACGCGGTGGAAGTTACAGAAGTCATTTTCTTTGTACCAAGAAGGTATGGCGCGAGTGGAATCAAACCCGGAATGAGGTTTAACAGGAGGTAAGGTAATGGCTCCTGCTTTGAGCAATTTTTCCAATATCACACCATATGTTTCTCCCAAGGGAGTGTAATTGATGGGCTCGGCTTTATATTTATAGGTGGTTTTTGGTGGGGTATTAGACGGTGCTTGAGATTTGACCATCACCGCGTGGACAGCCCCTTTTGATTTCGAAGCAGTCGATGGGTGAGGATTGGTGGTGTTAGGTTTGTTGGTGGAATCTTGGGTTCGAAAAGTGGGGTTTTTGTTGCGCAACCGCAATTTCTCTTCCTCTAAGGCTCGAATCTCTAGTTTTCGAGCCATAGTAAAGGCCTCGTCAAATGTATGGAAAGTTTGAATTTGGAGGGTAGGAGAGATGTGCTTAGCGCAGGCCCGCGTAAACAGTTCGATAAGTTCGGTCTGAGGCAAGGCATACGTAAGTTGGTTGATAAGGCCCCGCCATCGTCCAACGAAATCTGCGATAGATTCGTCTTCAAATTGTCGGATGGCATAGAGGTCGTTGATAGATACTTTCTTGGCAATGTTAATGGAGAAATGATCCAAGAAAGATTGGGCTAGCTGGTTAAAAGAGAAGATTGAGTGCTGGGTTAAAGCACTGTACCACTCCAAGGCGGGTCCTGATAAGGACATGGGAAAGGTGCGGAGTAGTAAAGCGTCATCGTGAGCAATCGAAAAAGCAGCATGTCTAAATGATCGCAAGTGTTGTTGAGGGTCCTCCATCGTTAAAACTGGGTAAACTTTGGTAATTCCTATTGAGGAGGATATGAATGAAGGGGGATCAAGGGTGGATAGGCTCCCGACAAACTTGCTCGTATGTCAAGGTGCGCTACGACTTCCTGAAATATAAGCCTCCAGATTTTGCATTTTGTCCATCATTTGTTTAATTAAATCAGTAGTTGGATGAGATGATGGTGTGGTTGTGGTAAACGGAGGCAAGTTGGGCCAAGGGCCACCGCTAGACAATGGTGGGGTTAAATGTTGATAAGGTATGGAGGACGAATGTGTTGAGGCAACCGAATAGGGATGTCCTATATAAGCTGTTGAGGTTACCGGATATGTGTGTGGAAATGAAAAGGTGGGCGGAGCTTGAGAAGGAAAGCTCGTGTGGATAGGTGGCAGAGAGCAAGTCATGAATGGAACAGTCTGCAAGAGAGACGAGGTGGGAGCAGTTGGTGGTAATGACATGTTGGGCCCAAGATTAACCAAAGGAAAGCCAATCTGTGCCGTATGGACCCCTGAAGCTGCTGAGGTAGGCGACGGGACTAAGGATGCGGAAGGAAAAACGGAGTTATCAGGCAGAGAAGGGGCTAAATGAGCAGCTATACTGATAGGCATGCCAACAAGGAGTTGACCGTCGGGTGTATGGTCAAGGGCATGAGACAAATAGTATTGTACAGCGCTAGGATTAGCATCCAGAAATTTGGCAAATTCCTTATCTCCTACAGGAATTTTGGGGATCTCACTGGTGTCCGTAGGGTTCCCTATAGAATGTGAAGGGGGTGATTCAGGCAAAGGCACAGAGCAAGCATGTGAAACCATGGCGGTGGCTTGCTTTCGAGTGATAACAACCATGGACAGGAGTACACAGTAGGGTTTCAATCTATCAGAATGTAAACGGACTTAATGGTGAAATTGGTAGGTCAGCATTGGTTTGTCAGAATCAGAAAAGACAAGAATCGATATCGGTCTGATAACCGATGTCGGTTAGACTATAGCCGACGTCGGTCAGTTAACCGATGTCGGTGTAAGAAGACTGGTATAAGAAAATATAAGAAGCTGCTGATTTGATTGTTAACAACGCTCAGTACATTTATCAAATTGTTCTAAGGTGATCACAGAAGATAGTGTATAACAGAGAAAACAGAACTGAAAACAAGCAAGATGCACACGCAAATCCAGAGACTAACCCTAGGGTTAATTTTAATTATTGTGGGCTTATGCCTTTATACGTGAATGCTGTCAATCCTAAACAAAAGACTTAGGGGAAATGTCAAGTTTGTTTTGGCTTATAAGGTTACCTCAATCAGGCGGAGGAATACCGCGGAAAAGGGGGGATGTTTTGAGTTGTTGTGTTAATTATGAAGTGATTTCAGTATGTGTTGTGCAAAGTGAAAGTAAGATTAATTTCCGTCAATACCGTGGAAATCACCCCCACGTGTACGACCTGTTACTTAGTCTATGTTCACTAGAATTGAAAACAACAAGCAAGAATGTAATGCACGTGTTTTAAAACCCAAATCGAAAATGATATTCGATGAAGCAAATAAGATGACTTTCACTAATGTGAAACTAGGAAAGCAAGACAAATTCTTTACTAAATATAACAAAAACAAGCAACAACAAGTATGCTTCCTAAAATGAAAGCAAGCAAGAGAAACAGAAACCCGAAATGGGTCCCACCGGGCGTGCCAAAATGTTTCACACGGAATGTTTCGGCTCTGCAGAATAGACTTGCTTCTATCCTATCATTCCTTTGAGAAACAGATAAGGGTTAGGGCTAGGAGGAATACCTGTTGAATGTTGAGATGGTGTGCGCGTACCGTAGAGAAAGATCAGATCGACTGCGAAGAACTCCTTTTGTCTTGGAAGGACTACCGCAAGTAAGAATACAGACCACCGATTTTAATTAGACAATAAATGAGGGAGCTGCCTTAGGCCCAAGAAATATAAAACTTCCTTTCGAAGGTGGTCAGTTCCCCTTTTAATACGAATTAACACAAATGATAACAAAGAAAGCTATTGCAAAATCACGATTTAGGTATCTCGCTACAAAGCAATAGAAGCTAAATTATCAATAATAAAGCGTCACGTTGTTTGTTTGTTCTACATCGGTCGCTGATACATCAAGTGTTGAGTTAGAGGGATAAACCAGATGGATCCGAGGTGTTAGGTGGCAAATAGGTGAGAAAAGGTTTTGGGGTATAAGTCACAGTGACCGACGCCGGTCACTGGATAACCGACCACGGTTAGAGAACCGCTGCCAGTAGGGGATAAACGATACCGGTAGGGTCAGCAATCTAAGTGCTTTTGGATAGAGGTTGGTCAGTAAGGTGATTATGGGGTTATTAAGATTGGGGGATGGCTGAGGGGAATGATGGGAGGATAGGGAAGACTCAGAGTGTGGTAAAATGGCCTTCTGGGCAATATCAAGATGTATGGGTGAAGGTTAAGTGTAGTATGTTGCTGGTAGTAGATCTAGGAATAAACTTATGATTACTATTAATCAACAGGTTCAAGAAAATGGTGCTTAGAAACATATATGAAACACTACTTACTCGTCCCTGATGCAGATGCAGGTTTCAGGATTGTGATGATGAAGACAGGACCCAAGTTGGATGATCTGACAATCCAAGATGAGTTATCTCCTCTTTCGATGCTCCTCGGATGAGTGTTATGGGCTCGGTTATTCAAATTGCAGCCTTGGGCTTGATGTCCTTCTCTCGCAAACTCTTCCTGCTTTCTTCACTTGTCTCCCTCGGCCAAAGAAAACTGGATCCTTTCAATGATTTCTCTTTCTCTCGATCAAATGAAAATCTGATCCTTTGTTTTTGGTCGAAGTGGTCATTTACTGGGAACCGATGGCGTTACGCAACCGACGGCGGCCGAGTAGAACCGGTATCGGTCAAAGTCAAAGCGGCTATTTTTGGTGAAATAGCCAGCCTTTCCTCCTTTTCTCCCGAGGGATTAGTCATGCGGGCTTGGTCAAGTCATTATGAAGTTGGTTTTAGGTGCGGATGAGGAGTAATTAGTCATAGGTGTGGAATGTGGACCAAGTTATAGGTCTTAATTAGGTTAGTTTATGGTTAAGACTAGGTCATGATGAGGTGGCAAAATGAGGTGAGGTATGGTGATGTGGATTTATTAATTATAAGGTAATTAATAAATAATTTATTAAGGTTTAGATGATGAGGTTAGGCATGCTCATCACATTAAGAACAAGAATTTTGAGGTTAGGCGAGATGGTCTTACCATATGATTCTAAGTTTTTGTGCCATCCTAGAAAGTTAATATTCCATTGGTTGGGTCCTAAACCATCTCGTACATCCTTGATTTAGATGCTTACCGATTACAAGGATTAGATGGGATGAGATTACCAGGACACTTCAATGGAAGTAGGCTAAAGCCCTACTATAAATAAGTCTTCTTGGTGTTTGTAAATAAGGTAGTATTGCCAGTTAGTTTAGGATTTCCCTTAATGCATTTTATTTTCTTGTGTTTCCCTTTCTCGTTGTTGTTTTTTGTTGCACCTTGGGCACCGGTAATCTCATTAATTTTTAAAGGTTGTAACTGCGCAGAGGATCACACATCATTTTAGTGTGGGGTGGAGTAAGGTGGAAGAAATTGAAGTGTGAAGTGCCAGGAAGGATTGCATTAGAAAGCCTGGTTGAATGGCCCTATGAAGGAAGTACATGCAAGGAAAGGTGAAAAAGGATGGTTGGTGTCCAGGATAAGGCTACATTAGGGATCCATGTATAAGAGAGGAAGAAGCACAAAAGCAACACAAGGTAGGTGAGAGCAAAAATCATGTAAAGGATGGAAGAAGTTCCTTTAGTGTTGTTGACACACTTGTAAGAGTCTTCATCGAGATAGTTTAGTTACACGTCGAAAATTTGTAGAATTGTCCACACAAGGTCGGGCACGTGAGTTAAAGTGCTAGAGTCGGAGTTTATTTGAAAAATACACATTAAGTGTTAAAGCACAGTGGTAGGTAAGGTAGTATTTAATGTTACAAAGAAGGAAAAACTATAAATAGAGGGTCAAGGCATTTAATTATTTACTTTGTGAATATGAAAAGAGAAGTGCTTTTGCATCATTGCAAACTTGGGCTTCCATAACTAATCCGTGTAAAGAAAAATTTGAAGTGTTTGAGCATGAGTAACTAGTTTTGATTTGCAAACCATAAGGAAGGGATTTCACAGGCATAAGAGTAGTATTGAGAAGGCATCAGCTTGTGAAAGAATTATCCCGATCAAAGTTTGAAAAACTAGGGCATGGGTTAAGAGGTTTTCTTCACAAGTTTTAGATCTAAGGTTGGAAGGAGTGGAAGAGAAGAGTAATAAGAAGATATTGAAGTGATAAGAGGACCTAGATAATGGCACCCAAGAAACTAACTGTGTCACCCAAGAAGCCCAAGGGCAAGGGCAAGGGTAGAGAGCCAACAAAAACCACCACAAGCATGAATGAGGAGTGGTATGCAAAAATGTAGTACCTAGATGGAGTTTTTCTTGGGAAGGAGTGGGAATCCCATTTGAGAAAGATGGTGGTGAGTGATTATAACCATCACACAAACACAATAGAGAAGGAAATGGCATTGGAGTTAGTGTGCTTGATGAACAAAAGGACACCAGAGGGTTCCCATCTATAGTGATGAGGTAAAAGTGAAGTTGGAGAAGGTAGGGTTATTGCAACTCTATGAGTTTCCCTACTTTGGAAATCTTGAGTGCCTCTATCAGTGGCTAATGTCAGTGTGCATGAGGACCACTTTTACTTCATGGGGCATAAGATGCACATAGCCCCTCCACTGATTTCAAAGTTTACAAGCCTCATTTGTGAGGGAGAAAGTATAGATGATGACCTAAGTGACAAGGATGCCATCAAAGTAACCGTCACTACATATGATTACAAGAAAGGATTAAGGTATTTTGATTTTGTGGAAATCCCATATCCCATCATGAGAATGGCCACACACTTGGTCACAAAGTTAAATGATCAAGAAAGGTGGATGCGGGTGAATAAGGCATGGTTGAATGTATGTAAAAAAATATCAGAGGGCATAATATTTATTGATCTTCATTGCAGATGAGATAATTAGTAGCGCACATGAAGGAGACAAGATACTCTTTGGAAATATCCACCAGCAATTGAAGTTTTGGAGATAGGAGTTCTTGACGTGGAAAATTTTTTTCTTTTAGGAGTATCCGATGAAGATCCCTCACCTACAAAAATATTTGTAAAGTATACATGTGAAACAATGACAACCTCCCACAAGGCATGCCTGGACAAGTGGTATAAGTACTTAAGGGATGTGTTCGAGGAAAAGTGGAGAATCCAAGAGAAACTACTTGTGCTTATAGAGGGAGAATCTTAGTTTGTTGTATACCATAACTTCGCATAGGAAAATTCAAGTTGGTTGATGAAACCATCAGCCCATGGTGTAAACTCCCATTCTCCTTCACTGCCTAGTACTTCCAAGCGAGAGTTAACAAGTTCAAAGAAGAAAACAGACTAAGGGTTGACCTTAGTGATGTTGATCATGACAATAGGGAGATGCACATGATGTTGTTCTACCCTAAGAAGCGTGCATACATGGAAAATTACATAGTAAATGAAGTTAGGATGATAAAACCCCTGACTCTACAAATTGCAAGAAATCCCATGGTAAGTGTATATCTCTACATTAGGCCAAAGTTTGAGAAAGGCACATACCTAAAGAATGATGTCTCCATACCTAAAGATCCCATGGGTAGAATAAATCCTACACTCAAGAAAAGGGAGAGAGAAGAAGAAAAATCACCAAGTGTGCCCAGCCAATAAGCATGTCGGTTGTAAGCACCAAACCTACACCTATGCATGCAAGAAGAAGTCCTTGGTAAAGGAGAAGACCTTGGAAGAAGTGGCATCAAAGTAACCCCTCACCAAGGAGAAGTTTCTAGAGGAAGCAGAGAAGGCTGGATCCCCTACAAAAGAGTCACCTCTAAGAAATAAGTAGAGGATAGTAGAAGAGGATGACTCGGAAGAAAGCGAGATCCTAGAGGTCTACATGGGCAAAAATGATGATGACGAAGAATAATATCATCTTGAAGGAGATCAAGAGCCACTTGTATTCAGATTGCATGATTCGAGAAGAAGAGGATAGAGAAGAATAACATGAGTTCAATTTCATGTGGCATAAGGGTAGCCAGGAGGAGGGAGGCACCTAGGACATGGGAAGAAGTGAGGATGTTTGCATGCAGGAGAAGAAAACACCAAGCCTTACGAGGAGCAAGTAAATGAGGAGGCGAGAAAGAGAAGCAACAAAAATAATTGATGCCTTAGTAGAACAAGAATTAGAGCACAACACTGACATAGTGATGGAAGAGGATAATGAGGAAAGAATTGAGAAAGAACAAGTTAGTGTGGGAGGAGGTCTCGAGTCTAATGGTGAGTATCCCTAAATCCACGCGCTTGGGAAGGAAGAGCCTTGATACGTAATGAGGACAGTCACGAGAATATGTTGCGACCCAAGGAAGGTTCCATGCGTGCACTTCTAGAGCACTATACCCATAGAAAACATTCTAGCTATGGCATCATTTGATGAGGAGGAACACACCCCAGGACAAGGAAGATGCTCTCTTGGGTGTTTGAGTCCCATATTGACGAGCTAGAGTTTGAAGTATATCAAGGGGAAATCATTCCAGTACCGGAGTCTAAGGGAGCCAACCCCTTGGTAAATGCCCAAAAACTCTCGGATGCGTAGTTATGTAACACAATCAACAAGGTCACAATCGAGGCTTAGGATAGGCTCTTTGGAAGAAATGATAGAGTAAAATTTATAGAGGGAGAGTTAGAAAAGAAGGAAGAGGAGTCATTGGTGAGAAGAATAAGGGCTTGAAACAAGAAGAGTTGATTAGCATGCAATTGAAGTGCGAACTAAGGGTTGAGAAGGTGAAGGTATATGAAGTATACAAAAATATGGATTCTATCACAAGCACCATTATGTTGAAGCATCCATTCCTAACGCCACCCACATAGAATTACATTTCAACTCTTGAATGCTTATAAGATCAAATGTGCATCCTCACCATGGAGAGACAACTGATTTCCTAGAGTCTATGGAAGAAGTGGTAGCACGCTTGGTGAGGGAGGAAAAATTGAAAGTGGTAGCAATCATTGTTGAATATAGAAAGGTACTTGTGGATGTTAAGATTGCTACCCAATCGAGTTAAGGTTGTGTACGATAATGCGCGAGATAGGGATAGAGTGGTGAGCATCTTGGTCACCACTTACAAAGTAGAGATGAAGGATTTTCAAGAGAAGAATAAGGGAAATAGAAAGGCAGAAAAGGGAAAAATCCTTGTCAAGGTCAAAAATAAATCCAAGACCATTTAAACCTTAAGGGGTTCAATCAAAAATTGGTTGAAGGAACTATACCCGCAAATCACTAGAAGGATGGACACACTTAACAACATGAGCAAGGAGTTGGAGAAATTTTTTGAGACCATGAACACTCAAAGAAAACAACCTCTACCAGAGAGCTAAAAATGAAGTCGATGCCTAGAACAAGTTGGAGGCCAAATTGCAAAAAGATTTTCCTAGGTTGTTGTAATAATGCAATCACTTCCCCATTCTTTCTTCTTCCCCAAATTCTTCATCCCCTTTATTCTTTTCTAACACATAAGTCTACTATATTTCTTTATTCATTGGATAAGTGTTCCCCAGATGGAAAACGTGCATAGTGTGGGGTGATTTTGGGCCCCTAAAATATTGGCTAAGTACACAAAGGTGCATGGGTGTGCAAGGCATAAGTTAAAGATGGGAACACAAGGAGAAGGCATGCAGGGAAAGGTTCTAGGAGGGTTTTAGAAAGGCCATGTTGCACACTGGAAGACAAGGTCTCGGGACTTATCCATATTTGGTGTATCGGGAAGGACATGAGAAAAGTGTGACCCGATTGCACATGTGGAGTGGATAAGGTGCCATCCTAGAAATAGGTTGGCCTAGAAAGGGATATGCTTAGAGATAGAGGATTCTAGAAGACCATCATTAAAAGGATTGGAGAGCTCAGATGTAAAGGAGTATTCTCCCATGGAGGACTACATTCGAGACACTTGGCGTTGGATCTAAGTCTAGAAAAGGATGAGTTGGCACTGGGATGCTTATAAATACAAGTTCTGTAGAAGAAAAAAAAGGAGTAGATCGGATATATGATAGAGGAGAATATAGAGAGTGGAGTTGTGTAAAAATACTACGAGAAATCTATGGGATTGGGTAGAGGCTATATAAGGGAATAATGTATTAAGGGGCTAGGATATAATTTTTCTTTGTATGGATGAAGGACATGATCCTTGATGTGATGTATGACTTCGGTCTGATCAAGATGTGGTAGTTTAGTAGATCCATTGAATATAATGAGGTTACAAACATAAATGAGTATGAATGTAATTGATTCAGTTCATATCTATATATTTTCATTTCTATTCATGGATTTTATGTAATAGATGTAAATCCTTATAGATTTTTTTTTGTAGTTCTATCTATTATCTATAAGTACCCTTCATTTGTAATTAATACATTTGTTTAGAGGCTGTTCTAAGCCCTATGATGATTATATGTATCATTTCCACCTTTATTCATTAATTTCCTCACATAGATGATGGTTTCCCACTTAGCTCACATAAAAGAGGGACTCGGTGCCCACGCATGCCTTAGGTGAGCACCCAATGCCCGTTGGGTGAAAGGTTGGCACGTAGGGGATTCCCTTGTTTTTGGTACATGTAAAAATAACTACACCCTAGACCAAGAAAATTTTACTATAGCTATAGAAAATAAAACACTTGTTTCCCCATCAAGGGTTTTATGTCTAAGTTTATAGGAGATTTTAGCTCTTTGCTACATTTGGTAGCTCTACAAAGTGGGTCAGGTCTTGGTGATATTGTTTTTTTATATTGAGGCCCAAGTTGGAGTCCAGGCATGCTACATCAAACTCTCTAATAGAGCTATCCACCGAGTTCTTCAAGAGAATAGAGGATTTTTCATGTGAATTAGCATTTGAAATGGTATTTCCTAGATTACATTTATTATTGCTACACTTCTTCTTCTAAAGCGTGACCCGAGCTCTAGAAGTGAGCCCTCTTCAATACGAAAGGCATATAGATCAGCGCTCCCATGTATGGGTTGATCGTTACATGTTCTAGACTATGAATTTTTGGATTTCATCCACCCTATCGACCAATTTTGCAAGGTATCACAACCGAGTCCTTTAAGCACTAACTTAAGTGGTTTGCATTTATCGATCCCTACATTGACGTCGTAAGATTAACATTGGCTGAGTTAGGGTTATTATTGTGCTTTCATTAGGGATGGCTAATGCTACTTCATTTTACAAAAACACCCCCGCACTGTAAAAATCAGCTTGCACACAACCGTGGAATCAAAATACATTTGAAAAAAGTAGCGACACTAGAAGAGATACAAAGCAAGAGGCAAAAATAAAAAACAAAAATGGAGGAGTAAGCAAAAACGTAGGAGTAAAACATTAAAAATAATTTGAAAAAGGATCATAGCTAGTTTTGGAGGAAGTGAACCCTAACCACCCTCCTCCAAGTTGTAGCCACGTGGAGCTCTATCCCTACAACATTGCCATTAAAACAAGGTTAGTAGTTTTCAAAGTCTGCAATATAAACTTCTATTCTTTCATTTATATGTTAAGAGCTCATAAGATCCAAGTTGTTAAGTGAAAATTATTTGGGGATAGGAGGTTTGGGGTTCAACCCCCACCCCCAACATATTTTTTTAAACAATTGGATTTAGTGGCACATTTGGAGAAGCTGCCAAGTTTGGAGGAGAATGTAGTGGAAAATCCTCCACTAAAAACTTAGTTATAATAAACAAGATACTAAACATTTAGTGATAAAAACCCTAATATAGGCCTTTTTGTTTCTCCTATTATGACTATTTTTGTTAATTTCGAGCAACATTTGTTAAAGGAGTACCCAAAAATTTCTTTTAAGCTATATTTTTGCAGCTTTTGTCATAGAGGGTCGTATTGGGCTCCAGAGGCCACCAAGGCCCAAAAAGCAAACATATTTTACCTGTCATTCAATTTTTCTAGATTTTTAACGTAATTACATGCTTCAAGATATTTTACTAATTTTCACTTTCCATAGTTAATCGAAAACATCAGAATCGCTAAGAACCGGTAGAGAGTTGTAATAAAAAATAGTAAAAATTGGTTCTAAAACACTCACGAGATCCTAGATCTCATTCACGCTGTGGCTACGTATATACGGTGCCTCTAGGAAATGCTTATGGGTAAAGCCATTGTGATTACTACTACACTTAATACCTAATATAGCTGTAAATAACATCATCTCGACATCAACCCTTTAAATCGAAGGGAGTAATAAGGTCATAGTGCACACACTATGAGCCATCCCATCCGTTTGTGAATAATTACACGACATAAATCTGGAATGACAAATTATCGAGTATATAGCAAAGTTATGCATGCGTATGAGGATATTTCTTTGATTTGGTGTCAATAATCGCACAAACCCCTTTCATTTCTTTCTTGGTACAACATATTGAATTCTTTCACATATGTTAATTCCTCTTTCGTGTACCACTTTGGGTATATAGAAAGGGTGAGGTTCTTCCACGTACTCCGGGTATATCGAAAGGGCATGTATATAGAAAGGTTTGGTATATTAGAATGATAGTTTATAGATTGGGAGACCTTATACCGGTGTGATAAGAGCCAAACCCTATCAAGTGATTTCTAAAAATGGGCACCAATTCCCCTAAATTATTTCTTCCAAATTCACAACTACTCGAGAGGAAATAACTATGCAACCTAGAAGAGAAATAAAGACAAATTGAGTTTGAAGAGATTTGGCTTGGTGTGAATAGTACTCGACCGGATCAACAACCGATATAACACAACAATGATAGTTTGATAAAGTGGATCAGAAGGTAAAACTCATCATCTTGTTTGGAGTTTCTGACGATGTGCAACCCAAAATTTGAGATGCCAAAATAGCCAAAGAAGCATGGGATAAATTGAGCACAATATATGAGGCCAAAAACAAGAATGTCATACTAAATTTGTAGAGTCAGTTACATACACTAAAGTTCAAGCAGAATGAGAAAATTGAAGCTTTCTTAAGAAGAGTTACAGAGTTGAGGGCTTTAGTTCTATCCCTAGGAGAAGTGGTCATAGATGAAGCTCTTGTTCCCATTTTTCTAAGAGCTCTCCCTTCTTCTTACCACATTTTTGTAACAACACTAAACTTGTCAGATACAACAATTAGTTTTGACAAGATGGTAAACCTACTACAACAAGAGGAAGCCATGCATAATAAGGATGATGAACAGGAGCATGAACTTTCTTCACATAAAAAATGGAAAGAAAAAGGTAAAGGAAAACCTAATTCCTATCAAAATTTCGAACATCATAATCAAAAGTATCAACATCAAGGTGACAAACAATAGAAGAAATAATGCCCAATCTACAAAAGAGGACATGAGTTAAATGATTTTTGGTATAATACATACAAAAAGGTTCATCAAAGAATTATGTACCTCAACACCAACAATCTCACGAGGGACATACAAACTACAATCAAGGGCGTAAAAGGGGAACTAGAAAATAAGACCCCATTAACAAGGAAATATTGCTGACCAAGAAGGACATTGAGATAATGAAGACGTTGTGTACACCGCTCGATTAAGTGAACCTTCCACGTCATCTAGTGATGTCCGGTATGTTGATTCAGAGCCACTAAACATGTGACCAGCCACAGAGACTACTTTACTTCAATTAGGGACACACCTTCAAAAATCATGTTTCGTTGTGATATGATTCTTCATAAATAGTTCAAGGATTGGGAACATTTCTCTACCCTTGGTTCACATAATTGTAGACTATCGATGTCTTATATGTCCCTCGGGTTGACAAAGAATCTTATTTTAGTCAATCAAATCTTAGATCACAACTTAAAAATTGAATTTGATAGTCATCGATAAGAAAATGAGTTTTATTCGAGACAAATCACGAGGCTCAAAAATAGTTACAAAATCCTCCATTGTGGGCGCATGTTCCAACTTGATTTTTTCCACGAGATGATCAAGAACTTATGGCTAAGAACTCTACCTCAACACAGTTGTGGCATCAGAGACTTGGTCACGTTAGTTTCAAGTATCTCAAGACACTTCATCTGCATAATATGGTACATGGGTTACCATCTCTTCAGAAGGATAAAAATAATTTTCCTCACTACCTAGTAGGAAAACAACACAAATCTTCATTCCGAGAAGAGTACATATCAAGCTCATGGTAAGTTTGATCTTGTTCATACCAATCTTTGTGGTCTGATGTAACCAATTCATTATGGATTTAAGTACTTCATTCTTTGTGTTGACGACTATTCAAGAAAAATGTGGATTTTTTGTCTTCGTAATAAAAGTGAAGCTTTTGAAAACTTTAAGAAGTTAAAAGTATCTTTTGAGGATAAAACTAGTCGTCACATCGAACTCTCCACTCAAATCGAGGGGTGAATTCACTAGTAATGAGTTCAAAGACTACCTACAAGCTCACAAGATTCATTGAAAAATGCCTCCACACATACTATAGCAGAATGGTTTTATTTAGATAATAAATCATACTATCATGGAAATGGTGCAATGCATGATCGATGATTATGAACTTGTAAAGAAATTCTGGGTAGAAGCAAGATAAAGATAGCAGTGTATTTGTTGAATAGAGTTCCCATGGTTTATCTTTATGGATTAACACCACAAGAATCATAGTCAAAGCGGAAACCATATATTACATACCTTAGATTATTCAGGTGAAAATCAAGTATGCACATACCCAAGAAAAATAGAAAGAAATTAGAAATGAAGTCACAAAAATCATCTTCATTGGGTATATTGAAGAGACTCTTGGATATAGATTGATGGATTGAAATACCAGAAAATTCTACACCTGGTAGATATGTTGAGTTATTTGAGAAGAAGGAAGCAGAGTCTCCTCCTCAAGACACACTTCATGTAGATTCTTACCTAGTTGTAAAAACTAAAGTTGATGTTCCCACAGATGATAAAAGTGATGATGGCGATGATGATGATGATCCGATAGAATCATGACCCATGGGAATAGTTCGGTGTATGTCCATGTGGTGTAATAACAAGGTTATGAGATGCAAGAATGGATGCTCCACCGAGATACATCCACCCCGGACCACGAGACTTGTAGTAAAGCAAGAGAAGAAGTTAAAATTGATTTGATGATTAGATTTATCGAGTCCGATGAGCCCTCTACAGTCTAAGAATCCCTACAATTAAAATCTTAGAAATATGCCATGGACTCTAAATATCAACAAGAATGAAAACTAACACATGCTATCATGTCGATCTTCCACAAAGGAATAAATCCATTAGATGCGAGATGGATATTCAAAACAAAGTACAAAGCAAATGGGGACGGTGGAAAAGTATAAAGCAAGACTAGTAACAAAGGGGTATGCACAAAAATGAGGCATTGACTATGAGGAGACATTTTCTCCCACAAATAAGATCAAAATGACTAGGATAATATTTTCTCTAGTTCTAGAAAGTCCATCGATGGATGTAAAATTAGACGGATATTTTGACTCAACCCGAGGGATATGTAGTACTTGGTAAAGAAGCAAAGGTATGCGAGACTTAGGAAATATCGTATGGAAAGTCCATCGATGGATGTAAAATTATCCTTAAAGGGGGAGATTGTGATTTTTTTTTATTGAACGGATATTTGACAAGAAGAAGTCTATGGATTACACTCGATGCTACACCTATGGAGAATAGATTATAGTTATATCATTCGGATACATCTCCCGAGGTAAGTGCCTCTCTGCTCGATGCCTGATTGGGAGTCTCATTTTACGACTTACACTAAATGTGATGTCAACTGCAAGTAAGCTATCAACCCGAGGGATATGTAGTAAAGTAAGAAACAATAATTTCTTTCTCGCATTTTCTTCCACTTTGGCAAAGTAAGCTATCTATGAACTCAAAGTTTGTCATTGGAAAATAGAAAGGTGCATCTTGAGAATCATTCTAGAATATAAGAAGAAAAAAATTTATTTTGTGGATATTAAAATTTAGATAATCTTTTTTGTCAAGTGATTTGGGGACCAATATCATGGTAAAGCAAGAAACAATAATTTCTTTCGTTCATACTGAGGTGATAAAAGGATTTGAAATACCATAGGAAAACTCGACCACCATATATGTTGACAATGAACATTTTCTCAAACTTGTTCACAATCCAGCTTTTTCATGAAAGAACAAAACACATTAAGGTACGGGTACATTTCATACGCGAGCATGTCTAGAATCACAATATATAGCTTCACTTATGTCCAACAAAGTTGAACAATGAGCATATATCTTCACAAAGTCACTTACACATGACAAGTTTGAGATGTTCAAAGAGTTCCTCTCCTCATCCCTTGAGACAATGCAAAATTAAGGGGGGGAATGTTAGGATAATTAATTATGCATTTTATAATTAATTATTTAACTATTGTTATTAATTAATTGTTGTTGTTATATGGTTTCATTAACCATATTTGTCTTATTATTTTCATAGGTATAATTGTTATGTTGTTATAACAAGTATGCCATTATTTATTTGTGCTTCCTAGATGTATTATGTAAACAAATTTATTTTAGCTTGGTTTTTTAATAATCACAACTCCATATTTTTTGTATCCAAGTTATCTAATATGTATAAATATTGTAGCTTGCACTATTGTGTTTGATTATGTTGATTAAAATAATGCCACAAGATTTTTCCTTTTTCTACATGAACCTTCAAAAAAAAAAAAGGAACTTTCAATTAAAAATATACAAACCAACAACTAAAATCAATTAAAATCACTAACTTGTTTTTTGCGGGACAACATTGATATTTTTATACTATTTTGGGTTATCTTGAAAGATAATTTTTGCAAACTACTATTTACATTGTTTTTGGGGTTTCCTAAGACAATTATCTCATGCCTTCCTTTGCCTAAAAAGCTACCCATTTTCCTTCTCACCTCCCTGAAACCCTTTCCATTCAACCTCTGAGACCTCACTCATTCCCTGTAACTACATTCAACACCTCTAAGGTACTCTGTATAACCATAAAGAACACCAAAACCTCCATTTCCACATTCAATCTCTTTCCATAGTGACCAATATCGGTCACCCTTGACCGGCATCGGTCATCCCCATACTATCATCGGTCATAGTGAAAATAACCCAAGCCATATTAGTCAACCAAAACCCATCCCAAAATCTTACAAAATCCTTACCAAACTCCATTCAAACCTTCTTGACCCCTTTTCCTACACCTATTAATCCTAGACACACTCTCTTTAGTTCCTGTGAAGTTATAAAAGGCTTGAACACCTATTTCTAACCTTTTGTGATTTTCTACAAAGTGATGATATCAAATTCCCTTGACCGACATTGGTCATACCTACACCGATGTCAATCTCAGAATCGATAATCCAACCTATATAGTGACCTAATAACCTTCACCCAAATAACCCAAAACCACCCAAAACCTGATCTTAGCATGTTCTAATCACCTTGGCTACCTACCCAACCTGAAACATAACCCAACCTCAGTTAGATCTAATTTTGTATTACAATATTTAAATTAATCTAATATATTGTTAATAACTTGAGATACCTGAAATCAACTTGTTAGCAATAGGACCTCTATTTCTTGCATTTTTGTTCATTTATTTGATAAACAAAGTGGATTGAAAACCATCTAGGAAGTATCACACTTCCCGAGATCTAGCATACACTAGGCAGTCCACTGACATATATTGTTTAATATTCTTCTTGTGCTATTTTTTGTATTCACATGTAGTTCCTCCTAGAAAAAATGAAGTTCTTGCAATCGAATTAGATCAAGAAACCATAACACATGCATTCTACCTTCCACCTTCATTTCATAGGTATTCCTCCTCACCTTTACCTTATCTATTTTTCTCATACGTACGTAACTTATTGGTGAAACAATACGAAGTAAAAGTGAATTTGTTGATCTTGGATGCATGTGATCATATGGGAAGACCAACATTGTAGTCATCTTCAAATGTGTTATATATGCTTTGAACAAGACTAGGGATAAAACTATTAGGATTTTGAAGGATGCAACCATCACAATTTAGGGAGCCAAGTTTACTAGAGAATTTGAGGTATTGGAGCTTGTTGTAGCAGAACTTTCTATCATTACTTGGGTGACTATGGTATTATGTAAAAATGTGGACCTACGTTTGAAAAAAGGGTATATAATATTTAAGAATAAAGATGAGCATGTTACTATACCCCTAATCGAGTCCAAAGATACGTCTTATGTGGAGCCCTTGAGTGAAGAATATATTAATATAATCTATGCTTAAACAATGTGCGATCCAAAATATGTGGAACCATAAAAGTAAGGCGTACTTCAATGGGAAGATGTGCGATCTGTAATTGACACTACCAATGTTGTTTTTATAATCGGGATCATGGAAGGTACAAAAATGGTTGGGTGAAAAGTTAAGGATTGAGTCACCTAGATGATTAGGCCATGCATGGTGAGGCAGTTAGGCTTAACTCAGGTACCAAGGTATACTAGTGAAGGGAATCCTGATACATTCTTATGCACCATGGAGACTCAATGGTAGAATGAAGGGGATAGAAGAAATATGCTAGTCTATACCTTGTACGGGACAACAACATGTTGGTGGGAAACACATAGAGATAACTTTTTGGAATGAAGAGAAGTGAGAATCAAATTTTCTACAAGGTTCATTCAAAACAATGTAGCTATGCACATATTAGAATACATTAGGAAGACTCTGAATTTGGCACATGTCCATACTTGTGAGAGACTATGGGCACAAGGCCAGGAGGATTTACCACCATCACTTTGGGTACATAAGTTCTACTCCACACTTTGTGCATGTGTGCATGTGCATGGTATGTCCATGTAGAGCTGAAAAGCGAGACTGCAAACTAGTATGAGAGATGACTGTAGGTATTATTCAAACCTTTGATTATTTTTCTAATAAGCCACCGTATATGAATATCTACAAGTTATGAGGCACATCACATTGGGGGATAATAAAAATGTAGAACAAATCATGTTTGAATTACTTGGTGAACCTAATTTTGAGGTGCGCATGGAAAATGAAGAGAGAGATGAGATATAATTGAGCCACATTTGGAATAAAAATGAAAAGGGAAAGCTAGTGTACAAGATTTATGATGAAGAAGTGGACAACCTAGACATCAGCCATATATAGAGGATACATGTGAGGTCATGGATTTATGAATGAAAAGACATGGGCATACCATGATCCTATGAAAATGAAGAAGGTAAACATTTTCATTGAAGATAAGCCTAAGGAAGCAATCATTGGTGATTCTTGGTTAGAATGAAAGGTAGAAAAAATCGTTGAGATCTTGTGTGACTTTCGGGATCTTTTCCAGGATGCTATCATGAATTAAAAGGTTTACATCCCTATTTAGGTGAAATGAGGATAAATTCAAAAAATGTGTGTGACCAGTAAGGAAGAGACCTTAAGGATGAACCCAATCATCTAACCTTGAATTCTCAAAATGCACATTTGTATTAGCTGACCTTGAATTCATTCATCAAAATTACATCAAGGGCCAAGCCATCGCTCACCAATTGGCTGAAATACCTATTTCTCGGGGATCAACCCTCTAATTTTGACTTTCCAAATGAGTCAATTGCAACCCTTTCCTAGACAAACCCCTACCAAATGACACTCTTCTTCGATGGTTCAAAGTGTCAACTTTGGGGTGGCACTAGTATTATCCTTATTGCACTTGATGGTGAGCTCATGCCTTTGTCTTTCAAACATGATTTTGAATGCACAAACAATATCACCAAATACAAAGCACTCGTATTAGGTCTCCAAGCCACATATGCCCTAGATGTCAAATCAATCAACGTCTTTGGTGATTCGGAATTGGTTGTAAACCAAGTCAAAGGTGTATACCAATGTCATAAAGAGATAATTCAAAAGTATAAAAATCATGTAGACTTACTTTTGACCACCTTTGACAGATTACGCCCTTCAAAACATCCCACGTTTAACCAACAAATTTACTGATACCATACCATGCCCTACTTAGCTTCCCAAATACCCACTTCACCCACCAATTCTAAAATATCTGTCACCATACAATGACTCCAATCACCTTCTTATCTACCTCACAATGTTTACTCTATTAGAACCGCTACCCCCGACCCGAGTGACCTGTGGTATAAACAATACTCTAACTATATTTCTCTCTCCATCTTACCCCCTGATCTCACCCGTAATGAACAATGCACCTTCCTTTAAAAGGTCTCTCGTTATGTCATCATGGGGGTCTTCCTCTATAATCGTGGCTTTGATGGTATTCTCTTAAGATGCCTCACAAGTTCTAAAATTCCTTATACCATTAAAGAAGTTCATGAGGGCATATGTGGGGGTCGGTGTTGGTCACAACATAGATTTTGTGGTTGAGTAGGTAATGGCTGAGTTTTGTGGCAACAAAAATTAAGGATAAGAAATTTTTTTGGGATGGGTGTATTAGGTTTCGTAATCCAAAAGAGTACAACTTATGTAATAAACCTCCTACTCCCCGTGTTGTTCATCGCGATGTACGAGCATGGAACCCAGGAGTGATCGATAGTTGAGATGTAATTTACAAATGTTCTGGTCGATGGTATAGAGGTTGTTCTTCCTCTCAAATTCCAAGATAATTTACTTTTTCTACTTTGGTTACGTGTTGATTTTCTTTCAGGACAAGGTCACCAACTTGGAAGGTTCGCTCATGGACACATTTTTTGTAGGCACGTTTGATACATTTGTGGTAAAATTGAAGGTGATCAAGAGCATTAAGAGGACGTTCATCTAATAACTCAAGATGTGCTAAACATTCCATAAAAAATTCATCATCATTAAGCATGTCATGGAGAGAAATGCGGAGTGAGGGAATTTGGACTTCGAGAGGAAGAACAACCTCTATACCATCAACCGTAACATTTGTAAATTACACTTGTGCATTTTGAGAATTCCCTTGACTTTGTTATAATGAGATGGTAAAAATGATTTTAAGGATGGAAAGTTGTTCGGATTGGCATTTAGATTTGGCCAAGAGATCATCCATGTAATCTTCCAATATACGATACATGATATCATGGAAGATGTAAGTCATAGCCCATTGATATGTGGCACCCATTTTTAAGGCCAAAAGGCATGAAGTGATAGTAGAAGGTCCCCCAAGGGGTGATGAATGTGGTTTTATGTTGATCCTCTGGGGCAAGTAGGATTTGGTTATAACCTAAGAATCCATCCATGAGTGATAGCATCTCATGACCGGTAAGGTTGACCAGTTGATCAATACCAGGTAAGGGGAAGTCATGTTTTGGGTAGGCTAGGTTGAGGTCATGGAAATTTGTGCAAATGTGGAGTTCCCCTGTCACCTTAGTGATAGGGAAAATGTTAGAAATCCAATGAGGATAATCAATGGGTAATATGAAGGAAACGAAAAGAAGGTGTTAAAGTTCTTCTTTGACAAGAAGGGCAATGTGAGGGTGCATTTTCCTTATCTTTTGTTTGATGGGTTTGGCATCAAGAATGGTTATGATATTGTGGACCACTATGGTGGGGTCAATACCGAGCATGTCTGCATAAGACCAAGCAAAAGCATGGTTATGATCTTTGAGAAAAGAAGTGATGGCTTCACCTTTCAAAGAACATCTAAAGATTGACCGATCTTTTGGATGTGTGGGTTGTCCTGAGTATGAATGTTGATCTTGATAGTTGATTCATTCAACATGTTTTACATTTAAGAGGGTGATGACCAATGAATATATAAGTCTTCTACACCAAGGTAGGTGAGTATGGATTCATCATCCCGACATGGATGATGTTAATGAAGGTGTATCGTCATCAATCATTTCAGGATACAGGATGGGAAGAGAGGAAGGATCCTCGCCTCACGTTGATATGTCAAAGGCCCTAATGAAATGGTGTTCATGAAAAAAATTTAGGAGGGATAGATTCAAGATCCATCGAATTCATCGGCGAAGGTGGTGATGAAGGTGGAGCAGGTGAAGAGGGTGAAGAAGGGTTGATGTCCTTGATGAGTTCAATGCGGGCCTGTTTAGTAGGTGGTTTAGGAAAACCGATACCACTACGATCGTTATGTTTGTGGGTGGTACATGGAATTATGGTATGGCATCCTTGCTTATAAAATCTACAACCAAAACCCTTCCATGCACATCGGTGTAGGGAGGTGTGGGAAAAATAGCAATTGGTAAGAGACTGGAAGTCAAAGAAAATGGGCGGGTTTGTGACGGTGGTTCGGGTGTGTACGTGGTAGTATCAAGTCCCCCATAGGTGAGACTAGTACAAAGATGAGGAGGACCATAAAGGAGGCATTCTACTACATGGTGATCATAATGAAGGTGTTGTTTAAGAATCTCATACTCTTGTGGAGTAAGGAATGTGTTGACACTATATAGGTGGTATTCCCCAGTGAGGCATTGAAAAACACCTTCCAAGGGATCGGTGGTTGGTATGTGGGTAGCGGGAATAGATGATGTGTTGGAGGTTGATGTGGAGGTGGAGTTAACAGATTGGGAGACTGATGGGTTGGCCATGGAGGTTGTGGTGGTGGTAGGAGTGGAAGAGGTATGTGTAGTGGAGGTGGCGATTGTACTGGTAAGTGGAAGTGTAGGTGAAGTGGTAGCGGTTGTGGAGGTAGACACCTTAATGGGTATAAACACGTCATTAGGTCATTAAATCATGTTGCATGTTTTAAAAGGTGATTGATCAGATGGAATGGTGTATTTGTTTCCTTCATGTTCAAACTTTACACAACAATGCGAAGTGGAAGGAATGCAACCGATGACACGAATCCGGGGTTTTCCAAGTAACAAAGTTATATTGAAATTCCCCCTCCAAGATGTAAAATAATTCTAGGACAATGCGAGGGCCCACATGAATGTGGAGGATAGTGCCTAATGTGGAGGTGATAGCATCATTGAATGAACATAACATGACAGGATGTTTATGCATGCAATTTTCAGGTATGCGCATTTGAGCGAATTCGTGGGATGAAATGATATTAATACTAGTTCCCCCATCAATCATTACATGTCGTAAATGTATATCATTGATGTGGATAGAGATGAATAGGGATGGGTTTGTGTCATCCATTTGGTGTGGTGTGATCTCTTCCTTTGAGAAGCTAAGGGAGGCTACTTGGTGAGTAGGGTGCGGTGTAGATAAAGGTGGAAATTTCGTGAGAGAGGCTACATGATGAGGTGTGATAGTGGAGGCTACGGGTGTGGGGTCATTGGGTAAAACCTCAATAAATTGAAGAACATCCATGAGATCTTGACGATGAGATTTTGAGGTTTGGATGAGGCCATATAGGGACATTTTGAGGGGAGATTGGTGTAATTGTTTGAGCATGGTGTGATGTGTGACTCCATTAGAAATGGGGTATGTGGGCCACGGATAGTGATATTTGGTATGGGTGTAGATGGTATGTTGGATATAGGATTGGTTGGTGGGTTAGTTTCCTTTTCTTTACCTTTATCCTTCTGAGCATGGGTAATAACATGGATCATGTTGATCGAGGGGAGTTGGCAAGCATAGAAGGTGTAGGGTGAGTGGTATAACAACATGACGGGAAAAAACCTACTGCGAGGAGAAAAACCCTGTGAGGTGAGCTGGGCACAACAACATTTGGGTGATGGTGTGGCAAGTTCTCTGATGTGAACCATGTTAATTTCAAATCTTAGAGGTGGTTCTAGGAGCTGTGGGGGTGGAGGTTGTGGTTGTTGAGTGGATAGTGTGGGAATGGGTGTCGGTGAGGTAGGGTCCTCATCGAGAAGGTCATCATTGTCAAAGTTGGCTTCCGGAGGACACAACTGGATAAGGATGGTTTTCAAGGCCTTGTAGTTCTCCACATCGTGCCCTAGCACATAATGGTAGGCACAAATTTTAGTGTCATCAAACCCTTTTGGCTTGGGTTTGAGGGGGTTGTAAGGTCTAAGTGGTGGCAATGTGATAACAGAAGTCTCAAGGAGGTTGGTTAAAATTTTGGCATAGGACCCCGCTAGTGGGTCACAATGAGAGGTGAAAGTGGGTTTGGGTGTAGGTACGACTGATTATTGAGGAACAATCCTTACAGGAGGGGGAATAGGTCGAGCTATGGTTTTGGGTGCTGGCGTGGTCTTGGGTGTCGGTCATGTTTGTCTAGGTAGGGGTGTGGTAGATGAACGGGAAGGAGGGTGTGTGGTTGTTTTGACTACCTTATTGGGAGGTAGCAGAGTTTTGTCTTTGGGTTGCACCTTCTTGGGTAAAGGTGATATGGGTGCATGGGATCTAGAAGGTAAAGTAGATGGGGGAAGATGATGCAGGTCACACAGGGGGTGAGAGACAAAGACTGAAGTGTAGTGGGTAGTGAAGAAGTTGCGAAGAGTATTGGGGGTATGGGTGGTAAAGATGCTACAGGTGTAGGTGTAAGTTGTGTCAGGTGCTTGGGTAGGCTAGAGGTTTGCGAGAAAGGAGTGGTCTGTTGTCTTTTTAGTTTATTGATGGGTGGAAATTTCTTAACCATGCTAGGAACCGAGTTCCTAAGATGGATGGGACCGGTGCATGTGTGATTGGCGAGCGGATTATGAGTTCTATGGATTTGGTTGTTTAGTTTGGGTAATGAGTAGGTGTGGTGTTGACTTTGGAGGATGTAGCTAAATCTAGTTTGATAGGTGGATGAGTAAGGTAATAGGTTTAGTCGAGGCTGATGCCGTAGGTGTGGGTTTGGGTTTAGATGTAGTTTGAGTTATGGGTAAGGGTGTATGTTGAGCTATGATGGGTGTCGTGGAAGAAGTTGTGATAGAGGTGGTTGTGTTCATTTCGATTGGTTGAAATATTTTTGGGTAGATAGTGGAGGTATCAGCAAGTGACATCTGCATCTATGTTGAGACAGGAAGCAAAAGGCACCCCAAAGTAAGGTCCTATCCACATAATCTAAGCGATCGGCCAAACGTGAGAATGGAACATCTGTAGGTGGAGTTGATGAGGACCTAATGGCTATTCCCATAAAATGTGTCTTAGAGACGGGGAATTGGCTAGCTTCATCTTCCATGAGTAAGAGAGCCAAAAGAAGGTCTATAGGATATTGGGTAGCTGATGGAGAATGCTCACCAAGAGGCAAAGGTATCTCAACTGGGTCTATGATAGGTGGAGGAGATGATAGGTGCTCCTCTATAGGTGGAGGAGATGATGGGAGCTCCTCTATGGGTGGAGGAGGAAAACAAGTATCCTCCATGAACTGAAGAAGTATTGTGGGTATCGGTTCTCTAAGTGGAGAAGCCAAAGGTGAAATGGTCTCGATGTTAGTGGAAGACTCCTCCATAGGTGAGGAAGGAGGTGAAAGGTGTTCCTCTGTGGGTGAAGGAACAAGGGAGGTTGGTTCTGATGTGGAAGGAGGATTTGGGCTAGAATCTCCTCTATGGACAGAATATGGGGTAACTGGGAAGTAACAGGTGCATCACTAAAAATAGCATGGACCTCACGGGTATGGGTATCATGAGTTGAGGCCTCACCGGTTTGATCAGACGAAGGGGCATGATTAGGAAATGGTTTCTTGAAGATTTGTAGGTTTTCATTGGAAGGTGCGTTAGGATTATCCACGGTTAACTCACCTTTCACGAGTATTTCTTGGACAATGTTTTTGAAATTGATGTGATTATCGTCACTATGACCCTTTACTCGATGATAGTTATAGAAGTCATGTTCTTTATACCATGCGGGCATGGGGCAAGTTAGTGGTCAAAACCAAAGGTGTGGTTTTATGGGCAAAAGGGTGATGGCCCCGGATTTGATAAGATTTTCTAAGATAGAAGAGTAAGGATCCCTAATTGGGGTGTATTTCCATTGTTCTCATCTAAATTGAAAAGTTTGGACGGGTGAGAGATTAGATAAGGGGGTAATTCCCGATTTAAAGGATGAGTGGAACAGATTTGAGTACCACTATATTAGCAAAGTGCCCTTGGCCTTTGAATAATTGTTCGTGGTTTAGAAGAAGAAGAAGTATCATTCGACTTGAATGCCAAATTTTACTACGTAATTGGATTTTCTTGTCGCCGATGGCATGAATCTCTAACTTTTGTGCTTATGTTCCCCACACCATGGTTAAAGACATATTATCGACATGGAGATATCAAGTAAGAGATGTAGATGGGTCAAAAAATTACAAGAATATGATATGGATATCCAAACAAAAAAGCTAGTAAGAGGTTTGGGTCTTGCCAAGCTCATGGCTAAGAGTAACTTGCAAAATGTGGAAGTGAATCAGCTAGAGGAAGAAAGGATAGATGTGCTTGCAAAGTTGGTAAATTTTGAGTGGTACAAAGATGTGATCTTCTACCTTAGGCACCTATGCTGTCCTAGTCACTTGAATAAAAATCAGAAAAGAGCCCTCAAGTGGCCTCGAAAAATATATCATAAAGACCTTGGGTTGGCCTGGAAGAACCCTAAAGGTTTCCTCTTGAAATGCATAAGTGAAGAGGCCTTCAAGCGCTTAAACACTTTTACCTGTCTCCTCCCATGTTAATGCCACCTAGACCAGATCATCCTTTGATATTATATTCACGAGATACAAATGTCTCACTAGCCTACATGTTGGCTCAAGAAGATGATGATAAACAAGAACATGCGATCTATTTTATTAGCCAAACATTGCTTGATTATGAAACACATTATACGTAGGTAAAATGAGAATGCCTTGCCATAGTCTTTGCAGCCAAACACCTAAGACATTAGATGCTAAACCAAAAATAAGGGTCATTGTAAAAACAAACCGTTTGTGAACTTTCCTCATGCAAAGGTCCTTGTGTAAAAAGGTGGACACTTTATAACCTTAATGGGTGAATTCAAATTAACTTTTGTAAACCAAAAGTCCATTAAGGGACAAATCATTACAGATTGGTTAGCCAACAACCCGTTAGATGGGGGTGATCTAGTAGATCTGGATTTTCCCGATGAATGCATATATTACATCAAAACTAGACCTCCTATCTCTAAATGTCCTTGGTATACTGATATTGTTAATTATATCATGGACCATGCATATCCATAAGGTGCCACACCATAACAAAGAAGGTGGTTACGCATTATCATAGCTAAATACATTATTATAGAACAAGTGCTCTATCATAAGGCTTTCGATGGAATGCTTCTAAGGTGTGTTGACACAGAAGAATCCAAGAAGATTCTCTATGAATCCCACAGCAGAATATGTAGCAGCCATTTTGGTGGCCATACCACTACCCAAAAAATACATCGGATGGGATATTTCGGCCCACTCTAGAACACGACGCAAAGAGAGTTTGTATGTAGATGCCATAAATGCCAAGAATTTTCCTATGAAATTCACATGTTGGCACAAACTCTACAACCGATCACGACTTCATGGCCCTTTTCTACATGGGGCCTAGATTTTATAGGTAAATTCTCTCCCTCCTCAATAGATGGCCATAACTTCATAATCGCGGCCACCAAGTATTTTACCAAATGGGTAGAGGCTATGCCTCTTACCACTATACTGTGAATCTTGTGATCACCAAGTTTATTTTGAACCAGATCATTTGCAGTACAATGTCCCACAAATCATTAGCTCAGATAATGGCACTTCTTTTAAGAATGATGAGGTCTGTGAGCTATGTAGTAAATTTAAAATAAATCATCATATAGCCTCCTTATATTACCCTCAAGCTAATGAGTAGGCTGAAGCAACAAACAAAACATTGAAAGTTATTCTCCTTAAAACAATAAAAGAAAACAAACGAGATTGGAATTTAAAGTTATATCCGGCCTTGTGGGCCCACCAAACCTCAATAAGAACACCAACAGGAGTAACTCCTTTCTCATTGGTATTCAAGCGTAAGTTCTCCCACTTGAGGTTGAAATACCTAGTCTCCGCATCTCACTATAAGGGATTCTAGATGAAGAAGCTTATAGAGAAGCATGTCTCTCCCAACTAGAAATCCTAGATGAGGCCCGGCTTAGGCCTTTGAATAGTGGAATAGAGTCTATGCTGATCGGATGTGCCAGTAGTATAATAAAAAGTTCTATGAATGAGAAATATATGAAGGAGATCTAGTTTTAAGACTAGACAGCTGGATCGATAAGAAGACCGGTGAAGGAAGGAAATTCCAGCCCAAATGGTTGGGCCCATACCGAGTCATGAAAGACTATGGAAATGGTGTGTATCTCTTATGTACACTGGAAGGTGAGGAATTCAATGAAACTGTCAATTCCTTGCACCTTAAACGGTTTTACGCATGAAGCGTCGACACTATTTGTATAATTATATCTACATTGCATCTTCATGTAGTTAGGTTCATTTTGTCCACTCATTTCATAAAATATTGTGATCAAGGGACTTATTATTAAGCAATTCATTACAAACTTTCGATAGTATTGGCGTAGCATTTCAATCATGATTCTTCATTTTCATAGCATCATCACCTATTTCAAAATCATTTTATCAATTAAGGCTAGATATGACAAAGTCTTAACGGTAGCCATACCAAGGCCTGCATGCTTGTTCTCACTTTTGTTTCTTCCTAGGATAGGTGTCTTGCCTATGGTCTGTTCTAGAAGCTTCATAGTGTCACATCTATCCTGTATATATATCTCTTTGGAAATAAGAACATATTGACATTTTTCTCAAAGTAAATAAGTCAAATATAGATCAAACAAAAAAATTTATTTTTACACATTTCCTTGCCCTACCAACCTTCGGTGATGAGCTTGCGTCTCTTACTAGTGACGTAGGGTTGGGAAAGGATGGGAATGCCCTTACTCACCTATGCCTTGTCCATGGTGATAAGCCCATGCTTCCTACTAGAAGCATGGGGCAAGGTACAGGGGGTTCTCTTGACAATAAATGTTGAAGGTCATAAGCAAACAGTTCAAATAAACCTTTGAAATCTTGAGTCAAAAACAAGTGAATCAGATGTCCAAAATTCCAAGAGAGCTCAAAACCCCGAAAACCAGATTTTTTCAACCATGTGGCCATCTATGGATCTAAGTCTAGATAAACGCAAAGTAAGTTGCATTCTAAACTATGGAGTCACTTGAGTAGAGTAGGTTTGTAGCATCCTAATTTGGTTCCACCAAATATTTGTCTATCTCTCATCACTACCATTCAACAAATTTCATAACTTGTGCCCTTTCTAGCTCTCGGTGGTGAGCCCTCACATCTTACTAGTTGTGTGGAGTTAGGAGTGGGGCAGGTACATCTGCTCATCATACCGGTTTATCATCTTATTTTGTCAAAACAAATATGAAGTACCGAGAAAATTTCTTATCGAAACTAAAGTTCAAGATCACATTGTGTCTACATTATCATATATCAGCATCACAAAATACAAAAAGAAAGAAATCATTCGCATCATTTTTTCTCCATTTGCATACATTCGAAAAGAATATAAAAACAACATTATAATTTACATGTGGAAATGAATCACAAAATCCTAGACACCACGAGTCTGATCCAAAAAGAGTTATATATATATATATATAATCAAGTTTTATGTATAATGCCATCATGCGCTAGGCATGGTCAAAATGCTCAATGAGCCCGAGAAATACAAAATGAATCATATAAACAATCTAAGAGAGCCAAGTGGCCTCTCAACCCCTATGAGACCCCTTTGAAGGTGCACGACCATGTCTAGGAATCTAGCTACACCGGTGCTCTGAGTGCACCGAGGGCTTACTATCCGAGCAGAGTTGTGGCCTCGTTATGAGAGCAAATCCTCATTAGGCACTCTACTATCCTATACCTAGCCAACTCAGTACAGAGGGTAGTCACCATCTTGGCCACATGCCAGACAGGGGAAAAGACATTACTATGCCTACCAGCTACTAAAGGCTCCCCTGCATCCATGGATAGCTCCACGTGAGTCTTCTCCATGGGGATCATCAGGGTATCAGTACATACCCGGTGAATCAGGTCTTGCCACTCATCAGTAGTCTCTGCAAGCAAAGGAGAAAAGTAAATTAGAAAATAATCAAAGGATAAAAACAAAATGAACAAGAGGAGAGATAACAACTAAGGCAATCCTAACTAGAAACAAACATTAAAAGAAGAGTAACAACTCACTCGGATCTCTGGGCCTCCAAGAGGGATCCCTAGGATCAGCACCTGCCATAGATGCCACCACCGACTGATGTGCTCCTCCCATGTCTAGAGCAACATAGCATCCTACTACGGACTCATCCTCCCTACCTAGGTCCTGAGAGGGTGGCTCCTCTAAGACTAGAGTCACCCTCTCTACACTTTGCTCTACCCTCTCGGCTGTAAGATCTCCTGAGTGTCATGCCACTTGAGATCACTATCCTCCTCTCCACCCAACTCGCTAACCTCCATATCCTCGGTCTCCTCCTCCGTCTCTCCCCTTGTGAACTCCTCAGACTCGGAGTCTATATCAATGGGGTCGTCATTGTTATGGGTAGGACCGGCAGCAATCTGAAGTAAGGGTGCCTGAGGAGCACCAGCTCTCCCTCGAGTGTGTACTACCCACCTAGTTGCAATAGGGACACCAAGAGTAATGATGGTCCAACCTCGGCCTCTAGGACCTCCCCTAGCCTCCCAAACTGATCTGAATACTGGCACCACCTTTGGGGAAGCATAACAACGTAAGCAAGTCCAAACCATGCGACGCACTCGGTCAAAGGGGTGTGTCTCCACCTTCCCCATCCTATCCAAAAGATGCCATGTAGTAGAGCAAGAAATAAAAGTGAGGGTCTCCTCACCCCACAACCCTACCATGGCTTGATAAGGTGTGGCCTCCATATCATCAGTAGTCAGGGAAGAAACTAGTTGGTGGGGTGCTCTAAGCATCGACATATCTGTCCATCTAGCTGTCCTCATAGCTTCAAGATCTACCACCTCTACACCTCTCCCATAAGGGATGATACGCTCATAGACCCAACTCATAACTAGGGTTGGATGGCTCAAGGACTATCCCTATAGGTGAACCACCCTATATAGGTCGTGATAGGTGGTCCCAAGTATATCAGCTCCCTAGGCATAAATCCGGCCATGTGCCTCAATCTGTGCAATAATAGGGGACTAGCAATAAAGTAAAGTGTCTCCTCCCTTGTCCCCGATCAATCTCGAGGCAAGGATCCCCATAATGGCCTGACGAATCAAGGGGATAGGCAAGCTAGGAATGGACCAGACCCTCACCCCCTTCTTTGAACCGGTGGAGACAATGACATCTCCCATGTATGTAGCCCATTGAACTATCTGAGCTCGTGACCCCGTTGTCTCAAGTGTGAGTCACCTCCCAATGATCGGGACTCCCAAGATGTGGTAGACATCCTCCAGGGTGATAGTCCACTCACCCTTGACTCCTGAAAATTGGAAAGTATTCGATCAGCATCCCAATATGAAAACAAGTCACAAAGTATGTGACTAGAAGGTGCGACATGAGGAACCCGTGATATACGTAATATGTCGGCCCTCTGAAGAGTATCCTACTCATCCTGAGAAAGTGCATCCAACACTGCTGGAAGCCAGTCACACTCTCTCTCTTGACTCCATCTGATATATTCCTCCTTCTCGCATACACCCAAAAACACGTAAAACAGAGTAAGTTAGTATTCAAATTATATTGGAAAAATCATTAAAGCAGGTAAGAATGCTAGAAATGCAAAAACAAATTCAAACAAGTGTTATTTTGGCATTCTATAAAGGACCACCACCCTGAGTAGGGTGGTTGGTGGTCCTATAATCGCCGCCCTCATCGGGCGGCGATCGTGTAATCGGTGCCCTGCTCGGGCGGCGGTTGTGTCCCAAATTTCCAAATGGGTCACGTGCCTAAAAACATGAAAAATGACTATTTTGATTAAAAAAGCCTACCCATTAGGTGTCCCCCTAAGTGACCCTATTAGCATTTGAAATTTTCAAAAATAATCCCCCATGACAAAGATTTCATCATTTTAACATTTTGGGCAAAGAAAATTTTAAATCAAGAAGAACTAACCTATGATCTCGCGGGTTGATGTTTCACTTGCGGAGGTATGATCACTATCTCGTCACGAACATTTTGACTATACTCTCATAAAAACTATCACCGTGGGATCCAGAGCTCAAAATCAATCAAATCAACAAGCATAAATGAATAGGAAAATGGGCCCGTTTTATATATATAACATCTTGACTCATTTTGAATGCCCTTTTCACAGGTTTGGAGTGCCGACGGAGGTAAGTTCTTATCCCCACGTAATGGTAAGTCCTCATTTTATATTATTTTAGTATTTATTTTTCGATTTATTTTATCTATCTACACTTGAGTCCTCTTTTCATTTTACAGGTAGTGGGAATTTTGGATGGTGTCATTTTAACACACGGACGTGTCAGGTATAATTTCTAACTTCCCATTTTAGGACCTCCATACTCGGACCCACCGTTTTACACCTCTTCATGGCTAAAATGCTTCTCCAAGGGGGAAATATGTACGTACTCAAAATTGTAGGGTACCGTTCCCGAAACAATGTCACACTTGCCCCAATGATGATACAGGTCTCCTTGCAAGGTGTTCGGGATCGGAAAATCTCTCCAAGTGTACGTTAACATCCTAAATGCCCCGCTTAGCCTCTACATGCTTTGTTTTGCTCTTCCCCCTCTTTGCTTTGTGTTTTGGTCTTGATAAGGTAACCGCATCCCTACCTAGGCGGAGGTCTCGTGACCGCCGCCTAGGTAGGGCGGCGGTCCTATAACGCCACCCTGCTTAGGGTGGCGGTCCTTCATGTGTTTTTCTAGAACATTCATTTTATCATGACTCGCATAAAATTTCAATGTTTAACAGCTTTTTCATTGCCTTTGCTTGTATTTATGATTTTGGTTCCCTGGAATAGTGTTTTTCCAAATAAGTAAAGGAGTTCAATTTGGATTTCACCTTTGGGTAAATGGGAATTATATAAATAGCTGGTTGGTTTTCAAGCAAATGGCCCCTCAAATTTGTCTCTCATTTTCTCATTTCAATAGCTTAGTCTTTTAGTTTTTCTTAGGAATTCAATAGTTTTCATTTGTTCCATGCATAGCTAGTCTTGTATTGCGTGTTATTACTATTTCATACAATCAATTGAGATATGATAGTTTCATTTTCGATCCAAGCCATTAGAGTTGCAGGTTTTATTCACAAGAAGAATAGTTTCAGTGTTCTGGATGTTTTGTGTTGCATGACTCACAATAAATACCGCTACGAATTTTATAAGTGAGCTCTGTTCTCTTGCGCTATCCCTCTCCTACTGCATTGTATTGATCTGCACCCAAAGATGTCATTGTTCCAATACCTACTTTTGCTGATGCTAGCATTACATGCTTTTTGGATTCACGTGAGCATGAAGGAATGAGGATACCACACTTTGAGGGGATAAAGCCACACACAATCGGATTTTCCACCGCATTCGCAAAATCTAGGTCAAAGCTTTTTCAAAGTTATAGTTAAGATATATCAAATAGAGTAGTGAATCATTTCATTTTAGTTAATCTCGCTTTTGATATTGCCGGGGAAGCTGTGGGGATTGATAGTTTCTGAGAAACTATGATTCATTCCTCACTTCTGAGGTAAGATCGGGGGTCTTTCAAATAGATTAGATCAGTTATCTGGTTATTTAGAATAGATTTACAACTACACAAGAAAGTAGCTATACTCAGCTGCTTTGTTTGTTTTGATTTTGTTATTAGTTTAGTTGTCACTTTCTAGATATATTAAATAATTGCTCTTTTGATTAGATTTAGATATATATACGTTGTAGATATACTTTGCATAATTAGTCTACTTTACTTTAGTTAGATTTATTTCCTTTTGTATGACAATCACGGGACCTAGAGAGCCCAGAGAATACGTATTCGAGCCAATAGTGCCTCAGCCCAATCTTGTTGCAGCAATAACTGATATAGACCAGAATCTTAGAATTCAGGTCTTCCAAGTAACAACAGACCTACAAGAAATCAAAGGCACAAAATGAGAGGATTAAACAAAGAAGATGAAGAAGCGCATACATTTTGGTCAAACTAGCTAAAATACAGATTACCCTAGATAAATATCCAGATGATTGTAGAAGGGCTTGAAAGAGAGCAAACGTTCGGTTGTGATCCTTCATCCCATAGCTTGATGCAAGAGACATTCTCATTGACATAGACACTAGATTAAGAATTCAATTTTCTAGAAAACTTGTAAGGTACTCTGAGAAGATCTCCCAACTTTTAGTTTTGAATATAGAGGCCGAAAAGGCATACGACTACCGGATCCATAGATCCCACAACCCAATGACCTACAAATCAATCAAACATTGACACGGGTTTGAGGATGTTAGTGTTTAGATCCTCTCCACTTCCACCAGATATTATCACACAGTTATCCTTGTTAGATATAGCAGCTAATGAAGCTAAATATTTCTGGACTAGACCAGAGAATCACCCATAGAATCCACTATATATCCATCATCCATCTTATGACCCTATCTAGAGATATACACGAAACAATTCCAGGTCATTTTCCCCATATCCCACAACCCATAGATCAAATCATGCCAGAGCTCGATATTGATTGGAGCCTTCGAGTAGTCATCCTCGCCAACCAATCTATCACACCAATTCAGGTTAGGAGGGCCTTCTTTGCTTTAGATTCACAGGTTCCATTAGTGCACGTCGAAGATATAAGATTTCCTAACTAGTTTGTCTGTACCCCACGTATATTCCATCCCCACTAGCTATCTCGACACGACCTCGGGAGGTCGGGTGTGAGGAAGAGTTACTTGTAGATTCCCATGCTTGCTTGTCACTTTTCCATCATATAGAAACCACCGAGAACCATTTCTAATTCCTTTTTGCATCATATTTGTATCATTATGAGTTGATTTCCATTGTAAAACCATCAAAAAGCTCTGATATTGTTCTTGAAACATTCCCCTACTGATAAATTTGATCATTTCTGGATTATTTTGTGTTGTCTCTTGGAAAAATTTGCATACACTTATGTTTCAGAATGTTTTCAATTTGTGTTTCTTGCTCCTATTGCAATCTGGTGTTTGGAGTTTCTTTTGATCATGTAGATCTCATTCTTGTGATAGCTTAGTGGTATTTGCAATTCCAAGATCAGAAGAGATTTCATCTGATGAAGGGATAAACAAATTTAAACTCACTTTTCCTTCCTTGATATAGAGATTGTTTGTAAACCTATGGGTGCACCTTAGGTATGATAAAATAGAAATTTCTAGATACTTTGTTGGTTCATCTACTTCAAGATTTTGTGGTAGGTTGTCAAATATTGTGTGGAAGAGTGAAAATCTAGGCCTCCATTTGGTGCACATATCCTAGTTGAAGGAATACCTTAACCTCTTTGAAGCATTCTGTTGTTTAGGTCTTACAAGTTTTTGCAAAGGTCCTCAAAGAATTTGGCAAATTCTGGTTAGTCTTGTCTAAAATCTCCCACCCAAAATTCATTCAAACAAACTAATCCTACCCATACTACCCCTACTTTGCCTTGTGTATCAACAAAAGAATCTAATCCATTTACAAAAATGCACAATGCAATCAGGATCACACCATGTCTCTAGTAGCCTCAGCCTTGTCTTGAAAGCATTTCCATCATTTAGTAGTGACAACTCTGTTGAGTTTGAATAATGGAAAATTGATCATGTTTTCTCAAGGCTCTCTCCATACAATATGCATAGTATAAGGATATCTCCACCTCCTTCACAAAAACAGAGGCTACAATATAGGTTCTCTTACCTTGGTTGAAAGGCACAACCTAAAATAGTGAGGATTAGATCAAATCCTTTCAAGGTGCTACCCACTTCTTCAAAACCTGAATGCTAAAAATTCAGATAGATTGCTTTCCCCAGCTATAAAATGACATACAAAATCATCTATCTACCTCTGAGTATCTTGTAGAATCCATGATGTTTCTCAAGTTGTGAAGGAGATTAAATATGGGTACCAACATGACATATCGAAATGAATCGAGATCTAGTGGTTGAAGAAATTCAATTATGCTTTAATGGCCTAATAGACATTTCTTCTTTTCCTCCCCACCTAAATTCTCTAAAAATAAATATTCAGATCTCCAATGCATAGATGAGGTCGATATCTTTCCTATTGTTCCAGATTTGTTGGATTTTGAGCCCGAGTCAAAAGATATGCCCATTTTAAATTTGAATCACGAGCACGCAATATTTTATAGATTTTTCCATACTAGGTCCATGTGGCAGCTCTGCACTCATTTGAGATTTGACTCCTTCCCTCACTCTTGGAATAATTCCCATGTGACACATGGAAGTGTCTCGTAGGTTTCCTATTTCCTTTGTATTTTCCCTGAGTCTTTTCTATGGGTGGAGTCATTTTATTTGACCCAGGACACGTGGAGGCTAGGCACTTGTTTGGAAGCCCATCCCAAATTTGATCCTTTTAATAGCATCATGCCGACACTTAACGCCCTCTATTGGCATTCCTCTACATGACTCTTTAACTCGAATTTGTCCCCATTTTGGACTTTGGGACATGTGGAAGGCCCGTGCTTCTTTAGGGACCCCCGAATTTCCTTTTACATCACGCCATTGAGACACTTGTTACCATCCACTGAGTTGAAGACTTTTCAATGGCTGGTGAAACTTTGGGGCTCTTGGATACATGGAAGCTTGGCATTCATTTGGGTCCGCCTTTGGATTTAAATTTTTAGGTGTGCTAAGTTGACTAGAAAGAAGGTGAACACACGGAGTGTGGAGCAAGGGAGAAATGGAAGAAATAGGTAAAGAGGGGTGCATGCTAGGGTTTCACGACAAGATAGGAGAGAAAGTGGGTGTGTAGGAGGAAGGCGCGCAAGGGAAAATGGAAGGAGATAGAAGAATGCAAAGGGGAGCAAGATGTGTATGCAAGTTATCCAAATCGCTAGGAGAGCTATTTGGATAACAATTTTGGTGACTTTTGGGGCCATCTTCCTACTAGATGAAAGAGATCAGTAGCCTTAGAAGTCCATTGGGCATGGAGTCAGCTTGTTCAATCATGAAAATGCCCTTGTAATCACTTGAAAATCATATCTACACTCTGTTCTAAATCTCATAATTCTTTGAGATAAGCTCTAGATTTTGAAAGTAACAAAATAGTGTATGGGAAGCACACGATGGGAAAAAACTATGTACAAAAAAACAATATGCATGGATCACAGTTGGAGGATTTGAAACTACTTTAATATATATAACATGATGCAGCAAACCTAATGGAAGGGTTTGAGATAGATCCCATTTACTAGGATTTTCAGCACGCTTCCATCCAGGTGAGTTAACTCGAAAGAGTTGGCTTCTTTGCTGGACTTGATGATGTATGAGATGCTCCAAAGTGCATCAAACTTTGAATAGAACCCAGGTTTAGCTCAATTAGCATTCCATTTTAGAACTAGGTCCCCAAATTTGAAAGCTTGAGGCCTAGCCTTTCTGTCAAACCATTTCTTTGTTGCTTATTGATGTTGTTCTAGCTTGATCATTGTAGAGTTTCTCAGCTCTTCGAGATGAACCAGCTATGCCATCCTAATTTCTCTTTGATTTGCATCCTCAAATTCCAATTTGGGAAAGCACCAATGAATTTAGTTCTAGCGTTAGAGGAAGGGAACCCTCCTTTCCATATATAAGCTTGTAAGGTAAAGTTACTATTAATTTTTTGACTATGATTCTATCTTCCTAGAGCACGTGCAGGACCTTCATATGCCATTATCTTTGGTTAATGTTCGTTGTGCACTTCATGATCTCGATCGAGTTCTTGTTTGTTGATTCTTCCAAACCGTTACCCTAAGGGTAGTAGTTGGAAAAGTTTTTAGGTAAATTCCCAAAATTAGAGCGCAATTAGTTATTTTAGCACCAAGGAAGGCCTTTGCATTATCAGAGATAATGGTTTAAGAAACACCAAACCTTGTGATGAAACCTTCAAGAAAGTCAAGGATGACTACCTCAATTGATTCCTTAAGCATGATAGCTTCATGTCCATCCGGTGAAGTGATATGTAACTTTTGACACCCATTTATGTCTAGTTCTTGAAGGCGATTAATCATGCCTATGAAGTCAAGACCCCATTGCATAAAATGTTGATCTGTTTGGATTGGTCGAGAGGGGAAGCGCTTCCAATATTTTCTTTCCTACAAAGAAAGTGCATTCCTTGAATTTTGTGACCCACCTATGTGCATCTGCAAATAGGGTAGGCCAAAAGATACATGCCATTATGATCTTCATTGTTATAGTTTTGGTAGAGAAGTGTCCACCAGAGAATCCATCATGAAATTATGCTAACACTTTTTCAGTTTGCACACCATTGATACATCTTAACAACATACCATCAATCAAAACATAAGGAATAGATTACAACCTTAGATGCCTTCTCTTTGCTTTATTCAAACCGGGAGGTTACGCACCCTTGAAATGAATGTGATCATGTCCTTCATCCAATCACACACGTTGGGGTCTATATTATGTTCATGTTCTACATGTGGGAGGTCTTCATCCAAAAATAATTAAACCTTAGGTTCACTTTGTGTATCCTCAAGCAATCTATTTACAGAGTGCTTTGCCTCTTACTAGTTTTTGGCCTTAATCATCACATCATATTCCATGATTTTTGTCACCCATCATGCTCTCTTCTCATTGATTTCTTCTCCCATGATGAAGTCTCTAACAGATGAGTGGGAGACTAACACCTTGATATGATTTTTGGTAAGCATACTCTTGAATTTCTTAAGCATGTGCATGATGGTGAAGACTTGATTCTCTATGTGACTATATTTCAATTCATAATCCTTCAGTGTTTGGATGAAGAAGGCCACTAGTTGTTCCAGCCCTTGTTCATTTTCTTATGTTAGGACAACAGTAATGCTTACATAAGCACCATAAGCATACAAGATGAAATCCTTTGATTAATCTAGATTGAGGAGTGTTGGCACACAAGTAATCTCTTTCTTGATATTTTTGAAGCTTTATTTTCCTTTTGTTGTCCATCTGAAGGCTATTTCCTTCTTGAGCATAAGGGTGATGGGCCGAACCAGTCCCACAAAGTTAGGGATAAAGTTCCTAAAAATTTAATCTTATCAAGGAAGGACTATAAGGCCCTTTTCTGTCGACAGGGAAAGGGCTAGGATGGCTGAAATGCACTCAGGATCAATCACGATGCCATCCTTTGAAACCACATGGCCCAAGAGCCTACCCTGAGCCACCACAAAATTACACTTCTTGGGGTTAAGAGATACCCCAAATTCTCTACATCTCTTAAAGACCTTTTCTAGGTGTGCCATGTGATTTGCGCTCTACTTTGAGAAGACAGTTATATCATCAAGGTAAACCAAGATGAACTCATTGATGTAACCTTTGAAGGAAATATCCATGGCACGCTGAAATGTTGCACCCGCATTTGACAGACCAAAGGGCATTTTCTAGTATGCATATGTTCCCCACTTGGTTGTAAATGTTGTTTTGAATTGATCCTCTTCCTTGACCAGGATCTGGTTGAAACCTGAATACCCATCTAGCATGGATAACCTTTGCGCACCAGCCACATTCTGTAGAATCTACTCCATTGAAGGAAAAGGATAATGATCCTTTAAAGATGCCTTGTTCAAATCTCTAAAATCAACACAAAGTCTGATTTCACCATTTTTCTTGCACACCTGTAACAGATTCGTGACCCAAGTGATATATTTGATAGGAAAGATAATCTTTTCCTTAATGAGTTTGGATAACTCCTTTCTCATGAGGGTCTCTATTTTTGGATTGATTGGCCATTGCTTCTATTTGACAGGATTTATACCAGGATCAAGGTCAATGGAGTGTTGAGAAACACTTGGATCAAAACCTTTGAGGTCTTCATATTATCATGAGAAAATGTCAATGTATTTTTGACAGAGAGAGATTAATTCCTATTTTTCTTCATCTAGAAAAGTCCTACTAAGTACTTGATGGGTTGAGACTCTCGGTGCGATTGCATAACATAGAGCTTTTCCCAAGTGTGGACCTTGCGAAATCGGAAAAGCTCTCCGGATGAAGGCCGGTTCCTATTCCTCTATTCAGATGCACACATAAAAATGTAGAGGGTTTACTCAAAAACCTAATCTAACTTGCCAAGGAGATAGGGTAAGAAGATGCATAAAAATAAACCTAAACTAACAAAGGTGATGCACCAAGGAATGAAGAAACACTGTCTTGCCAATAAACACAAACCATTAAAATGCAATGCAAGATCATGCACAGATAACCAAATTTGTAGTGAAAGATCAGGAGGATGTAAATGAATAGAGAGGGTTGAGAATCATCCACAGACATGCATTATTTGCTCCAAATATTGATACAATACACTACAAAATGCCAAGAGGAAAAGTTGCATTACAGTTTTAGATGGGAGGTTTGAACTCCACAAATTCACCTGCCAAAGAGAAGAAGGGAGGGGAAAAACAAGAATGTCCAACCTTTAAAAATAAGCCCCTCCTTATAATTTATAGGAATAATGAGAGAGAGAGTCCAAATCTACCCCAACCACCTCTAGGTTGCATTTAATTCATCTCATTATGGTGGTAGGTGAGAACCCTAGCAAACCCAAAAAGTGGTGAACTGTATTTTGCATTTTTAAGAACTTGTTCCCACCCAATTAAAGATATCCTAGTCGTAGTTGGATAGAGGACCTCATAAGCTTTCGAAAAGTCCAACCTTGCGTGAATCGAGCTCCCTGTGAAAAGTTATGGCCATCGAATATACGGGTCGTGAGTGCTTGCTTCTGTCAGCTCAAAATGTTGCGCCTCTGAAGATGCGCCTTGGCGCATCCATCTTCATGTGACATACCCTTATGTGTGCCAAGGTGTGAATTTTTTCATGTCGACACTCTGTGTCATGCGCCCTTTACTGCGCCTTGGTGCATCCATTTCCGTGTCGACACTCTTTGCTATGTGCCCTTTACCTGCGCCTTGGCGCATCCATTTCCGTGTCGACACTCTTTTTGTGCACCCTTTACCTACGCCTTGGCGCATCCATTTTTCCATGTCGACACTCTTTTTGTGTGCCCTTTACCTACACCTTGGCACATCCATTTTCGTGTCGACACTCTTTCTTTTTTGTGTGCCCTTTACCTGCGCCTTGGCACATCCATTTCCATGTCGACACTCTTTGATGTGCACCCTTTACCTGCGCCTTGGCACATCCATTTCCATGTCGACACTCTTTGATGTGCCCTTTACCTGCGCCTTAGCGCATCCATTTCCATGTCGACACTCTTTTTGTGTGCCCTTTACCTGCGCCTTGGCGCATCCATTTCCATGTCGACATCTCTTTTTGTGTGCCCTTTACCTACGCCTTGGTGCATCCATTTCCATGTCGACACTTGCTTTTACTGCCCACACTTTTGGTGACGTAATAAATATCGGGCTTTGAGTTTCTTTGATTTCCATATTCTTCTGCTTGTCTATATCTACCCGGGGGAAGATATTTACAACAATTTGGTGACTCAACGGGATCACCTACCTACTAGGTAGAAGATCAGTGGCCTTTTAGCAATCCATTGGGCATGGAGTCATAAGAAATAACTTGAAACCAACCTGATATCGATCCCGCACGATCTGCAACTCCTTTTTCGAGAGCATTTTGAACTATAGAAATTCAACTTTGAGAGAAAAAAAACTGTGCCAAAGCACTTAGGGAAATGAAACCTAACTACTGACAAGACAATGTGCATACGCACTTAGAGGAATTGAAATCTAGGCTAATATTTACAAGGGTAAACCTTTTCCTTTTAGTAGTGATGTTTAAGATAGATTAGTTAACCGGAATGGGAGTTCTTCTCCATCAATGTAGACAATTGGAAGGCATTACTACTTTTACATCCGTGACCATGTAGGGGCCACTCCAAATGGCATCAAACTTGGAATGCCTTCCTGGTTTTCCCGATCTGCATCCCATTTCAGAACTAGGTCCCCTTCCTGGAAGGTCCTTGCTCTTGCCTTCTTATCAAACCATCTTTTTACTAAGGCTTGATCCTTTTCAATCATCAGAACTGCATGTTCTCTTATTTCTTCCAATTCCATCAACTCTGCATACCTGGCCTCCATTGGTTCGAACTCAGACAACTCCAACTGCTTCATGAGCTCCAATGTTGGCAATTCTAATGATATAGGCAATACTGCCTCTTTCCCATAGACCAACTTGTAGGGAGAATTACCTGTAGACCTCTTTGGTGTTATCTGTAGCCCATAATGCTGATTTTAGCTTGGTATGCCATGTCCTTTGGTTTTCATCTAGAGTCCTTCTGATGATTCTTAGCAAATTCTTGTTCGTGGACTCTGCTGTCCATTACCCTGCGGGTAATAATTTGAAGAGGTGCTCAAATAGATTCCATTCTTGACAGCCCATTCTGTAATCTTGGAACCTATGAATGCCAATGCATTATCTGATATGATAGTGGCTGGCACACCGAACCTGGTCACTATTCCTTCATAAAAGTCTAGTATGTTAGACTCATTTGCTTCTTTGAGTGCTATTGCTTCGGTCCACTTGGTGAAATAGTCCATTGCCGTGAGAATCCACTTGTGGCCTTGGCTTGAGTTTGGGTTGATGACCCTGATGAAGTCCAATCCCCATTGCATAAATGGTTGGTCGACCAAAATTGGGTGCAATGGAAGTCTTCTGCTAGTCTTTCTTTTCTGTGAAGAGTGCACATTTCTTGCACTTTCTTATCCATGTATAGCGATCCTTTGAACACTTTGTGGGCCAATAATACCCTGCCTTCATTATCTTGAGAGTTGTTACTCGTGGGGTGAAATGTCCTCAGAATCTCCATCATGAAAATCTCGTAACACCCTCTCAATTTGACCTATCCCAATGCACCTCAATAGAACTCCATTGATGTCTTTTTTAAACAAAACACCATCAACAAGCACATATGGAATGGCTTGTAATCTGAAGTATCTCCTTTTTGCTTTGCTCAATTCTGGAGGGCATAGGCCTACCTGTAGGAAGTGTATCATATTCTGAGTCCAACAAGGAGTGGGCACATCATCATTTTCTTGTTCTTGACCATCCTGTAGTACCAAGGCAGTCTCTTTTTCATCACCTGCTTCAACTTTTTCGACTCAAAGCTAGTTGTTCACATAGTCCTTTTCCACGTACTAGCTTAGTGACCTTAATTTCGATGTCATATTCCATGACACGAGTGATCCATCCTGCACGTTTCTCATTCAGATCCTTGTTTAGAAGGAAGTCCTTGACTCCCGCATGAGAGACCAATAATTGGATCTTATTGTTTGAGACTAGGTGCTTGAATTTCTTTAAGCTCCTGATCACTGCAAGGACATGCTTTTCAATGAAAGAGTACCTAGTTTCGTATTCCTCCAAGCCTTGACTGAAGAAAGCAACTGGTTGTTCTAATCCTTCTTTGTTTTGCTGTACCAGGATTGCAGAAATTGTGTCTCCACCACCGAAGGCATATAACATGAAATCCTTGGAGAAGTCTGGATTGATGAGAGTCGGAGCTTGAGATATAGCCTCTTTTATTGCCTCAAAACTTGCCTTGCCTTCAGATGTCCACTTAAATGCCATGCTCTTTTTCAACATCAGTGTTATTGGCTTTACGAGAGCTGCAAAGTTTGGAACAAACCTGCGGACAAAATTGATCCTTCCCAAGAAGCTTTGAAGAGCCTTCTTGTGACTTGCTTGGTAATGGCGAGCTGCTCGAATTGCTTCAACTCTTTCTGGGTCAATCGTCAATCCCTCCTTTGAAACAATATGGCCTAGAAGTTTTCCTTCGTGAGCCAAGAATATGCATTTTTTGGGATTCAATGATACCCCAAATCTTCTACACCTCTGAAATACCTGCCTCAGATGAAAGAGGTGATCCACTACATTTTTGGAGAATACAGTGATGTCATCAAGATATATCAGAACTATTTTATTGATCAACCCCTTGAATGCCATATCCATTGCCCTTTGGAAAGTGGCTCCAGCATTTGATAGCCCAAATGGCATCTTCTTGTAGGCATAGGTGCCCCATTTGGTGGTGAAAGCCATCTTGAACTGGTCATCTTCTTTCACCATTACACTGATTATACTGAGTAGCCATCTAGGAGAGAATCTCTCGAACCGGATACCACTTGCTTGATATTTGTTCCATTGAAGGAAGTGGGTAATGGTCTTTGAGAGATGCCCTGTTGAGGTCTCGGAAGTCACACACACCTGATTTTCTCGCTCTTCTTCTGGCCGGAACCAAGTTTGCAACCCGACTTGAGTGCTTGATCGGGAATATAATGCTTGCCTCTATTAGCTTGTTTAGCTCTTTCTTCATTAGAGGCTCGATGTGAGGGTTGGTGGTCTCTTACGCACTGATGGGCTTAGCATGGATCCAATTCTATGGTATGTTGTGCCAACTTTGGATTGAAACCTCTTAAGTCTTCATAGCTCCATGTGAAGACATCTGGAAATTCTTGGCAAAGTTGTATGAAATCTGATTTCTCCTGCTCAGTGGCCACTTTGCCAATTTGAAGTGTTTTGCCTTCCCCAACTAGAATTGGCTCTGAATCTTCTCTCTTGACTTTGTATGTTAGCCTTTTCCTTACGGATTGGTCGTTAGGGTTGAAGATAGACTCGATGTTACTAAACCCTTGGGAAGCTTGTTTGTCTGCAGCTGCACTACTTGATCCCCATATTGCTGCTCTAATCTATCTTGATTCCTAGCTGAGAATTCAGCCTCTTCTTGTAAGAAATTGACGATCTGTTGATCGTTCTCAAACACCTGCCAGCTTGTGTTATTATCTGGAACTGCTGGCCTCACAATCACATGGATATGTGGTTGTGTTTTTCCCTTTTGATGTTGTCAACCACATCAAACGTTGCTCCAACTGCTGCGAGCCTATCGCGGCTTCATTTTTCTTCCTAGGTATGGACATGATGTTGAAAGCTTCGAAATCCTCAACGAGGTCCCATACCCTATTCTTGTAGTTCTTCAGTAGGTCATTCTTTGTAGCATGTTGTCCCCTGACTTGATTGATGATTAGCTCGCTATCCCGAACACCTGCAAGTTCTTTATGCCCTTTTTCTGGCCCAATGAAGTCCATGAATCAAGGCCTCATATTCAGTTGTGTTGTTTGAACAGGAAAACTGGAAATGGAAAGCTGAATAATATTTGATGCCTTGAGGTGAAACAAGCATAGCTCCTCCTCCTGCACCTTGCCTACTCCTTGATCCATCGAAAAATAATTGCCATACCTCATTGTCATCCTTATGGTCTGGTTTGGTGATGCTAGGAATAGGTTGGTTTTCTTCATGTATGCAATAGACTCCTAGCTCAGATTCTTCTATTTCTTGGTAGGGATCAAAAGCATGTACCTTGCTTGCCCATTCATCAAGAGTCAAATCTGGGATGCTTCCAACTTTGGTGTCAGCTTCATCTGTGCTTGGATAATCTTCTTGATCAAATGCTGAATAGTTGGCATTGATTTGGCTTGGAGTATGAGGCTCAATATGAAAGTTTGCAATTGGTTCGGATCTGATTGTGACCTTAGTACCATATCTTGTTTTGAACAACATGTGTGACCAAGTCGGCGAGATAAGTAGCCTCGATTCTATTTGTGAAATCCCTTGATAAGCATAGGGAAAAGAGTGGTGGCAAATCTATCACTGACACATCTTGCAAAATGGTAACGTTGGGGCATGCATGCAAGGTAAGATTCAAACCTTTAATCACTCCCACCATTCTACTGTTGTCCCATCCAATTGCACTACCCCCTTTGATATGACTTCATATTGGAGACCCAGCTGATCAGCTATTTGCTTGGGCATGACAGAACTACTTGCCCCAGAATCAATCATGCAATTGTGTACTAGTTTATCCCCAATGATTAATGAAACATAGAATGGAGGGGGCTTCAAAACTTTACCTTGTTGTCCTCCATGATTCCCTTCAGGATGAGTAGCATTTGTGAGGACATTCTCTTGCATATGGACCTGTTGGTTTGAAGTTGACCAATTCTTCATGGCAGCTTGTAGAAGATCTCTTTGGCCTGGGATGGATAAAGATTCCCACATTGATATATTCACATTTGTCTTCTTCATTTGATCAATGATGCTAAATGGGGATGAAAGATCTCTTTGTTGTCCTTTAGGCTACACATTCCTTTCTTGTGCATGGGCAGCAACAAGCTGGCATTTGAGTTGGTTTAGAAGGTGGTTTGGGCTGTCCTTGCATGTTTGGAGCTGTATTTTGCTTACCGACACCTTGTGGAGTGATGGAAGGTTGTAGATCACTTGGAGCCAATGATTTGCCCTTCACCAATATTCCTCTTCTTTGATCTTGTGTTAGCTGCTACACTCTGAGAAATTGTTTGATTCATGCCACAAAAATCCTCAGCTTGCCAATTTGCAAGTGCGGTATCATTTGGAGTTGTGTTTTGTTGAGATGTCCCTTGTTGCTGATTTGTTTCTTGACTCACTTCACCCTCTACGCCAGTAGTTGTCACCATCAAGGCTTGGTTCAAAGCACCATTGAAGCACATAGATTGGTTGTGAGGTTCATTGCATGGGAAACACCAATCATACTCTTGAGCTATGTTGTTTTGCACTGGCACTAATGCTTTAGAAGTAGATGCAACATTGGGGTTATAGGGCTGAAATGGTCTATTGGTGGGAGGCCTTACTTGGCTTTGATTTTGATTTAGCTGGATTGGGTGGCCTATTTTGTTGGTATGGTGGCCTAGCACAGTCTGTGCTTGAGGTTGATACGGTCTAGCACTTTGAGCTTCTTTGTCTTTTGATAGTCACTAGCTCATTTCCAAGGTTTTGCAATTGTTTCATAACCTCTTGGAGTTCATTTGAAGCATTAGAGGATGAAGTAGAAGTTTCATTTGAACTTTGATTTCTAGGAGTGGGAATAGGAGCCAAAGTGGGTGCTTGACTAGTGCTTGGATTTTCTAAGTTTGGATACAAGGGCATGGGAGGCCTAGGAGCCAGCTTACCAGCTTGAATAAGACAGTTTTCAGCCCTAATGGCAATGTTATAAGCAGCAGGTAAGGTTGTGCCTCCCATAGATTGAATTAACATAGAAATATCAGAATTCAAAGCTTTAAGATAATATAGAAAAGCACCTTCAGTTGTTGGCCTGATGGCCACTGGAATCCTATCCCAAGACCTTTGAAATCTGAAGTTGAAGTCAGTCAGTTGCTCATTGGGAGCTCTCTTGATAGTTGTCAATTGTTCTAGTAGAGACAAATTGTCTCCCTTTTCTCCAAACTGCTCATGGAGAACTATGCATAACTGATTCCAATTTTGGATAGAAACTAGCTCGAGGCTCCTAAACCATTGCAATGCCTTCCCTTTGAATGAAGATGCCAGCAATTTGTGCAAGCAACATCCATTTCATTTATCTCATGGATTGCACAAGCGTTAGCATGATGTCTTTGACATGATCACGGGAGTGGTATGATTTTCTCAGTGAAAAATGGAATGTTCTTCAATGCTGCAATTGGAACTGGATTGTGCATTGAGGGCAAGTGGGCTCTTTGCCGGTGAAATTGACAAAGGATTCGGTGGTTGTGCCATTCGATTGGCTGAGAACCCTTGTTGATTGGATGAAAGGTCTACCGAGGTGGAGGGTTGATAAAGTCTGTTAGGTGGAGATGGTGATCTTTGTGGTCTTCTTCCTCTCCTTCCTCTCTCACAGTGATAGTTGCAAGTGGAAAAATAGCCCCTCTTCTCGAGTATCGGACTGGTTCGAATTCTTCTCATATGCACAGGCAACTTTTTTCTGCTATACCGCTGAATTCTACCCCTTGAGTCGCGGATGTGTTAGATAATGAGCCTCAAAAGGCTAGATTATGCCAGGTTACACACCAAACCTGACAAATATTAAAAATAGAATTTAAAACTTTGAAGGACCTTGAAGATATAGTTTCTTGATTCGGTTATCGGGTTTGTTGTGCAGCTACTAAATCCCAAAGTATGTATAGGTGAAACTTAGGTCATGTCGAGGCAACTTAAATGCTGATGGAACTTGGGACATGAAACCAGGAAAACCCGAAATACAAAAAACCATGAAATTTTGAAAGTCAAAATCTCAAAAATCTAAGAATACCCTTTTGAAGATTATCCCCGATCTATCAATTGGTGAAATTTTGACTTGTTTTGAGCAAGTTAAGCCCTTGAAAATCGATTTCAAAGTTCAGCCTGGAAGGTGAAAAAAATGAAATTGTAAAACCTGTAATTTTAAGTCCAAATTTCTTGAAAATTCCTTCAAATCTTGTGGAATGACCTCTTGGTCCCACCAGCATGCCAAAACTATTGATGGTGAATCACAGCACCCCTGAATGTCTGCAACTCGATGGGTTGAGACTCTCAGTGTGATTGCATAACATGGAGCTTTTCCCAAGTGTGGGACCTTGTGAAATCGGAAAAGCTCTCGGATGAAGGCGGTTCCTATTCCTCTGTTCAGATGCACACATAAAAATGTAGAGGGTTTACTCAAAAACCTAATCTAACTTCCAAGGAGACAGGGTAAGAAGATGCATAAAAATAAACCTAAACTAACAAAGGTGATGCGAGGAATGAAAAACACTGTCTTGCCAATAAACACAAACCATTAAAATGTAATGCAAGATCATGCACTGAGATAACCAAATTTGTAGTGAAAGATCAAGAGGATGAAAATGAAATATAGAGAGGGTTGAGAATCATCCACGAGACATGCATTATTTTCTCCAAAGATTGATCTGATACACTACAAAATGCCGAGAGGCAAAGTTGCATTACTGAGTTTTAGATGGGAGGTTTGAACTCCACAAATTCACTGCCAAAGAGAAGAAGGGAGGGGAAAAACAAGAATGTCCAACCTTTAGAAAGAAGCCCCTCCTTACAATTTATAGGAATAATGAGAGAGAGAGTCCAAATCTACCCCAACCACCTCTAGGTTGCATTTAATTCATCTCATTATGGTGGTAGGTGAGAACCCTAGCAAACCCAAAAAGTGGCGAACTGTATTTTGCATTTTTAAGAACTTTTCCCACCCAATTAAAGATATCCAGTCATAGTTGGATAGAGGACCTCATAAGCTTTCCGAAAAGTCCAACCTTGCGTTAATCCGAGCTCCCTGTGAAAAGTTATGGCCATCTGAATATAAGGTGGGAGTGCTTCTGTCGGCGCTCAAAATGTTGCGCCCTTTCGAAGATGTGCCTTGGCGCATCCATATTCATGTCAACATACCCTTACATGCACCTAGGTGTGAATTTTGTCATGTCAAAAATCTATGTCATGTGCATCCATTTACGTGTGACACTTCTTGCGTGCGCCTCTTTGCCCTTGGCGCATCCATTTCCATGTCGACACTCTTTGTTGTGCGCCCTTTACCTGTGCCTTGGCGCATCCATTTCGTGTCGACACTCTTTGTTATGCGCCCTTTACCTATGCCTTGGCGCATCCATTTCCATGTCGACACTCTTTGTTGTGTGCCCTTTACCTACACCTTGGTGCATCCATTTCCGTGTTGACACTCTTTGTTGTGCGCCCTTTACCTGCACCTTGGCGCATCCATTTCCATGTCGACACTCTTTCTTTGTGCACCCTTTACCTGTGCCTTGGTGCATCCATTTCCGTGTCGACACTCTTTTGTTGTGCACCCTTTTTTCCTACACCTTTGCGCATCCATTTCCATGTCGACACTGTTTGTTGTGCACCCTTTACCTGCGCCTTGGCACATCCATTTCCATGTCGACACTCTTTGCTGGTGACGCAAAAAAAATCAGGCTCTAAGTTTCTTTGATTCCCATATTCTTCTGCTTGTCTATATCTACCCAGGGGGAAGATATTTACAACAAAGAATAATTCTCATCCTTAGTGGAAATGAGAACCACTCCTACTCCTATGTTGTTTTTGCTTCTGGATCCATCAAAGTATAACTTCCATAGACTAGTTTGAACTTTGTCTCCTATGAGCATGCGTGGAAGCATAGCGTCTTCTTCTAGAATGCAATAAGTACCAAGCCTAGTTTCATAGGCTTCTAGTTCTTCGGCATAGGGATAAAATTTTTATGCCTCTCTACCCATTCATCAAGTACTAGGTCTAGAAGAGAGGGTGGAAGAGACTTCTCTTTAGAAACTAAAACCTGTTCTTCTTAGATAAAACAATTAGATTGGAAAGGGGATGGGACATATGACTCTACATGATAAGAAAATATAGGCTCATCTTGTATGGTAAACTAGGTACCATACCTTATCTTGAGTAATATATGAGACCAATCAGAAGACAAGTAACCACCCACTTTAGCAGTGAATTCTCTTGATAGACATAGGGAAAACAAAGGAGGCAGGTCAATAATTGACACATCTTGAGTAATTTTTAGGCTTGGACATGTATGGAGGGTTAACTCAAGATCCTTGATGAATCCTAAGGTGGTTAAAATTGAGCCATAAATTTATAGGACTCCTTTAGACAAAGGGCTATATTTCAGACCTAAGACATCAACTATCTTCTTAGGTATAACAAAAGTACTAGCGCCTGAGTCAATCAAAAAGCGATTACGCACTAGGTGTTTGCTTATAATCAAGGAGATATATATGGGTGGGGTTTTAGAAATTTTACTTACTTTTTTCTCCTGTTCTTGGAATATTTTGACAAAAGCACATAGTTTCTACATAATTGGGTCAAGACACGGAAGTTACCCAGAGCTTCATGCAATAGATCAAGCCGAGATGGAATGGTCGGGCATCCCACATTGTGATGTTTATGTTTTTTTCTTCATTTGGTCAACAATGCTGAATGGAAGCCCCCACCTTGTGTATTTAGGGAACAACATCCTTTCTTGATTGTTCAGGTGTGGAAGCCTGAATTTTAGCTAGAGCAAAGGCTTGGCCTACTAAAGGATGGGTGCATTTTGCTTTAGAAGGAGATTTACACGGGGCTTCTGCATAAGGATTTGAATGATTTTGGTGTAAGAGGTATTTTCTGATTCCTTTTTCTTTTGAATATTTTCTTGTATTGTTGGGACTATAACCCGCACTTTGTATTTAATATTCTTTTCTTATATCTTGTGTTGTCCACAACTTGGGCACACGGTCTATTTGTATCTTTTGCAACTTGGTTGATTACACAAAAGTCCTCTCGCACCAAAGAACATCAAATTGGACTCTGGAGGAACTTTTGGTCCTTCTGGATTATCTACTTCATGGGCACTTGTTGAGGGCTCACAAGATGAAGCATTCTAGATCATGAAGGCTTGGGCACACACAACATTAGCACAATGGTACTGAATATGAGGCATTTTGCAAGGGAAGCACCATTCTGACTCTTGTGCCAAGTTGTTCTGAACCGGAACAAGTGCTCGACTCGCACTGGGTGTTGGGAGAGAAGGCACAAGAGGGACAACTTGCAAGGGCATATGTGCATTAGGCTGCCACCTATCATTCTATTGGTTGGGCGTGTATCTTTGATTTCTATATTGATTCCACCAAGGCTGATTGCCTTGGCCATGTGCCTGATTGGAAATGCCTCTATATGCTTGTGCTTTCTACTTTTCTAATGATATTACCTTGTTTGATAAATTTCTGATTAAGGCATTCAATTCTTCATCCTCCTTTTTCTATGATGGAGAATAGGATGTTGAGGCAACTGGTTGCGCGCTCTACTCAAGAGTAGGAACAGGGGCCACGGAAGGTTGGGGTGCTTGTGACATTTCTGGGAACAAGGGAATGGGTGGTCTAGGAGCCAACTTTCCCACCTGAATGAGACTATTTTTTTCTCTTACTGTAATGTTATAAGTAGCTGGTAGAGTCCTACCTGCTATAGATTGATCATAACTGAAATAGTTTTATTGAGCACCTTCGAGATAATAAAGTAAAGCATGTTTGGCTATGGTCTTACCATAAGAGGGATTCTATCCCAAGTCTTCTGAAATCTGATTTTGAAATCAGTTATTTTCTCATTGGGTTCCCTCTTTGTTGTTGTCATTTGCTCCACCAAAGATAGGTGGTTTGACTTGTGCTAATAGATCCAATTATTAAGCCTTTATACCACCGAAGTGCTTTACCTTTGAATTACACTACAAGCAGTCTAATTGCTACATCATTATGTGTGATCAGATAGAGTGAAAACACATTTTCCACATCCTAGATATGCTCCTGAGGGTGACTTGATTCTCACCAGTAAAGTAAGGAATACTCTTGAGTGCGCCATTTGGGATATCAGTGCGCAAGGCCGGAGTAAGGGTCTTGCTCCATCAAAGTTTGTCAAGCTTCTTAATGGAGGAGGTGGCTGATGGTCAATTATAGGGCACATAGGTTATCTTCTTTAAGGATGAGTTGAGTGGGCACAACGCACTAGAGATAGAGATGCACACACGAGCTTTACGGAATGAAATTTTATTATGGATAAGCTGGAGGTATTCAAAATAATATTCATCTATTGCACTTCTTCTTATGTGCACTCTTCTCATGAAAGGCACTTAGGAATACTGAAACAGAGATTTTAAAATATTGGGAGTCGCCAGATGTGTTTAAAATGAGCCTCTTTTAAGGATGAAACACTAAGTTCACACACCAGAACTTAGAGATATGAAATTTGAGCTTTCAATCCTTGTCCTACGAGCGTGCTAGAAAACTGTTGGTTAATCAAATGTGTACCCATGTCTCGAGATCTCAAAATGGCTAAGGTGTCTAAGACCACAATGGAACCATCCTCAAGTTATGGGACTTTACGCACTTTGGACAGATCTCTACGAAGAAGGCCGGTTCCTCTATCTATTTCTACTGCTACTACTACTCCTAGTGCTAAAAGGAAAAACTAAGCTAAGAATGCCAAGGGACTAGGGAAAGAAGGATAACATGAAGTAAACTACACTAAAAGGTGATAGCACTAGAAAAGAGGGATGAAAACTATTTGTTCTAAGCAAGAATGACAAGGAATGTGTGAAAGGAGGCTAGGCACGAGTAGCATAGCAAAACATGCATTCACCAAATTGTTCTCATGGAACACAACCAAATATGGAACTGCAAGGGACCTGAAGTAGCACAACAATACACAATGTAAGAGAAGAGGAAAGAAGAAGGAATGCAAACATGTTAGGACAAAGAATAGTCACAAAATGATGCTTCTATTACTTCCAAAATGCATAGAATTGTTACAATGATAAGGAGGCTAATATCCACATGTAAGAGCCAAACATGGAGGTCTGCAACTCAAAATACATAAAATGTGGAGTCCTTAGCAACATGTGTAAGGATCTAGAGTGTCCAACCTTTTACAATGAGCCTGACCCTATCTTTTATAGATTCAACATAGAGGGAAGAAAGAGAGAGAGAAGTGGGAAAAAATAATTTGAAGCTCAACCACCATCGTTAATGCCTCCAGAAAATCTGCCCCAAATATGTCATGTTTGCATCAATTACTTTTTTAGAGCCACGAAGGAGGAGGAATGGAGGATAGAATTGAATCAGATCTAGTGGTTGAAGAAATCTGATTATGCTTTAATGGCCTGATATATGTTTCTTCATTTCCTCCCCACCTAACTTCTCCAAAAATAAATATTCAGATCTCCAAGGCATAGATGAGGCTAAGATCTTTCCAACAGTGCCATATTTGTTAGATTTTGAGCCCCGAGTCAAAAGATATGCCCATTTTAAATTTGCATCATGGGTGTATAATATTTTATAGAGTTTTAAGTACTTGGTCCACATGGCAGCTCTGTGCTTGTTTGAGATTTGAATCCCTTCCTCTCTCTTGGAATAGTGCCCATGTGACATGTGGCGGTATCCGTAGGTTTCCTATTTCCTTTATATTATTCCTAAGTCTTTCTACGCATGTAAAGGCACTTTGAATCCCACCCAAGACACATGGAGGCTAGACACTTATTTGGAAGCTTTGTCCCAAATTTGTTCCTTGAAATAGTGCCATGCTGACACTTGGCACCCTCCAAGAGCCTACCTCTACATGACTATTCAACCTAACTCTGTCCCCTTTTTAGAATTTGGGACATGTGGAAGACCTACGCTTCTTTAGGGACTACCCAGATTTTCCTTTTGACATCACGTCATTGAGCCACTTGGCACCATCTACTGAGTCAAAGAATTTTCAATGGTCGGTGAAAATTTTGGGGCTCTTGGACGCATGGAAGCTTGGTACTCATTTGGTTCTTCCCCTTTGGATTTAACTTTGGAGGTGCACTGAGCTGACTAGAAAGAAGGTGAACGCGTGGAGTGTGGTCACAAGGGAAAAATGGAAGAAAGAGGCAAAGAGGGGTGCATGCTAGGATTACACAATAGGATAGGAGAGAATGCGGGTGCGTAGGAGGAAGGCATGCAACGTAAAATGGAAGGAGATAGAAGAATGTGAAGGGGAGCTGTTATCACCGAATCACAGCACCCTAATGTTTATACAAGTGCATATACTTGAACTCACAGTGTGATTGGATAACATGGGTACTATCTCCAAGTTGTGGGACTTGCTACTTGAGATAGACCTCCAGAGAAAGTTGGTTCTTGCTCCTAAACTACCTACCACAATCTACTCTAATGCAGGGAAACTAACTATTCTAATCTAAATTTCCAAGGGACCAGGGAGAGAGAATGCATAAAATGAAAGCCTACACTAAAGCGGTGATACACTAGAAAAGGAGTGGTGAACACTTCTAGTTCTGCAGATAGACACAGATCATGGAATGCAACATAAACATCATGCACAAACTGATAAGATGTAATTGAAAGTCTGAAATGAAGCAAACAACACAACCAAAGGGCTGAAAACTGATCACAGAGCCTGTATTGTCATTTCCACTGTCAAAATCCTTGCATTACAACATCAAAAAGGTAGAAAACCTGTTACAACCATCAAGAGGTCTGATACTTGCAAAAATCACTTGTTGAAGGTGAAAGAAGAAGCTTGCTATCCAAAGAAATGTTCTCCCAAAAAAATGAGCCAAATCTGGGTTTTTACAATGCATGGGTCTAGCCCAGGAGAGAGAAAACATGTAAACAACATGGGAGCCATTCCTCATTGAATGAAGATGCATTAAAATAGAATGGGCATCCTTACAGACCCATGCCCTAATAGTTTTGGCCATGCTGGAGAAGAATGCAACCCATTTTGCATTAAAACTGGTTGTTGAAACGTCATTTCTAGCCATTACCACATACTAGAGACATTTCTTGATTTTCTCTCTCCAAACTGAACCAAAATGCAAAAATTACCATGGAATCATGTAGAGAATTTCACCAGCTTTCCATTGATATAAAGAACGCAAAAAACCGAGCTCTGGATCGAAAGATATGGCGATTTGAAGTTTTAGGGCAAAACAGGGCCAAATCGGGTCGGTGGGAAAATAATTCAAATTTTTACCTTTTTGGTCATTTGGAAAATTTTCCAAAATTTCCCCACACTCTGCCACTCTAGGTGCCACGTGGCAGCATCTCATTGGCTGCGGGCCTTTCAGGGGAAACTTTTCCCAAAACCTCCGCTGAGCCATAACTTCAAAAATACATGGAGTTAGGAGGAAAACTTTACCTTTCTGGAAAGCTGAGAAAGAGCTCTATCCAATGGTGTCATTTCCAGAAGGTTTTGAGTGCCTGAAAAGAAAAATTTTGTGACTGAGGCACAAGAGAGGGAAGAATGAGAGGAGTTAGCCACAAAATGAGCAGGGGGCACATTTTGGATAACAATTTTGGCGACTCAGAGGGGTCATCTGCCTGCTGGATGAAGTTACCAGTTGCCTTTTAGCAATCCATTGGGTATGGAGTCATAAGAAATAACCTGAAACCAACCTGATATCTTGAAAACTTCCCTCTGAGCCACTTGAAACCCATTGAACTTAGAGTTGTTCTCACCAAAATGCCACTTAAAACAGCTGTGCAAGAGTAAAACCAGCAGCACCAAAACTATTTACAAAACTAAAAATCATACATGCTCCAAATGGAACATGCAGAGTGTGCACAAGCACTTCTTTTACTGAAAGCAAACCTACCTACTCTATTCTAACTAGAAGCAAAGGTAAGCTAAACAAACCCTGTAACTGGTTGTGCAAAATAGCTTCCTTTCTTCAAAATTGGCAACCATGCAACTGATTTGGCATTGAACATGGCTGATTGGATGAATGGAAAATCAACAAGAAGCTGGTCTTCCACCCAAATCATCAAGGTATCAGGTGAAGGAAAATTCAATACCTCTTTTAGTTGTTCTGCATTTGGATTGGAGAGGTATGACAGCTGATCCTTGGTTCTTTGTAGCTCATCCTCATGCTTAGGAGCAAGCATGACTAGTTGTGACTTCTCCTTTGACTCCAATGAAGTCAAATACCTTATTGGGCAAGGTATGATCTGTTTGATATGCCCATAGCTCTGATTTTCAACTCCAAAAATGGAGTCTTCTTGTAGACCTTCTTGAATGGATGGTGCAGAAGCAAAGGTAGAACCTTTTTGCCCTTTCTCTTCCTCCAATGAAGGACATGAAAGATTAAAATCTTCCAATCTTGGTTCCAAAGAGCTGCTATAAGATGCAGGCTACTGCAAATGGGTGCTCTCCTTCATGACAGTAGGCTCAGGTGTTTGGAACGTGGATGATGAAAGAGAGAATGGTAGGAACTCAACCGGTTCTTCTTCATCAAAACAGTCCTCTAAATCTGACAGATAAACTACCTCATTGTTGTCCTGCTGCAAATGCTCAACTTCCTCCACGGTATCCTCTTGATCTGTAACTTGATCATCATGGTTTCTTTCATCCTCCAACATTGAGTTTGAGAGATCAAACTCTTCTTTAGCACTAGAACTCGAGAGAGATGAAGTAGAAAGAAGAATTGAAGGTTCTCTTGTAGCCTGCTTTGCGCTCAAAGCCCTTGGATCTGCAATTTTCTCCTCCACAACTAGAATGTGCTCCTCTTCTTTTGGATTTGGAGCAGCTTCTCCCTCTTCTACTACTTGAAGACAATCTTGTTCTTGATAGAACTCTTCCTCTAGCACGAAGTTCGTTAAGTCAAACTCTTCGATCTGCTACTCTAGAGGACAAGTTGGGACTGTAGGATCTTCTTCAGAGCTTTCTTCCTCCATGGCTGATTGTGTAACTTGAATTGAATCAGCATTCTCTTCAAATAGAATGCTAACATGGACACTACTTTCTGAGCAAACTGATTGCTGATCTGCTTCTTCTTTTTGCTCTTCTCCTGCTGCAGCAAATTCAGTCCTAACCACCACTTGTTTTCCAACTCCAACCTCTTCTAAAGGCTTAACCATCAAGGGGATATTTTTCATCCCAAATTTAAGAGCCCAACTCTTGAGACTTGAATTTCTCAATCCTTGTTTGGCTTTTCTTTTTTTTGTTGTTTTCCTTGACTAGAATTCTGATTTTTATCCTCCCAACATGGATTTGGGAATGCAAGAGGAGAAGTGGATTGTAACTCAAATGGCTCGGAAATTTTTCATGGTGGTGGAGGAGGTAGAAACTCTTGTTTCTTTAGAGGAGAGGGTATTTCTGTTAGCTTTTGTGGAGGGGATGACTGTTAGGAAGGAAAGGGGAAGGAAGAATTGAGATGTGGTGGAAGACTAGGGAATGGAGAAATGAAATTAACTCTGGGAAGCATTGGTGGATTTAGAATTTGAAATTCCAAATGAGATGATGCTACTTGAGTAATGGGAAGAGAAAAACCAGATGATGGTGTAGAACGTACCCATTGACAAGGTTGTTCAACACCAAGTGTATAGGCCTCTATTTCTGCTGTCCATTGTGCAAGTTGGGGCAGCATCTTCATCATGAAGTCCAGCTTCTCCTGAGGGCTGAAGTGTCTTGGAAAAGGGCCTCCCCATGGACAAGGAGTCCTGCAACCAATTCTGAAAGCTTTCATTTGTGCTTGAGCCCTGGATTGCACCATGTTTACCTCCATCTTTTGGATTTGTTCCAGCAGATCTGCATTTTCTTCTTGACTACCCTCACAACCAGCATACCCTTGTGCTTGACATGCTTCATATCCAAACTGACTTTGGCACATGCTGATTTTGAATTTGATCAAAATGCTGATTTGGAGGATTTGTAAAACATGTTGGAGGTGTGATATACTACTGTTGTAAATGTGAATTCCATGATGGAAATGAAGTCATGATTGCACAACTTCATGGAATGGAAAAGAGTGAAAATGATGGAAAGAAGAATGGGTGGAAATGAATGGAAAACAGGTCTGCAACTTAGAGAATGAGTTGTTTACCAGATGGAGTCGCCAGATGTGCTTTTGAAAGTGCCTCCAAAAGGCTGAATCTTTAACAGAAACACACCAACCTATCAAAGATAAAGTGGAATACCTCTAAGGTCCCACCGGCATGCCAAAAATGTTGTTGCAAATCAGCAGTACCCCCTGGATGTTGATCAGATTTCTAGTTTGATCATTCTAAGCATCCAGTGTGATTGCACAACATTGAATCCTCTTCCCAAGTGTGGGACTTGAAAAATGGAAGAGGAATCTCCATATTAGAGGTTGGTTCCTCAACTCCTCTGATCAGCTATTTCACTTGCACAATTACAGAGGTTTAAACTCCTAAATCTACTCTAAATTCCAAGGATAGAGATAGAGAATGCAAAAAAATAAAGAACTAATGCTAATATGTGATGCACCAAAGGAGTTGTAAACACACGATGCTGCATGAAATACACAATCCACAGGGAAACACAGCACAAAACATGCACAAATGCTCAAAATGTAATGAAAGATCAAGAAAGAAATGATAGATATATGAAAGGATTGAGGGATTTTAATCACAGAACATATATCAACATCTCAGATCCAATACAGTACATTACAGTGATCCAGAGGCAAGAAAAGGTGCTGCATTACATGGAAAGGTAAATTTCTTCACAAATTCTACCAAGGAGGAAGAAAAAGGAAGTTGCAGAGCTGAAAAAGTATCTCCCCTTTGTAAAAATGAACTCATTTTGGCTTTTACAGTGCAAACCACGACCCCAGGAGAGAGAAACATGGGAAAACATGTAAGGGGTCCAACCATTGACCAAAATTCCATCAAAACAACATGGGCACCCTGACAGACCCATTCCCTAACATTTTTAACCATGCTGGGAGAGAATGCGAGCCATTCTTCATTAAAAACGGTGGTTGAAACATCATTTCTGTTCATCACCACGTGCAGAGACATTTTTCAATTTTCTCTCCAAACTCCATAAAAATGCAAAATTAACCCTAGAATCTTGTAGATAATTTCACCATCTTTCCATTGATATAAAGAACGTGAAAAACTGAGCTCTGGATCGAAAGATATGGCGATTTGAAGTTTTAGGGCAAAACAGGGCCAAATCGGGTCGGTGGGAAAATAATTCGAATTTTTACCTTTTTGGTCATTTGGAAAATTTTCCAAAATTTCCCCATGCTCCGCCACTCTAGGTGCCACGTGGTGGCATCTCATTGGCTGCGGGCCTTTCAGGGGAAACTTTTCCCAAAAACCTCTGCCGAGCCATAACTTCAAAAATACATGGAGTTAGGAGGAAAACTTTACCTTTCTAGAAAGATGAGAAAGAGCTCTATCCAATGGTGTCATTTCCAGAAGGTTTTGAGTTCTGAAAAGCAAAATTTTTGACTGAGGCACAAGAGAGGGAAGAATGAGAGGAGTTAGCCACAAAATGAGTAGGGGCACATTTTGGATAACAGAGCAGGATGTGCATGTAAGTTATCCAAATCACTATGAGAGCTATTTGGATAACAAAAACACTTAAATTGTAATCATCTCTAGCATGCAAGTGCACTTATTACACACAACACTAAACTAAATTGAGAAAGCATGGAAATGATGAAGGAAATACATATAAAGGAAATTAATTTAGGAAACCTAATCTAAGTGGAAATACTACGTTATTACAAACACCAAAAAGGCTTATTTAAAGTAAGGCTTCAGCCTACTCCCATTGAAGTAAGCGGGAAACCATGTTCTATCAAGTGCCTCCAATGATCTTTTATAATAGATATGGAAATAATTTGGTCACGAGAGAAAGAGGCTCAAATTTTATAATGGAAAGAGGCTCAACTATTTTACTACCCTATGACATGGTGGGTCCTCAAGCCACCACGTGGCTTGCCACCACAAGTTTGATTTCACTCAATTTCATATTTCCACATTTATCTAATATTTCCAATGGGATCGTCCTAAGCCTATTTGGATGGAGTGGATCAAACAATACATGAGGGATCTATATTATCCCATTTACCTCGATGGATAACTCGACAAAAACATGATAGTCAAAATGGCTCACCAATCAAAATAGCTTGACAACTAATAACTCACAATAGAGCCACATAACCCGACATACCCACAACATCTAACTCGGTGACCGGTGGGAGGCCCAAAAAGGAGTGAATGTGGTCAAAGCCACATATAAAGTGGTCAATTGGTGGTTATTCAACCAAATCCCCACCTTTCATGTCAATCATGTGGGATTTATCCCAATGGTGACCCAAATATAATCGACCACCATTAACAAACATGAAGTTGTGTGGGAGGTGGGATTTGATCCCCGACCTCACCCTTACAACAAAGCGAGACCAACCAACCTCGCCTATTTAGGAGGTTTGGATAACATAAGGGCAATAAGCCCTATATACAACTTCTTTAGACACTTAAGGCTATATAAAGGGCCTTTCCCCATTCAACATATGCTTTTCAATATTATTGTTGTTGCTGAAAGTCACAAAGCACCCCCGGATGTTGATCGATTTCTAGTTTGATCACCCTATGCATCCAAGTGTGATTTCACAACATGGAAACCTCTCTCCAAGTGTGGGACTTGTGAAACGAGAGAGGAATCTCCATATTAGAGGCTGGTTCCTCAAACTCCTCTGATTTAGATCTATATTTGCACAACTACAGAGGTTCAAATCCTAATCCTACTCTAAATTGCAAGGAGACAGGGATAGAAGTGTAAAAATTGAAACTAACTAAAGATGGTGATGCACAAAAGGAGTGGTGAATATTTTTGTCATGCAAATAGACACAAACCAAAGATTGCAGCATAAAACATACACAGGCTGATAAGATATAATTTAGGATTTGAAATGAAGAAAATAATACAAACAAAGGATTGAAACTCATTCACAAAGCTTGCATTATCATTTCCAATGTCAAAACCACTGCATTACAACCTCAAAGAGGTAGAAAAGCTGTTACAGTCTTTGAAGAGGTCTGATTCTTTACAGCAATCACTTGCTGGAGGTGAAAGAAGAAGATTGCTATGCCCAAAAGTGTTCCCCCTTTTTAAATGAGCCAAATCGGCTTTTTATATTGCATGGGTCGAGCCCAGGAGAGAGAAAACGTACAAAACATGGGAGCCCATTCCTCATTGATTGAAAATGCATTAAAACAGCATGGGGGACCTTACAAACCCATACCCTATCATTTTTGACTGAATTGGAGGAGAATGCGACCCATTCTGCATTAAATTTGGTCGTTGAAATGTCATTTTTGGCCATGGACAAGCATCAGAGCTGTTTCTTAATTTTCTCTCCAGACTAAACCAAAATTCAATATTGACCCCAAAATCATGTAGAGAATTTTATAAGCTTTCCAATGATATAAAGAACATGCAAATCCAAGCTCTGGATCGAAAGATATGGCGATCTGAAGATTTAGGGCACAAAACAGGCAAAAATGGGTTTTGAAATTTTTTCCGCGCTCCGCCACCTGGACGACACATGTCGGGCGCTGATTGGATGAGAAATTCTCTCTCCTTCCCTTACCCACAGGTTTTCCTTGAAAGTTTTGACTTTTTGTAATTTTGGAAAATTTCCCATTTTTTTCCCATGCGTCCCCGCCACTTGGGACACGTGGCATGATCTGGTTGGAGGACAGGGGCGTGGGGTCATCCTTCACCTTTTAGTTTTTGGCCAAAATTTTTGCCAAATTCTCTAATTCCTCCCCGAGCTCCACACTCCCCTTCTCCTTAGGACACGTGTCCTCTTTTTATTGGCTCGGGCCAACGCTTCAAACCTTGCCCCTTTGAAATTTTGGACATTTTCCCTTGTGACACGTGGCGTTTCCTGATTCGTCCGCGGGCCTGCCAGCTTTTCACGTCCACCGCGTCCTTTTGTCCCGGATGTCCCAAACTGTCTGGGACAAAAACTTTCGATCCACCTGATTTAGGCTTCTTCTGTCCCTCTTTGAGGTGAAGACACATGGCGTGATTTGATTGGCTCTCGGCTCCTTCGGCTTTCCGTGTCTTCCACGTCCCTACACCCAATTGTCCCAAGTGCTAAAGTTCTCTGTTTTGGCCGATCCGGGTGGTTCACGTCCTCACGGCCCAAATGTCCCAGCCTGTTCTGCACAATAGTTAGTCGATTTTGTTTTTACCTTCGACCGGTTCACCCTTTCGCGTCCCGTGCATCCCCACGGCCCGGATGTCCCTTTGCTCTGCATGGACCGCCTGGCGGCCTTTCGGCGGTTCATGCCCCGACGTCCCAACTATCCCAAGGGCTACCTGGACCAGGACTTAGCCAATTTTCATTATTTTTTCTAGCCCGAGCTTTTTTTTTGCAACTTTTTCACCCTTTTTTAGAACTTGCTCTTTTCTCCTTGGACAAGAGAGTTAGAAAAAAGCCGAGGGGACCCTAGAAACATGATTTTTGCCTTGAATCAATCTATTTGCCTGGGACTTGAGTATTCTGATGCATGTTATCAAATTTACCCGGGGGGTGAATTTGGATAACAATTTGGTGACTCAGCGGGGTCACCTGCCTGCTAGGTAGAAGATACCAGTTGCCTGAAGTAGTCCATTGGGCATGGAGTCATCAAATATTCTATTTAGAACCCCAACTGACTCAGAATGTGTAAGGAGGAAGATGGAATATCACCTGATGGGAGCAAGGATTGTAAAACATCTCCATGGACAACAAGCTGTGCCAAAGCACTTAGGGAAAACAAAACTAACCTACAACAAAACAATGTGCACAAGCACTTGGAGGAATGAAAATCTAATCTAATATTTACAAGGTAGTGAATTTCCCTCTAGAAGCAATGCTTGAGATAGATTCCATTGACTGGAATCTGTAGTTCTTCACCATCCAATGAGGCCAATTGGAAAGCATTGCTATTCTTGCACTTCGTGACCATGTATGGGCCACTCCAAATGGCATAAAATTTTGAATGCCTTCCCGGTTTTGCTCTGTCCACATCCCATTTCAACACTAGATCTCCAACTTGAAAAGATCTATCCTTGGCCTTCTTATCAAAGGTCTTCTTGATCAAAGCTTGATCCTTTTCCATTGCTTGGGATGCCTGATTTTTGATCTCTTGCAGCTCCATCAACTCTGCATACCTCACCTCCATGGGCTCAAACTCAAGCAACTCCAGCTGCTTCATGAGTTCCAATGTTGGCAACTCAAGTGACATGGGCAAGATTGCCTCTCTTCCATAGACAAGTTTGAATGGAGAGTTACCTATGGATCTTTTGGGAGTTATCCTATCAGCCCATAAGGCTGATTTTAGTTTGGTATGCCAAGACCTCTGATTCTCATCAAGAGTCCTAATGATCCTTAACAAGTTCTTGTTTGTAGACTCGGCCTAGCCATTACCTTGAGGGTAATAGTTTGATGAAGTGCTTAGGTAAATACCGTTCTTGACAGCCCACTCAGTCACCTTAGATCCAATGAATGCCAATGCATTATCAGAGATTATTGTAGCAGGTACACCAAATCTAGTTGTTATCCCCTCATAAAAGTCTAAGATGCTAGACTCATTTGCCTCTTTGAGTGCTACTGCTTCTGTCCATTTGGTGAAGTAGTCTGTGGCTATCAAAATCCATTTGTGCCCTTGGCTTGAATTGGGATTAATGACTCCAATGAAGTCCAAACCCCATTGCATGAATGGCTGGTCAACTGAGATTGGATGCAATGGAAGGGCAGCAAGTCTCTCTTTTCCTATGAAGAATGCACAATTCGTACACCTCTTAATCCATGCATAGCAATCACTGAAAATTTTAGGCCAATAATAACCAGCCTTCATGATTTTTAGAGTTGTCACTCTTGGTGCAAAATGACCACCAGCTGGTCCACCATGGAACTCTTCCAACACCCTTTGAATTTGATTTGTGCTAATGCATCTCAGCAACACTCCATTCACATCTTTCTTGAACAAAACTCCATCAACAATGGCATACGGAACAGCCTACAATCTGAAGTGTCTCCTTTGGGTCTTGTTCATCTCCGGAGGGCATAGGCCTGTGCCTAGGAAGTGTATAATGCCTTGGGTCCAGCAAGGAGTGGGGGCAGCATTGTCTTCTTCCTAATTGCCACTTGGCTCATGTCTGTCCTGGACTGTCAAAGCAGCCTCTTCTTCATTGCATACTTCTTTTTGCTTCCCCAAAACTAGCTGCTCACACAATCCTTTCCCTCTTACCAGCTTGGTGATCTTGATCTCAATGTCATACTCCATGACACGGGTGATCCAACCTGCCCTTTTCTCATTCAAATCCTTGTTGAGGAGGAAGTCCTTGACCCCAGCATGTGAGACCAGCAACTGGACCTTGTTGTTTGAGACTAAATGCTTGAATTTCTTCAAGCTTCTGATTACTGCAAGTACATGCTTCTCAATAAAAGAGTACCTCACCTCATAGTCATCTAGGCTCCGGCTGAAGAAGGCAATTGGCTGCTCATCATTATCCTTGTTCTGCTGTACCAAAATGGCAGAAATAGTGTCATTACCTCCAAATGCATAGAGGATGAAATCCTTGGAGAAGTCCGGGTTGATGAGAGTTGGTGCTTGGGAGATGGCTTCTTTGATTGCTTCAAAAATCTCCTTGCCTTCTATCTGTCCACTTGAAAGCCATGCTTTTCTTTAACATTTTGGTGATGGGCTTGACAAGGGCTGCAAAATCTGGGACAAACCTCCGAACAAAGTTTATCCTTCCCAAGAAACTCTGAAGGGCTTTCTTGTGGCTTGGCAATGGTAGTGCTCTTATGGCTTCAACCCTCTCTGGATCAATTGCTAATCCTTCCTTGGAGACAATATGGCCAAGGAGCTTTCCTTCATGTGCAAGAAAGATGCACTTCTTAGGATTCAAAGACACTCCAAATCTCCTGCACCTCGTGAAGACTTGTCTCAAATGAGAGAGGTGGTCTGCTACATTTTTGGAAAAAATAGTGATGTCATCAAGGTAAATCAGCACCACGTTGTTAATCAAACCTTTGAATGCCATGTCCATTGCCCTTTGGAAGGTAGCACCAGCGTTGGACAGCCCAAATGGCATTTTCCTGTATGCAAAAGTTCCCCATTTGGTTGTGAAGGCTGTCTTGAACTGGTCCTCTTCCTTCACCATAATCTGATTGTAGCCTGAGTAGCCATCAAGTAGTGAAAACCTCTCGGAGCCAGCCACAACTTGCAAGATTTGCTCCATGGAAGGGAGTGGGTAATGGTCCTTGAGAGAGGCTCTATTTAAGTCTCTGAAGTCAACACACAACCTGATTTCTCCACTCTTCTTTCTGACTGGAACTAAGTTGGCAACCCAACTAGAATGCTTGATTGGGAATATGATCCTTGACTCAATCATCTTGTCCAATTCTTTCCTCATGAGAGGCTCCATGTGTGGATTGACTGGTCTTTGTTTCTTCCTGATAGGCTTAGTATTCGGATCCAATTCAATGGTATGCTGAGCTAAGTTGGGATTGAAAGCTTTCAAGTCTTCGTAGCTCCAAGAAAACACGCGTCGGGAACTCTTGGCACACCGTATGAACTCATACCTTTCTTGTTCAGTTGTCATCCTTCCAATTTGCAATGGTTTGTTCTCTTCTACCAAGATGGATACTGAATCCTCTCTCTTGACCTGAATGTTTTCTTTCTCCTTTCTAAACTGGTCATTGGGATTAAAAATGGACTCCAAAGTGATAAGTCCCTTGGGCAGCTTGTTAGTTCTCACTTTGTACTACTGGTCACCCATCTTGCTGTTCCAATTTTTCTTGATTCTTGGCTGAGAACTCAGCTTCTTCTTCGCAAGAAATGGATGATTTGTTGGTCATTCTCAAACACTTTCCAATCGACATTGTTATTCAGCATGAAGGCCTCACAATCACGTGGATGTTTAGATGTACCTTGTCTTGTTGAATGCTTTCTACAATGTCAAAGGCTGCCTCTCTTGCTGCAAGCCTGTTAGTGGCTTGATTCTCTTTCCTAGGAATGGATTTGATGCCAAACCCTCAAAATCTTCCATGAGGTCCCATACCCTATTCTTGTAGCAGCTTAGTAGATCATTCTTGGTAGCATGCTATCCCTTGACCTGATTTACAATTAATTCACTTTGTCCCCAAAGACTTGCAAGTTCTTTATTCCTCTCTTGATTACCCAATGCATCCCTTGCACTAAGGCTTCATATTCAGCAGTGTTATTGGAGCATGCAAACTGAAATCTAATTTTGAATAGTACTGTATTCCTTGAGGTGAAATAAGCATAGCTCCACCTCCTGCACCTTGTCTACTCCTTGATCCATCAAAAAATAGCTGCCATACCTCATTGTCATCTTTGTGGTTTGGCTTGGTGATGCTAGGAATAGGCTGATTTTCTTCGTGTATGCAATAGACCCCTAGCTCAGATTCTTCCACTTCTTGATAAGGATCAAATGCATGTATCTTGTTTTCCCATTCATCAAGAGTTAGATCCGGATGCTTCCAACCTTGGTGTCAGCCTCATCGGTGCTTGGGTGATCTTCTTGATCAAATGCTGAGCAATTGGCATTAATCTGACTTGGAGTGTAAGGCTCAATATGGAAGTTTGCAATAGGTTCTGACCTGATTGTAGCCTTAGTTCCATACCTTGTTCTAAACAGCATGTGTGACCAATCAGCAGACAAATATCCCCCAATCTTGGCTGTGAAGTCCCTTGACAAGCATAGGGCAAAGAGTGGTGGAAGGTCTATGACTGATACATCTTGTAAAACAACAACGTTTGGACATGCATGCAAGGTAAGACTCAAGTTTCTAATCACTCCAACTGTTGCTACTGCTGTCCCATCCAGCTACACCACCCCTTTGGATGTTGTTTCATACTGGAGCCCTAGCTGATCAGCTATTTGTTTAGGCATTACTGAGCTACTTGCCCTGGAGTCTATCATGCAATTGTGCACTAGCTGATTTCCAATGATTAATGAAACATAGAAAGGAGGGGGCTTCAACATTTTACCTTGTTGTCCTCCATGATTTCCCTCAGGCTGGGTAGCATTTGTAAGCACTTTGTCTTGCATCTGAACTTGCTGATTCAAAGTTGGCCAGTCCTTCATGGTAGCTTGCAGCAGATCTCTTTGGCCTGGGATAGATAGGGATTCCCACATTGATATATTGACGTTTGTCTTCTTCATCTGATCAATGATATTGAATGGTGATGAAGGATCTCTTTTCTGTCCCTTGGTTGGCACATTCACTCCTTGCATGTGGGCAGCAACAGCTAGCATTTGAGTTGGCCTAGGGGCTGTTCTCGGCTGCCCTTGTGCATTTGAAATTGGATTTTGTTTGCCAACCACTTGTGGAACCATAGAAGGTCATGGGTTGGTTGGGGATAATGGATGTTCTTCACCCAAATTCCTCCTTTTGACCTTGTGTTGGCTGCAACACCTTGAGAAACTGCCGATTCATGCCACAAAAATCCTCTGCTTGCCAATTTACCAATGTGGTGTCATTTGGGGCTGATTGCTGTTGGAATGTTTCTTGTTGTTGGTTGTTTCCTTGACTTCCCTCACCCTCCACACCAGTAGTTGTCACCATTAATGCTTGATTCAAAGCACCATTGAAGCACATGGATTGGTTATGAGGCTCATTACATGGAAAACACCAATCATACTCCTGGGCAATGTTGTTTTGTGTTGGCACCAATGCCTTAGAGGCAGATATGGCATTTGGATTATAGGGCTGAAATGGTCTATTGGCAGGAGGCCTTGTTTGATTCATATTTGCAGCTGGATTAGGAGGCCTTTGTGGTTGGTATGGCTGCCTGTTAGGCTGAGCTTGGGGTTGATAAGAAGGTCTAAAACTTTGGGCTTGCTGCCTCTTGAGAGTAACCAGCTCATTGCCTAGGTTTTGCAATTGCTTCATGACTTCTTGAAGCTCATTTGGGGCACTTGGAGATGAATTGGAAGCTTTATTTGAACTCTAATTTCTAGGAGTGTGAGAAAGAGCCAAATTAGGTGCTTGATTGGTGTTTGCATTCTCTAAACTTGGAAACAAAGTGGCATGGGGGGTCTAGGGGCAAGTTTGCCAGCTTGGATCAAACAATTTTCAGCCCTAATGGCAATGCTATAAGCCATAGGGATAGTTATGCCTCCCATGGACTGAATCAACATAGAAATATCAGAATTTAGAGCTTTGAGATAGTAGAGAAAAGCACCTTCTGTTGTTGGCCTAACTGCCACTGGAATTCTCTCCCAAGTCTTTTGAAATCTGAAGTTGAAATCAGTCAGCTGCTCATTGGGAGCTCTCTTGATGGTTGTCAGCTGCTCCAAAAGAGACAAGTTGTCTCCCTTTTCTCCAAATTGCTCATGAAGTGCTATACACAACTGATTCCAATTTGTGATAGAACCAGCTCCAAGGCTCCTAAACCATTGCAATGCTTTACCCTTGAATGAAGATGCCAGTAACTTGACAGCCACTTGCATCTCATTGATTTCATGAATTGCACAAAGGTTAGCAATATCTTTAACATGATCACCTGGAGTAGTCTGATTTTCTCCAATGAAGTAGGGAATGTTCTTTAAGGCTGCAATAGGAATTGGATGTTGTGCATTGAGGGCAAGTGGGCTGCTGCCTGTGAAGTTGACATAGGGGTTGTTTTGTGCCATTCTAATTGGTCTTAAAACCCTTGTTGACTGAATGAAAGGCCTACCAGGTGGAGGAGTTGAGAGAGTTCTATTTGGTGGAGATGGAGACCTTTGAATCCTTCTTCCTCTTTGCCTTCTTCTTGGAGATAATTGCAGGTATTCAAACAACACTTCTTCTTCTCCAACTCTTGACCTTGTGGTGATTCTTCTCATGAGTTTTCAGGCCTGCACTGCTAAAACTAGTTGATTCTTCCCCTTGGAGTCACCAGATATGTAAATAATAGCTCTTTTCAAGCAAAAAAATTGCAGCAGATGCACATCAACTTTTCTACAATAAAAATGAGACCTCTAGGTCCCACCGGCATGCCAAAACTGTTGTTGCAAAGTCACAGCACCCCTGGATGTTGATCGATTTCTAGTTTGATCATGCTAGCATCCAGTGTGATTGCACAACATGGAAACCTCTCTCCAAGTGTGGGACTTGTGAAACTAAGAGAGGAATCTCCAGATTAGAGGCTGGTTCCTCAAACTCCTCTGATTTAGATCTATATTTGCACAACTACAGAGGTTCAAATCCTAATCCTACTCTAAATTGCAAGGAGACAGGGATAGAAGTGCAAAAATTGAAACTAACTAAAGATGGTGATGCACCAAAAGGAGTGGTGAATATTTTTGTCATGCAAATAGACACAAACCAAAGATTACAGCATAAAACATACACAAGCTGATAAGATATAATTTAGGATCTGAAATGAAGCAAATAATACAAACAAAGGACTGAAACTCATTCACAAAGCTTGCATTATCATTTCCAATGTCAAAACCACTGCATTACAACCTCAGAGAGGTAGAAAAGCTGTTACAGTCTTTGAAGAGGTCTGATTCTTGCAACAATCACTTGCTGGAGGTGAAAGAAGAAGATTGCTATGCCCAAAAGTGTTCCCCCTTTTGAAATGAGCCAAATCTGGCTTTTACATTGCATGGGTCGAGCCCAAGAGAGAGAAAACGTACAAAACATGGGAGCCCATTCCTCATTGACTGCAAATGCATTAAAATAGCATGGGGACCTTACAAACCCATACCCTATCATTTTTGACCGAATTGGAGGAGAATGCGACCCATTCTGCATTAAATTTGGTCGTTGAAATGTCATTTCTGGCCATGGACATGCGTCAGAGCTGTTTCTTAACTTTCTCTCTCTAGAATGAACCAAAATTCAAGATTGACCCTGAAATCATGTAGAGAATTTTATAAGCTTTCCAATGATATAAAGAACATGCAAATCCGAGCTCTGGATCGAAAGATATGGCGATCTGAAGATTTAGGGCACAAAATAGGCAAAAATGGGTTTTGAAAATTTTTCCCATGCTCCGCCACCTGGACAACACGTGTCGGGCACTGATTGGATGAGTAATTCTCTCTCCTTCCCTTACCCATGGGTTTTCCTTGAAAGTTTTGACTTTTTGTAATTTTGGAAAATTTCCCATTTTTTTTTCCCCGCGTCCCCGCCACTTGGGACACGTGGCATGATCTGGTTGGAGGACAGGGGCGCGGGTCATCCTTCACCTTTTAGTTTTTGGCCAAAACTTTTTCCAAATTCTCTAATTCCTCCCCGAGCTCTACACTCCCCTTCTCCTTAGGACACATGTCCTCTTTTTATTGGCTCGGGCCAATGCTTCAAACCTTGCCCCTTTGAAATTTTTTGACATTTTCCTTGTGACACGTGGCATTTCGATTCGCCCACGGCTGAACTGCCGGCTTTTTTTGTGTCCACCGCGCCCTATTGTCCCCGGATGTCCAAATCTGTCTAGGACAAACACTTCGATCCGCCCAATTCAAAGCTTCTGTCCCTCTTTGAGGTGAAGACACGTGGCATGATTTGATTGGCTCTCGACTCCTTCGGCTTTCCACGTCTTCCGCGTCCCTACGCCCAACCGCCCCAAGTGCTAAAGTTCTCTATTTTGGCTGATCCAAGTGGTTCACGTCCTCACACCCAAATGTCCTGCACTGCTCGCATAACAGCTTAGTCGATTTTGTTTTTACCTTCATCCGGTTTGCCCGTTCGCGTCCTGCGCGCGTCCCCCACGGCCCAGATGTCCCTTTGCTCTGCGGACCACCGGTGGCCTTTTGGCGGTTCACGCCCCAACGTCCCAACTATCCCAAGGGCCGCCTAGACCAGGACTTAGCCAATTTTCATGATTTTTTCTGGCCCAAGCTTGTTTTTTGCAACTTTTTCACCCTTTTTTAGAACTTGCTCTTTTCTCCTTGGACAGGAGAGTTAGAAAAAAGCCGAGGGGACCCTAGAAACATGATTTTTTTCCTTGAATCAATCTATTTGCCTAGGACTTGAGTATTCTGATGCATGTTATCAAATTTACCCTGGGGGGTGAATTTGGATAACAATTATCAAAGGCATTATTTTGTAGATAAAATAGCTTCTTAGTTATTTTTAAAAAAGAATTCCTTAATATTGTTTAAGGCATTATTTGTAATATTTTGCATTTAGGCCTATTATTTATAGGTTATAATTGTGAAGGCCTATTATTATTTGTTAATAGGTGACTAATGTACTAAAAGCGAGGAAGCAGAATCTTAGATCTTTGTGAAAAGAGCTTATTTTAATCGTTGGTGAATTTGGTAAGGTGGAAGTCAAGCGTTATTATCACTCTTGTCTTTCGAAATTCTATTTCATTTTAATTACGGTTATAGTTCCTTTATTTGTAACTGGGAAATATTTCTAGACTTGTAATTATTTCATTGGTTATAAATCAGTTCTGAATGAACCCGGAGACATAGGCAATTGCTAAACTCCATAATCAAAATTTTTTTCTTGAAAGTTCTTTTATGATTTTCATGAAGCTTTTGATCAAATAAAAAAATGATTAAGAATTTTCATTGTTAAATCGGAAGAATGGATTAAATGTAATAAATTTTAGTATCCATAACCCACTTCAGAAAGTGAACCGATATGTAGGATTAAGTCAATTTAATTCCGCAAAGTTGATTTTTAGTCTTGGGTCCTTGTGAATGTTTTGAGTTAGAATTTTTAACTTACATTTTTGGATCAAGTTTTGGTATCAGAGTAGGTATAACAGAGTGTGCTGTAGTCAGAGATGGATCTATATCTTTTCTTCTAGTTGTCAATTATGTTGGCCTTATTGGGCACAATGGTATGAGTCATGATAACTCATCACCAGAGCACGATCATCAGATGGAGGAGCACGCATGCCAGATTGTGGATTTGTAGACTCACCTTACTCATGTGAGGGATTGACAAAGTATACATCAAAAATCCTTATGGAGATGAAGATAAACATTGATTCCCCTAGAAGGGTAATTAAAGAAATCTAACTATGAAAACACCAAATTTAAAAATCACCTTCACGTAACCAATCATGTGTGGCCATTGTGGTTTGGGACATGAAACTAAGAAGTGTTGGGACTTATACCTAGAGAATAGGCTAGCATGGATGCAAAGTAGAAAGGAAAGTGAAAGGTTGTCTCCAAACCCATCTTTAGAAAAACATCAGCACGGGGACCGATACCAACAAAGCATCTAGATATCATGTTACGACACATGAGTTCCTCAAGACAGAACATTCTAGTGATCTCTCGAGGGCAACCAGTCACTATTATTCTCGATTGGACTATCGAGGTAGGCTATGTGACTATGGATTTTGTACGTAGACTACGGTTGATGACTATGCCACTTCCTCATTCCAAGATAGTCAAAACAAAATATGGTATCCCGCATGGATTTGCTATGAGATTCTACACTATGAGCTTCATCTTCGAGTGGAGTTTTGCTGATACATTCACACTTGACATTGTCCCCTTGGAGGTCGGTGAAGTGGCTTTAGGAAAATTCTACCTTGTGGCTTGGTAGGGCTATATGAACGATGATCAAAATGGAGTGGAGCTTTGGCTTCATCATAGTTGGATCATGGAGTTTGAGACGGGACGTGCAATTCATTCTACACCTACAAATAAAAAAAAGCACTACCAGCTCATATGCTCTAGCGTCTCAACCATAATCTCCTACAGAGGTTACACATATTCCAAAGAGAGCATCCAGCTTAGGAGGTAGATTTGAGATCATATGTCCTGCGGATCACCCAAATCATGAGGCAGAGGTCTCCTACATTCCATTGGATCATTAGGATCCTTATGCAGAGGAGAGATTGCATGACGGTCCAGAGGGAACCTATTAAGGATGCTTAGGCCCACACCGAAGATTCTAGCTGGTAAGAAATATATGGTGAATAAAGTTGAATTTTTGTTCAACTATTGTAAATGGATTTTGAGCATTATTTATTGCTCTTATTATAATAAAACCAACAAACTATTGTGCTAGGTAGAATGTATAAATAAGACTTGATTTGGGCAATGTTTGTATACATCTAACTAATTATGGCACAGTAATAAAAGACCCAAATTCTTGGGCAATGTTTGTACTCATTTTTTACTTGCATTGTGAACCCCTTAAGGGCTATTATTATGCAATATATTTTGTCCTTTTTGAGTTATTGTCCAACAGGGAGGAGACAAACACTTTTGGAGTTCAAATTTAGTGAGGATAGCTAGGGGACATGTTTACCATACTCAACATTTTTCTCACATTTAAAATTTGGATTACTCCATTTACATCTCCTAATTAGATTTTGAGTTCCTGTTATAGCTTGAAATGGGATTTAACTCATATTTATAAGATTGGATATTTTTCAACCATTTGTGTAGATAGTTAAGCTCGTAGGTATCAATTCGGATCTTCATTCTCAGTATTATGGAATTGTGACCAATGCAACAAAGTGGTAGCTAATTATTGTGGGAATTCAACATCAGTTTGGATCTTCATTCCGTGTTAAGGCCATTATGGTCATACAACAAAGTGGTACCTAATAATTTGTGTCAACAAGAGGAGCTTACAAGAGATTAGCTCGTGAATGTCAATTGGTGTCAAGGAATTGCAACCGTACATATGAATGGTAGCTAATCATCAAAATTAGAACTATAAAGCAGATGAGTTGAGGTCTAGAAGAGGAATTAGCACTGCAAAGAAGAATCATTGAGGTCTAGAAGAATACTTAGCATTGCAAAGCTAAAGCGTTGATTTCTAGAAGAGGACTTAGCACTATAAAATGGAGGTGTTGAGGTCTAGAAGAGACTTAGCCCGTAAAGTGGAAGGGTTGAGGTTTTTGAAACATGGTGGGACCATAACCAATAGGGATAGGATAAGAATTAAGTTGTCAAAGTGAGAAGAATTCAAATTATAATGTGACAATGGAATATTGATTCAAGACAGGAAGGCAAAATGTTCTAGTAAGTGTTTTTGGGACAAAAGCCTTTCCCAATGGGGACGAGTGATCTAGAGGACATTTTGGATCTTCAGATAATCCTAGAATTTTCTGCAACCTTTTTATTATGAAATATCCTTCCGATAGCTTTCAACGCATATTAGAATCCATGGATTCGAGAACATATGCTCTAGGTGTAGCTGGTCAAAGTTTAATTAACCCAATTGTCAACAAGAGTCAACTAGTGATCACGTGTAACTAGGAAAAAGGGTTTTTTTACCTTTGGTCTTCAACGAGTGAGAAGTTTGCGATGAGAGCAAGAGGCTCATCTTTTATAATGTAAGGGATCTCAACTACCATGAGCAATATTTTATTATCGCCAATGTGGTGGGTCCTCAAGCTGCCACGTGGCTTGCTCATCGTGAGTTTGATTTTGCTTGATTTTCCTATCAAGATTTGACAAGTGGACTATCTATTATAAGTGCATTTTATGTTTATAATTAGCTCAGGAAAACTATTTTATTATCTCGATGGGGTGATCATTTCCCCACCGAGTTGGTTTTATATTTCCATATTGCTCAAGTCAAGTTTTATTATTTCCACATTGATATAATATTTCCAACTCGCTCGAACTAAGCCTATTTAGATGGAGTAGATCAAACAATTCATGGGGGATATATATCATCCCATTTACTTGATGTAAAACTCAACACAATGCAAGGTGTTCAAATTGACTCGCCAATACAAAAACTCGCAACCAATAACTCACGATGGAGCCACATAACCCGATGGACCCATAACATCTAACTCGGTGGCTGCGGGAGGCCTAAATAAAAGGAGAAAATGTGGTTGAATCCATGTCTAAAGTGGTGGGTTGGTTGGTTATTAAGATTTCTCCCCACCTTTCATGCCAACCATGTGGGATTTATCCTAATGGTGACCAAAATAAAAGCGCCCGCCATTAATAGACATGATCGAGCTATGTGGGAGGCGGGATTTGATCCCCCGACCTCACCCTTACAAAAAAGTGGACCAACCAACCCACCTATATAGGCGGTTGGGATAAGATAAGGGTGATAAGCCCTATATAAAAATTCTTCAAATGCTTAAGGATATATATAAGGGCCATTCTCCCATTCAACATACATAGAAGCCCAAAGATTTACGAGCTTATCAAAGGCATTATTGTGTAGATAAAATAGCTTCTTAGCTTTTTTTTAAAAAAGTCCTTAATATTGTTTAAGGAATTATTTGTAATATTTTGCATTTTGGCCTATTATTTTTAGGTGATAATTGCGAAGGCCTATTATTATTTGTTAATAGGTGACCAATGTACGAAAACAAGAAAGCAAAAGGATTCTTAGATCATTTGTAAAAAGGATCTTATTTTAATCATCGATGAATTCAATAAGGTGGAAGTTGATAGTTATTATAACTCTTGTCTTTGAAATTTTATTTCATTTTAATTGTGGTTATATTTAATTTATTTATAATTGGGAAATATTTCTATACTTGTACTTATTTCATTTGTTATAAATTGGTTCTTAACAAACCAGTGACGTAGGAAATTATGAACTTCATAATCAATTTCTATTGTCTTGGAAGTGATTTTTATGAATCTTTTGATTAGATAAAAATATTTAATTAAGCATTTTCAATGCTAAATCAAAAGAATGGATTAAATGTAATAAATTTCAATATCCATAACCCACTTCAGAAAGTGAACTGATATGTAGGATTAAGTCAATTTAATTCCGTAAAGTTGATTTTTAGTCCTATGTCCTTGTGAACATTTTGAGTTAGAATTTTCAACTTACGTTTTCAGATCATCCAATAGGTAAGCACCGAATCAAGTATATAAATGATAACATATTGTCCTAACTAATTCACCTTTAGCTTTTAGGGTGGCGTAAAAACTTTAAATCATACAAAAGTACAATTTTCCTAACCTAAAGCTTCTCATCCTTGATGTGCCTATCATGCCATACCTTCTTCCTAGATTTTTCATGATTCTAACTCCATGTTTCTCTAGAATGCCTCTCATCCATCTCGCATTAATTGGTCAACATGTTCTTCCAGCTTATTTCTCATCAACCAAACCTCTTGAACACTTAATACACAAATAAGGTAATCTAAATTCTATGGGGAGAATTACCTCTACCCCAAACACAAGCTGAAAGGGTGTTGTTGCCTTATTCAAACTCTTTTAGGTTTTCCAAAGATGTCTAAAATACTACGAAACCTTGTCATCCCAATTTTTCCTTCCAACATTCCAATTTTTGTCAAGGTATGGATTAATATCTTATTGAAGGTCTCCACAGCTTACATTTTTCTGAGGGTTATATGGGGTTGTCCAATGGTTTGTAACCATAAATTCATCAAAAATATACTAATAGTCTCATTAAGGAAATGGGTACCCCTATCACTTGTTAAACTCAACGGGCATCCATAGTTGCTTAATAATATTTTCCCACGGGTTCCTTGTTGTTGTGCAATCCTTTGTAGGTGTCGCTTCCACCCACCTTGTAAGATAATTTGTAGAAGTTTTAATATTTTGTGATCATGTATTTTGAGTTACTTGAGGAAATAGCACCCACCAAATCAATTTCCCACTTCTCAAAATACTTTGGACTAGTAATAGGCCTCAAAGGCATTTCATCTCATTGTCCAAGATTTCCAAGGCACTAACAATGGTCACATGCCTTGCAATATTCTTTGTAATCCTTATACAATGTCTCCCACCATATGCAAACTAGTAGAATCTTGCACACGATGGAATCCTCTACGTTGTCTACCTACAATACCACCATGATCCTCTATCATGATTTCTTCTAGCTCATGCTCAAGTACACACTGTCATAAAACTTCATCATGACATAACTTGTATAAGTCTCCACTGATCAACATGTAAGGTGTAGTGCAAATAGATTTTTTTATTTTCTAAAGCCTTCATTCCTTCAAGTACCACACCTATGCATAAAAATACAACAATATCCTCTAAGTACGAGGGCACATAGTTCAAATTAAACAACTGGACATTCAAAATTATGCCCTCAATGCTCATGTGCATCCTCTCCTAATTAAATCCTTGACAAATGGTCTGGACCATAATTTATCTTTCCGGGCTTAACCACCACCATAAAATTTAACTCCTAAAACAAGAGTACCCAACAACATTTGCACCCATGCAAAATGAGCTTGTTCACCAAGCACTTCAATTCCATGTGGTCTGTATAAAATATGAAAGGTGTAGCCAGTAAATACTATCGAAACTTATGGAGCATGTAGATCATAGACAAGGCCTCACACTCTGTCGTTATATAATGTTGTTCTACTAGAGACAACTTCCTTCAAGTAAATTAAATATGATGATTGAAAATCCCTTCTCCAGGATGAGCTAATACGACACTAATGGCCATGCCAGAGGCATCTACATGAACATGAAAAGTCTTGGACCATGAAGGGAAGTGCAAAATAGGCATTGTAGTAAGCCTTTCCTAAAGTGTATCAAATGCATGTTGTTGTTCCTCACCCTAATAGAAATTTCCTTTTCCCTTGAATAATTCTTCTAAGGGCATAGAGATCTTAGCATATCCCTCGATAATTTTTTTGTAATAACCTATGTGCCCCAAGAATCTACACACCTCACTCGGCTAGTAGGCTCTTCTAAGCCCAAAATAACAGCTACCTTAGCAAGATCCACTAGCAAGCATTCTTTACAGATGATGTGCCCCAAAAAAATTCCAAAGGGTGTGGAAAATATAAACTTCTTAATGTTCAAGGAGATGCTATAATGATGACACCTCTCAAACATCAGCCTCAAATTATCATAGTGATCTTTCATAAGCCCATAGAATTTCCAATCATCCAGATACACCTATAAGAACTTGTGAATAAAATCCTAAAATGCTTGTACCACTATGCACAAAAATACTGTAGGCACATTCTTTAATCCAAAGGGCATAATCATGTATCTAGAACTTCCCCACTCGGTCATGAAAGTTATCTTCTCTTGATATTCTTCAACTATCCTTACATAACGATATCTAGATAATCCATCAACGGAGTATATTTCATGCCATGTAACGCCTTCTAAGATTTCCTTAGTAAATGGTGTGGGAAAGGGATCAATCACACATACAATAGTTATCTCCCTTTAATTCACATAAATCCTGATTCTTCCATATTTCTTGATGCTAATCACCATAGGACTTACCCATTCGACTCCTCAATTGGTACAATAATTCCGAAATTAACATTTTTTCAATTTCGTCTTCTATTTTAATGCGCAAGTTAAGATATATCTTAGAAGGCCTCTTTCAAACTTGGTGCACACCTTCCTTTAACTTCATATTCATCTCTCCTAATGATTCATGTACACCTTTAGATTCATGATAGCCTCTAGGAAAAAAACCTAGAAGTCACGCAATAGCTCAATGATTTTAGCAAATTGAGTCGGACTAGTAATCTCGGATAATGGCTTTCTTGGGTTCAGCATCCATTCCAATCTTCACTTTCTTGGTCTTTATAGGATCATGGTAGGTGCGCGCCTTCTCATTTACACTTTCCAAGACTCCATGCCTACCCTTTGTATGCTTAGTATCCAAGTTCTCTACCTCTTTTCAAAGCACACCATTAGGTATGACTCTCCTAACAACTCTTGAAGTAACTCTTCATCCTTTGAATTTTCTCCCATAGTTAAGTGCTTCATAACCTACAACACCTCAATCACTGAATTAGAAGAAAAGTAATAAAATGTATGAGTCATACCTTCGATAAGTTTTTGCTAATTTCTAGTCACCCTATTCAACTTTGCGTAGACATACCATATGCACGTGTAGCCTCACAAGGTGAAATAAAAATTGTGTACTCACAAATAAGGTGGAAGGCTTCTGTCCTACTAACTGAGAGTCTCTCACACTATTGAAGGTGATGCTAAAGAGAATCATTTCCACACAAGGCACAAATCTGATTAGGTGTATTTCCTCTTAGAAACCGAGTAAATAAAGCAATACTTTTTCCCTCCACTCCAAAATATTATCCCTGTGAACCATCCACTAGCGCGCTACCATCCCATGAAAAGTATATACTAACATGTTCCTTCTTTTAACCTCGACATTCCCATTTAACTTCCATAGCAAGAAATAATATTTTTGGATTATCTTCACTGTATACTTTGGTACTGACTAGTATTGAAATTCCCGATACTTCGTGGCTTACCGATGTGTGTAGATGCACTTCGTACTTCATGCCCAACCATTTCATAAGTGTCATACACCCAATCGTCACATGCAAAACTTATAGTATCGCACATGGATGTGCATCATCCCTTTGGAGAATTCCTTCTTTTTATGGTTCAAGAACTTCGGATCTTGAATGGTGCCCACATAAATTTTATTAAAGTCTTCTTCACTTAAGTACTCTACATAAGGCATAGAATTCCCATTTGTCAAATGGATAATGATGCATTATTCCTAATTTTCAAATTTGATATACCCCTTATTGAAAAGTAAGTCGGTGTTATTTGCATAGCACCATGGGCACTTAGGTAATGTGCAAAAATTATATGCTTATGCAAGCACTAAGACCTCAAAGTCCCTATTGAACTTGGTCCCTTGTATAGTAATTGATGCATCTCTTAAAACTATAATGGATGTTGTCTTAGTCTAATCTACCATGAACATCACATTGAAAAATGGCTGCAATATAGGTCTACCCATCGAAGCCACACATCTAAAGTAATTACATTCACTTCGCACATGTGTCAATGAAGATGTTACTCAAATGCCAACCATCGAAACAACATTTAGAGCAATCTACTTGTCATAATCCAAACTGTATAGAGGAAGATTAGCATGCAAAAATTTTATCTCATGCTCATTCCCAGGGCACAAAGTTTTTCCCTTCAACCAATTCCCTAACAATGGATTAATGTTCTCTTGGCACAACATCTTGCAAACGTCTTTCAAATCATCAACATCTGTTTAATGAATCTCAACTACTTTCTTTTGTTCTAATTTCCTTGAATGTTATTTCAAACATTTTATCTCACCCTATAAATTCCAAATTACCTACATGGTTTCTTGATAAACCTCCTTCGATGTATAGGGTTTGGATACTTGGCATGCATAACTTCCTCTTAAATAATGGTAGGATTTTGTTAAAGCATTTCCTTGGTGCACATAGCCTCAGCGCATGTAGTAATATTCATAGGCATCAACCTAGGATATGATGCTAACTTTGAGATCCATTGGTCTTCCACGACACCTTTGTACTCTAACCATTCCCGTACCCTTATTTACATGTTTATATTTCTTGTTTAAGTTTTCATATAAGTCTAGGCATTACTCATAACTATGATTATTTCCATAAAAATAACACACAATATTATGTGGACATTCGCACCTATAGTGATTAGGAGATTCACATGTATAACAAGTCCCATGAGGGAAATCACTCCTTCCATACCCGTGACCTTGACCTCTAAATCCACCTTTGTAACCTCGAATTCTACCAAGAACTCCATCGAATGTCCCTCACTTTGTGATCATAGTCATGATGCTCACTCTTCTCCTTATAATTACTTAGAACACTCATTTGACATACGTAAATATAAATGGCATAATGGATCTGATTTATCAACCTACAATCTTTAGTATCATGAGTTGAGGACCTACAAATCTTATAGTAACTAGACACATTCTTTCTTATCACATGCTACAATAATGGGCACCAAATTGAACTATGGTCCAAGTGACATATATCATAATCTAACAACTAGAGTACACAAATTTTTGAGAGGAAACTATCCATAGTATGCCCCTCTAAATTCCACTATGCATCTCATGTGTTGAATTAAGAGATAATTTCTCTAATTATTTTTCCATTGCTACAATTTGAACTTCTAAGAATGGGCTCACTCCTATGTCCATACTTCCTAGTACCTCAACACGCGGGGATTATTCAAGGGCCTCACATAGATCTATATAAGTGTTACATGAAAGTGATCTTATAAAAGGTGTGATCAGTCCTCAAATGAACCACTATGCATCTTTGGCTTGCATGGACACCATAAGATAACTTAGATAAGAGAGTCTTTAACCGAGCATCGTATTCGCAAACACTTTCAATAGTTCCATATTTAATGTCTTTGAGAAGGCTTAGGATTTTTCTCGAACTCGAGATATAAAATTCCTTTAAGAAAGAATCTCACGGTGGTGTATAGCCCACGTAAGTCCGATCCAGATCAAAATTTCTATACCGGTTGTGTGAATTTCCCTGAAATGTAGTTGCAAACTAACTTGCATTGTGCTCTAGAGCTGTAATGCCCTTTGTGTGCCACAGTATCTCACACATATGCATGTGATCAGCTGAATATTCAATGCCTCTATACTTTAGAAGACAGAGAGAGCTCTCCTTATAATTTTTTTGAGGTTCGTGCAGACCTTGCCCACCAGATCTAGATCCTATATTTCCTCCTATATTTTTACCACCTCTAGATCCTCTAATGCCCAAGCCACCGATCCTCCCGATCCACCTCTTGTAGCTTAGAATGGACTAGAGGATGCACTACCATGTGTTCGGTGGTTTTCTAATCCGAACTTCCATAATCTACAAAGTTACATTTCTTCTAGATGTTATGCCAAGGATCGTGTGTGCCTACATTCGTCGTGTTGTAATGCCCACTTCAACTACCACTTCAAACCAAGAAACAAACTAGGAAAAAAATTATGGAATAATTTTTTTATAAACAATCTACAAACAAGTAGTAAGATTCTAGTTTGAAACTAAATAGGTTCTCGAAGCAGATTCTAATTAACAAAACACAAGATTTCCTTGTTTTATCTTATAACAAGTTTACAAGGTTCCAATTTGGAGGTTACAAGTTTTACTAAGGATCAGGGAGAAATTTATCCCAAGGCCTGCTCTCTAACAAGCCCTGAAATTTAACTAGATTTTTCACACACTAAGAATTATCAAAACTTTCCTAAACTAGATTCATTGGATAGGAAATTTTCTCACCTTTCCAACCATATAAAGAAGTCCTCCTAACTCCTTGTAAAACTCAAGTTATGGCTGGGCGGAGTTTTAGGGGAAAATTTTCCCTTAGAAGTCCGCGGGGTTAGGGAGAAAATGCCTTCGCGCCCCCGCCGATGCCCCAAATGCCACGTGTCATCACGTGATTGGTCCGGGCCAGCAGTCACGAGGAGGAAAAACATGAAATTTTTCCCAAAACCAAGTTTTCAATTTTTGAAGGAAAATTTTCCTCCGTGCCTCCGCGCTTGCCCAAATGGCCACGTGGCACTTTGTGATTGGCTGCGGGCGGTGGAGAAAATTTTGATTTTTCACCCAAGGGGTTAAAAGGTTAAAATAATCATGAGACCCATGCACCCATGGGGACACATGTCAACACCCCATTGGCTATAGGGATACAGGTCAATGAAGGAAAAAGTAATTTTTTTCCAAAAGCAAAAATGGTTAAGTTTTCTATTTTGATCCGTGCACCCCCTACCACGTGTCAGCATGTGATTGGTTGGGGGCAGCAGGGTTGCGGGGAAAATTTTGAAAATTTTCCCAAGGCAAAATTTTGAAAATTTTCCCAAGGCAAAATTTCCAAAATGTTAAGTTTAATTAAGGGTCTACCCCTCCAAGGTGCCACGTGGAAACTTCTGATAGGATGAGAGGGTGGTGGGGCCATGGAACTTTTGAGTAATTTTTCTAAAGTTCAAAATTTAAATTTTTCTAAGGTCGAATTATTTCATTTTTGGTTTGGGATGGCCATTTTGAAGTAAAACTTCAAATGGCCATAACTTTTGATAGGAAGCTCCATTTTAGGAAAATGAGGACTTTCCGGAAATATCTCGAGTCCTTGTTACACAAAAATCATAAAATTTGGAATTTGGTGAATTTTTGAGGGTCAATTTTAAGAAATTGATCTGCAGGGTTTATAATTTTAAAACTGGCAATTTTTAAACTTACAAATTTGATAAAATTTGAACTCTTCTTCCACTCAACATGTCAAACAGACATGGAGGATCAACTTAGGGAAGAATTAGAATGTTTTAAAGGTGTCAATTTGATCAATTTGTTCAAGTTGTGTTTTTATCCAACAAGGGACAGAAAAATGACCTAGGAAGGGGATTGATTCAAAATTGGATTAATTGAATTGTTTTCTCAAACTTTCCTTGTCAAGATGGGTTCAAAATAGTCTTAGCATGTTAATTCATAATATTTTAAATTGATTGGGAAGTATAAAAGTGAACTGTTCTTTTAATTAAAAAATATACATTACTAGATTTGAATTTTGTACAGTGAGTTGTGCCTTTAAAATTGATTTGGTGATTTGTCTTTTGGATGAGCAATAAGATTCTGACTTAACCCATTACATTACTTCCTCAATCAAACATTCAACTCTAACAAAAATGCATCTCTGAATTTTCACTTCAATATACAATTTTGCAAGAAGGAATAACATTTTAATTTCATTTCACAACAGCAACTCGGATCTAATACAACAATGAAAGTTTGAGAAAGGAATGTAATTCTTTATTTGATTTCCAACAATAATTCAACAGTTTATCTCTTTCTTTGAATTTCAAGTTACAATGCACAATACATATTTCTTTCTTTCACATTCTTCTCAAAACACAGTATGGAATAATAATTCTTTACAATTCACTTATCACTTTCAACCTTTTAATTTCAATACAAGATGTCTTCTCATTACAATTAACAATACAAATCATCCACTTCAAAGTGGGAAGGTTACAATGAACTTGCTCAAAAAGGGAATGACTGTCAAACTAATTTCTCCAAGCTCCAAATAGCAACAGGCTGATTTCTTCATCTTTTATCTTTTAATCACAACAAGGAAGGGGGAAAGGCAACGCTCTCCACCCAACCAAGATACCCAATGGGAAAAGAGAATCCATCTTTCCCCATTGGCCCCCGAGCCCCAACCATATTGAAATGGAGCATGATAATTCAACTCATGGAAACATGGACTTCTTTCACATGCAAGCAACACTCATATATCACAAGAATCAATGAAGGCACAAATCAAAACAAGGCAGCAGTTCTCAACTACATTTGAAAATAGTCATACAATCACAAAGGCTTGAGCAAGCAAGCCAAACAAGAGCAAGAACTATGGAGGTCTCCTTGTGCCTCCCAAGTTGAATTTTGGGCATCCACCAAAAGCAAACTACCAAAAATCATAGCAATCCCATAAACCTTATCCCTCCTCAACCCCTCCTTATCCCTCCTCCAAATTTATCCCTTATACCTCCCCCAAAGTAGGAAATGCAAGCAATTTCCTTTCCTAGGTGGATCCCAAACCAACATTCCCTCCCAAGAACAAATAACAATGGCAATTACCTTATCCCTCCTCCTTGATAAACCTCATAGTCTTCTCTCCACACCATGCCCTAAGCATTCTACCCATCCCTCTAAGAATATCAAATAGAAACAAATTCAAAATTCATGCTAAAAGAGGAAAAAAATAGAAATTTTAAAAGAGTGAGAGCTCGCCTCTCCATAATGGAGACTTGTTTCCAAAAAGCTATCTTTATTTCACCAAAAACCAGTCCCAAATCAACAAGGTAAATTTATGCACAAGTAAATCCACTTCTTCCACCAAGAAAGCTCCAAAAATGCAAGATAAATTTAACCCAAGAGTGAAATCTCCAACTTTCAACAACCTCAAAATGAGGAATTCAAATTTTAAGGGAGAAGGTGGAAGAGGATGATGTGGATTCCAAGTGGGATGCCACATCATTTTTCCTCATCCCAAAATGCACTCAACATCAAACAAATAAATCACCATAAATGAAATATGACAAAATTACTTATATACACAATGTAGCCCATACCCCAAAAGGAATGCATTAAAAATTTGTAAGACAAGTGCAAAATAAATTTATGTCAAAATACAATAAAATAGATTGATTTTGACTCCAAATCAATAATCATGGTTGGTGGAGGATTTTGAGAGGTGTGGGACAAGTTTAACTTGTCCCACAAGCCTCCAATTTAGGCTCCCAAGACCAAATCCGAGTTTCAAAGAGGATGGAGTGTTCTACACTCCAAAATCTGCCTTACACAATCTATCATTTCACTTACACAACTCTTACATCCTCTTACAATTTCTTACACATGCATTTATATTTATGACATTTATTTATTACAATCTTTTATAAAGATTTATTTATTTACCACATGGTTATAATATATATAAGTCAATTTTCATTTTCAACCAAGACAATAACATTAATTTATATTCCACATCCTAATTAATTTAATTAAATTTTAACTATAAGACTCTCACATTATACTATCACATTAAAAATTTATTAAAAGAAGGAACACCATACAAATAAAAATACACACAACAATATTGAAAAGGGAACATACAAATAAAACACACATATGCCCCCATGAGAAATCCTAACAAAACACAACATACAACTCAAACATAGTTGCCATGGTGACCTTGTTGATTTCACACTGAATTCCAATATGGTTAGTCTCCAGTCCCCCGACATTGTTGTGATTTTTAACCTGCAAAATAACAATACCTCCTTCGGCCTCGTGGCCATATCAGAACATCCAAGAGATATAAAATCAACATATAATTATCAATCCAAATCACAACAATATCAAGGATTTAACATTTATTATTTAAATTCAACTGCAACTATATCATCATCCAATAGATCTCTATACTATAGCTATTCATAATATCAATGTCACATGTCTACAATCAAAAGCAATAACCTGTCCATGTCAACCAGTATGTCATCATCCACATAATAATACTAATGTCTCAATGATCATCAAGAAAAATATCTGAATCTAGATCAATATTAATCCAGGATCTAACATCTAACCATCATACTAATCAAAACATAATAATATCCAAAATGTGATCAATAGTGTCAGGATTAGTATTTGAATAGTGTCCACGGAAAGTTGGCACTACATGTGTTGACAATGTGTTAAAAAATATACCTCTAACTAGTCCTCTAAATAAATTATATGATGATTATGCCATAGATGAATATGATACCCGATTAATTCCTAAAATTGACTATAAATTAACTCTATTTACTACAACTCCTTTGCTCACACGAACTTGTTGAATATTGATTATCGTTAAAACTATAAAACCAAGTGTATGGGATAGGTCACCAAGTAGATTCAGATGTAAGCTTTGTGGCCCATGTCGTCTCTACTAGCATGCTTTGATATGAGGTTGAAGAGGGTTCCATACCATTCTTTCCTAAATGGGGGAGATCCAGATGCTCTAGCTCCATGTCTTTTACGTGAGCTCCGAATCCTTCACTAGCCATCTCTCTCCACAATGTCATTCATTATGTAACTTCCCATTGCTTCTCTAAATCCCTCTGCACACCTCATTTAAATTAATCCTCCTTTCTTACCTCTGTCATTTTTTTACCTGCTAGGTCCATCATCCTTACCAAACCTTCTCCTACCCCCACGCATGGTGGGGTTTAGTTATCCATCGGCTTATCTTCTAAATCCATGGTTATAATTAGGATCTTGATCACCACTAGAATCTTTGCACAAATACGATCCTATAGGTTCACGCAAAAACAAAAACTCAACAACCTTTAGGAAAGAGTAAGTCAAAAATACGTACTCAAGAATATAGTTATTCAAAACACGACAGTAACTAAACATTCACACAACACATCCAATTTAGATCTACATCATACAAGGCCTTGAAATATTCATATGTCCAAACAAGTGTGTGAAACCTCCAATTCCTCTTATATGCATAAACAACCAGCCACTCATACAACTCATTAGAAAAGATAGAAAAGAACGTCTCATACAATGAGTTATACAGATTATGCTCCACCCATACGCGTGCATTAAAATCAGGTCTAGTGTTGAATATGCGAGCGTACTCTTCTTCCAGATCTACTAACCACTCCTCAATACTAGCTAAGGTCAATTAGTACATCTTCATCACACAACATCATGAGAAACAACGAGAAAGAGGTCCCAACAATGGAACTAATGATGTAACCTAGAATTCAATACAAATAAACCAATGCATGCTAGCACATCACTCAACCCGAAATGGGAACTAACATGAATCATGCAAGGGTAGGAGGTCCCTCTTTAGAGTTTTTAATCTAAAATGTTAGTGTTATTGCATATGTATATATCCATATTTATAACAGATAGTTACCAATCCACAATGCATAAACCAAATCTATATATAAACCATGTGAAATATTAACTGAAACAATGATTATAATGAGATTTACCATGCAAGAACCATATTCAGTCATATCTAACACCATTATCCAGCCAATATGATCCATTATATTAAATACTACAAAACACAGAAGCTTCATACATCATAGTAATGTCATCATGAGTCATGCACGTGAACAAAATCAGCAACATAACTCTACAATAATCAGGATTGTCTAAACCGTAAAAATCAATACGTATATATCAAAATTTCCCTTAACCTCCTATGTACATTCCAAAATAGGATACATGCTAATAAAAACCATGCGCCCTTACATCAATGTACCAAAGCATGCAACTGCTAATAATAGATCTTCTATTAGTTAAATCTAAGAATAGATCCTATTATTAGACCAAGACTTTGCATGGTGCTCAAACTACTGCAAATCCCAAAATTTCCTTGCATGAAGTGCAAGTATTCATATTTTTGCGTGTTCCACACTCTATGTCCAAAAATAGCCTAGGCATGTGAAAAGTGGCTAGGTCTTGTTTCTGACTATTTTGGGCACACTCATGTTCTGCTATGATTCCACGCCTTCTTGTACACCCTATTCATGCATGTCCATACCTTTCATGCTTTCATACTTGAGCTATATTTCATCTTCTCAACAGATTATGAATATATTGTGTATTAGAATATGATTAATATTTTGGATGTTATGGGAATACTTTGTATCATTTTGGAAAGTTTATTTCTTTGTGAAAAAGTGCGAGGATGTGTTAGGAAACATGGTATTTTTTTATTCAATGGATTATATTATTAATATTTACTCTGAATAATTTAAGAAATGAAGAAAATATATTTACATTGTTTTATGTTTTTATTAGATTATACATTTAGTGGATATTTGCTTCACCTAACTTACATTGTTTTGATATGGCTTATGATGTAAGATATGGTTACACACACACACACACACAATGCTAGAAATGTATTATATTAGTACTAATGTGAAGATAAACTTGATCTATTTATATGTATAGAGGTACTTTATATTAGGCATCGCATTTGTATGTAGTCATACTTTATATGATGTTAAGGAAGAACTCTATGGAAATAAAAGTATTTCTTATGTTTGTTGAGCAAGGAATGTGGAATTATCATGTTATTACATTCAAAAATTTTATGAGACTACCCTAATTTATCTCATTATTGAGTGTTAATGTTATCGTGTTGTTTTACTATGTAGGTGTAACTAGAATTACATGGTATGATTAGCATATGTGATATGGAAATATATGTTGTTAATTATGGAACCATGTCTTGGTGGACTATATTTAGTGGTAAAATTTAAATATTAGATTAATACCACTTCTTTAGGACCTTATATGTAATAGAGGATTGATGTAGCTGGGGTTTGTAACACTATATTTCAAAGGTTATTTGGTAAGGATATGATGTTAACATTTATTAGGAAGTGTGGAATGGTTATTTCTTCTTCTTTATGATTTTTTGCTTATGGGCATAAACTACTAACATTATGTAAGATGGTAATAGAATTCATGAAGTTTATTTTTTCATATTTGCAAGGAATTGATAATCATGTTTCTTACAAAAAATAAAGGATGAATCAAAGAATTTAGAAAATTCAATTGTGTTTTGGGAATTTCTAAGTTGTAATGAGCATAATAAATGTATCTAGTTATGATGTAGGTGATATTGTTATTAATATGCATATTAGTGGTTACATTATGAAGATAAATTTTTTTAAACAACTTATATGAATGTGTTTAGAGTAATATTGGGTGGTTTTGAGAAAACCCGTAGGATAGTGTGTTGGAGAAATTTGTGGAGTTTTTTCTCATTAAATGTAGGAGAAACTTCTCTTATATTTGTATGCTTTGCATTGTTTCATTGAATAAGATCATTATTATTATGTGTTAAAGTTTTGATTTTTTTAATATTTTATTTACAATTTTGAGAATATTCACATTTGGTATCAGAGATATGTCAATCCATCAGTTATGAGAGTCATGTGGTGAGATTTCTTGTTGGAAAATTTTTGGATGTTTGCATTAGCATTAACAACACTAGATTTCCATCATCATGCACTGTACACATCATTTCATTGATTGTAGTTTCTCTCCTTCCGCCCATTATTAGATAAGATGCTTATTACAAATTTTTGTACATTGAATATCATGTCAAAATTCATTCCTCTCAAATATACCTATTATATGGTAAAAGAGACATCATTATGAAAACTTTTCTCCATACTAACATCATTGAGTTATTTGTTTCCATAGTTCCACTAGTGTGGTTAACACCACCTTTATAGTCATTTTTAGTCAAGAGTAAAGTCACATGTATGTAGTGAAATTTCATCATATTATCATTTTCATATTTCTAGTCCTTATAAGTCATCAAAAGTGTACAAAAGTAAAAAAATTACCTACATTTTAACTAGACACACTATCGGTAGAATTCGATGTCTAAGTTAAAATTATAAAGTTTTTGTAAAAATGAGCTCCATGATAAAATCTAACTAAGTTAGAAGTATTGTATTAGAGGATGGAGGAAAAGCAACATCTTCTCATCAGTTTCTAATTACACATCCAAACAATAGATTTAGTGCAATATTATATTTTTAGTTGTACATTTCTTTCTGCTATTATGGTGTGTTGTGTTTGTAATAATAACAAAAGCACATTCTTGTTTAAGTAAATAATTTCCTCTATAATCCCTTGATGTGAAAATGTAGTTGAAAGATAAAATAATAAGGGTAAAGAAACATCATGATATTTAGGTTGTCAGTTGTCCTATAAAACCATCCTTGTAGGTTGTTGGTTTTCGAATAAAACCATCCATGTTTTTTTGTTTGTAAGCCACCTGGAAAACCATAATTTTTTTGTTGTTGATTAATCACTTATAAAACCATGTTAAAGGTTTTGGCTATCTTGAAAAAACCATCCAAATCATGACCAAGAAGAGGCGAGTATGGTGCGGAGGAAGTGCAACTATTTTTTTCCCATGCTCACACTAAGGTGGGAATGTTAGGAATATGAATATTGGTGATCACATTATTAGGATATGTGTTATTTATAGATTATATTTATAAATTTGTTTAGTAGTTTAAATCACTTATGTAAATAGGTTTGGAGGAATATTTGGTGGTTGTGAGAACACTTGTAGGCTAGTGTGTTAGATAATTTTTTTGACTTTGTTCTCCTTGAATGTAGGAGCAACTTCTTCTATATAACTATATGGTTTGCATGAGTTGATTCAATAAGATCATTATTATTATTATTATTATGAATTATTTATTTACAACTTTAACCAAATTCATAGATATTCCATGAAATTTTCACTTTTTTATATCATGTCAATATGAGAAAATAAATTTTAATATGTTATTTTACCGTCTGTTTGCTTATAATGATACTTATTATAGAAAAATTTAGTCATGAATTTAGGGGATGTTACATTTGTTCCAAACCCCAAATAATTTTCTAGTATTTTTGGTTTCGTTTACTATTGTGTGACATTTCTCAAAATCGTAGTATATAAAGCTTTCATGGTCAACATATTCGATTAAACTTGATGAAAACTCCTACCGCCATCAAAATAAATGTTTTTTTCTCTTGATTGAAATGAAGATGATAAATGTAACAAATTAGATTTTCTCCTTTTTTAAGAAATTTTATCATATGTTTATTGGAGCCTCAAACCAATAGTATTTCATTTCCTAAAATACTTAAGTTTATTAATAATTTAAAAACAAGAAAATTGAAATCTCATAAAAAGGAATTTAAATGTTTAATTTTTTAGTCTTTTATTTCACCTCAAGCTATATCTGTGTTAGTATCTCATTCATTCTTAACTGAATGCTCACCCAAAGCATGAATAGCTACAAGGTCCCTCCTTTACGTTCTCTTGTCAAGATGTTAGTGAGCATCTTTGTTATCATTACTAAGAAATTAATCATTCAAGTGTAATAACCATTACATTCACATCATCTTGGAAACAAGCTGTAATAAGGAAACAATGATTACAGATAAACAATAACAAAGATCAATTTCACAAAACACATCTCCATAATCGATTACATCAATGATCATCATCCACCAAAAATATCGATTAATCTTTAAAACCAATAACAAGAAGCATATAGATAACATTCAATACATGTGAACACACTTATGTGAGTAACCATAACAGAGCACCATAAAACTAACACATAACAACCATGACTCAATAACCAACCCTAAGACAAGTATTTATAGGGGTGAGGACTTTCCCTTCACCACCCATACTCTTCCTAACAATAAGCATGGTCAACAATAGCCATGCGTACCTACATGCATGCTTTATAAAAACAAATTGTAATAATAGATTATCTAAGAATATCATACTTTAATCCTATTATTAGAATAATCTATGCATATTCTTTAACCCTTGATATGCATGTGCATTCTCAAAAAATAGCCTTTTCTTTCCCACCAAGGTAGCATGTTTTTATACTTTTCTTTCTCAGCACCCCATCTTTGATTTTCCTATTTTTAGCCCATCCTGGAAAATTAGCTAAGTCCTTATCTTTTCTCCTATCTATGTTCATTCTCATGTACTATTGTGACCATGTATACATATATCCTTCTTCACGCTATCAAAAATCCTCTTTCCCGTACTCCATCCAATGTTTCTATATGAATATTTTGTGCATGCTCATTTCCATGCATAACCATTTATTCCTCTTTGTACTTAGTCAATTTTTGTAACCAACATTACCCCACACTAGGTATGTTGTCTTTCCTTAGAAACACCAAACTCTTTAAATAAAAAAATAGTAGAACACCCTAAATGAATCAAATAATAAATAATTAAGAATATGGATTACATGAAAGAATCAAAGAATAAATTTTCCTTAGGGAGAAGGAGTCTTTGGAAATTACTCGACCAATATTTTCTCTATCACCCTCCACCCTTCTAACTACTTAGTTTCCTTACTTTACGTGACATCAATAATGTTAGGAACCTCTATATGAGTAAATTCATCAATTTTCCCCTTCAGTTGTTTTATAAACTTTTCTAGTTGCTAGGCTATGTCATCCATCACATCCATCCCGTGCGTAATCTAAGGGAAGAGTTCCTTCATTATATCCTTTAATGAAGTCTTCAAAAGGTTTATTAATTCCCTTTTTTACTCCACCTCAACAAATGCCTTCTCTCATTCCACCTTATTATTCTTGTTCTTAGCGTAAAACTCACTTAACTCTACTTCATCTCTAGCAGAAACCAAACTCACAAAATGATCAAAGTCATGGAAATTATCATACATAAATTATGCATTTCACATAGCCTCCTTAACCTCCATTTCCAGTGTAACATATTACGTGACATGCTCTTTGATCTATTTCCTATCACTCTTATTCTACCATGCCAATGATTCTTTTGTGGATTCCACTATGAAACTCTTTTTCTCATGTGTGAGCATATGCGCCAAGTCTTCTAAACAATATAATGTTGTCTCGTATGAGGCCTAGGATTTCGACTATGTATGGACACATGATTATAATAGCATCTTAAATGCATTATTCTTTCTTATAAGCTACACACATTATCCATTTATCCTCTCATAATTCCTTATTTAGTTGTGCAATTGTTTCATCTCTCTCCTTTATGTCACCACACAACTTCTTGATTACACAATCCATATCAAAAATTATGATCCCCACTTCTACCAAAAATTTGTTAAGCACATTACACATTTTTTCATCTGTTAACACATGTGTGTTAACTATTATATATGTTTCTCTTGGTGTGGACTTAAGTCGAATCTTGATTAACCATTGCGCGCTAACCTCAAACTTAGGGTATTTCATGTGTGATTAAAATTACCAAGAGAGAATTTTTCTTATACATGGCAAGGACTTTTCATTTTTAAATAATAACCAAAAGAAGATATATTTTGTGGCCACTATACTATGATATCTCACACAGAAAAATTTATTACGATCATCAACATATTACACCATAGGGCCCTAGATTATGTGACTTTGTTTTATATTCTTCCACAGATCCTTGTCAAAACCAAATTTGAAGGGGGTTATCTCGCGCCACCTAATCCTTCATCAATATTATTTTATTCTTCCTCCTCATGCTCAATATCACACTCCCATTTTGCATGATCATCTTTACACTCCACATTCCATTCATATTCCTCATGTTCTCCCCATATATCCTGTGCATGGGGTTTACCATGGAATTTTTTTGTCCTTATTCCCTAGACCCTCTACTCCCTCGTTCAGCTCTAGATCCTTCTCAATGCAAGTGTCACACTTTTCTTCTTAAAAATCCTCCAAGGTATGATATATGGGGAAATTATTCCTCCCTTGACTTCTCACTTTTTGTCTCCTCACTTGAAACTACCTTGGGCTTCTTTAGCACACGTATCTTCTTCTTTGAGATCTTTTTCTTTGATGAATTATTGGCCTCCCTAAAGGATCTTGCACCTTTACCATCTTCTTTACAAGGTTCCTCCTCCTCACATTCTTCTTCCTCTTCTTCTCTAAGGGGAGGATTCTCCTTATGGGTCCTCTTGGTTTCCAATGTCTATCTCCCCTTTGTTAGTTTAGGTTTCGTTAATTTGTTCTCCACATAATTCCCATTGACCACTTTTGGTTTCAAATAAATATATACCTTTGCAACCTCTTGATTCCAAACTTCCAAAGTGAATGAGTTAATATTGATATCATTTGATATCATGGTCTCCACATATGCCTCATGGTAGGAGATACATATGTATTATGCAGATATGGTATTTGAAATCCACCTTATCTACATTAAACTTCAATTTGCGCACTTTTGTGAACATGTTCACTGATTCTTGGAAATATCATGTTGTAAAGGAAAATGAGAGTTTACACCAATGACTCTTCTTTCCATCCTTCAAATAAAATCTCCCAAGGTAGAAATGGTGATGAATGGAGAACTTTTCTTTCACTTCCAACACTAAATGTAGCTCACTCGGAATGCATCAATCCTTCCTAAATGCCCCACAGATCTACCTATACCATCTTTCCACCCTTAGTTTGTAGAAATTTTTAATTCCATCACACATGTAGTCATCAAATCTCTTTACATGATACTTATCTTCGGGGAAACTGCTAAATTTTATCGTTAAGCCCACACGACACCCAAATTTCATAGAATAGAATCAATAAGAGTATATACAAAAAGTTATCTTTTCCCAAGACATGCTTCATCTATAATCTCTTCATAAAAAAACCCAACAAGATTATATCTAGTACCCTCAGCCATATTATTTGTGACATGTATCCATCACTTATTTACCTATGTCCATCATTCTTGTGCACCCAACTTTGTCACCATGTATACAAACACTCTAATGATTAGGTTAGTAAGATTTGTGATATCCATTGCACACCCTCCTCACTGATACTTCAAGGTGGTGGAAGTGATCATCACTCCATCATCATCATCCTACTCAGTTTTGATTTATGCACTGAGCTCCAAAGGAAAATAAATTTTCCATTCGGTTGTGTGGTAAGGTGCATTCTTCTTCCCGTAAAGTAAAAATAGTTTTCATGGACTTAGAAATAAGCCAATGATATAGCCTCTTAGGATTTCCAATGTAGGGGAGCTCATAGAGTTGAAGGCATCCCACATGGCTCAAGACTTGATATTCCTTGTCATTGTAGATGAAATTATCATCCACATTCATGTAACCCATTTTCGATTCAACTCCATTTCCATCTCATACTCATTTGACTCGGATGATGGTTGTAATTGTTGACAATCATTTTTCTTACATGGGACACCCAATCCTACCCCATGATGACTCATTCGGGTATTGCATCTCTAAATATCATTCTTCATGTACTTTTTCAATTGTGGGCTAAACCTTTCCCTTCCCTTTTGTCTTGGGTGATACGGTTGATGGCTTCGTAGGTGTCATGTCACTCTTAAAATCCAACTTTAGAACTAATAATGCTATATGTCCTAGGTTCCTTTAATTCCTTGCTTCTAACCCTTCATGCCAAGTATCCTTCTTACCTTGTTTTCTTCACTCAATTTTGTGCCCTAATTTTGCAAACCCTAGCCATAGAACTTGTGAACCCTTATTTTCTTTACAAAAAAATTCCATGCCTCCATTAAGACTCAAAATTCCATATAAAGGAGTTTCCTACTTATCCTGTACTTTCTCCAAGATATTATAATAGATTTTTCCATTTTGATCTCAATTTCACAAGAAATCACACCGATTCATTCTTGATAACACCTAAGTTCTTTACAAGGTAGGGTGAAAATAAACTCACCCAAACACCCCTTTTATAAGTTTCCAAATTTTATCACATTAATTTCTCCTCACCTACCACCGTACAATAGCTTTAACTTTTCTTTTTTCTTCTTTGTGTTTTTTCCACTACTCACTAAAGTCATTACCTTCTAGCATGCTCATTACCTCCCTGACCACATATTTCCTCACGCATGCTTCCCTATGTCATAGTATGTAATCCTTTGCACCATATATAAGGTAGCTCATCATCCTTCCACCTACCTCATGTTACATTACATGATTCCTCTTCTCATATGGTCTTCAATCTGAAAAAATTTCTTTTTATCACCATCATTCTCATTTATTGTGACACATTTTTCATCTTTTACTTGTGTGCACCCTATAACGGCACACCATCCTTCTCCCATCGTGTGTAAAAATTCATCCACTTCAAAACACCAACATGGTCTCTTTATCACACATTTATGCCTGGTTCACCCCACACTAAATATATGTCCTTTGCATATGAACTCAATAGATAGTAATCATCTTCCTATACATAAGCATGCTTATTACAACAAAATAAAGATACCAAAAAAATAGCAACAAATGAAAAGAAAAACATGAAAGGGAAACTTAATCTAAGTGGCATTTTTTCCTTATTACAAACATCAAGAAGCTTTGTTTATAGTAGGGCTTCATCCTACTCCCATTAAAGTAATCTGGGTAACATGGTACCATTAGCACCTATAAATGACATGCACCTAATTCAAGTATCTTTGTTACTAGCTAAGGTCCCAACCAATGCACCTTAAATTTCCCTCGGTGGTGCACAAACTTGGAGTCATGGAGAAGGACCATCATGCCAAACACAAATTTTTGTTCTTAATATTCCTATCACTCTAGGCCTTCTGTCTTTCCTTCTCACTTTTCTAGAACTAACACACAATGGTGCAAGTTAAATCTAATTTCATTAGGTTTTTAATTATTTCTTTGATAAATTTTTGATCATATAATCTACTTGCACATCTAATACACAAAGATGGAAACATGAATTCAATAGGTACTAATTCCTCTGTGCCAAACACCAACTGGAAGGGTGTGGCCTTGTTCAATCATTTATATGTGGACATGTAAGCCCAAAGTACATCTGATACTTAATCATCCACATACTTTCTTCCAACATAAACAATAGTCATAAGAGTTCGTCCCAAAAAAATTTAAGCTTCGTAGTACCATTTCTTGAGGGTGATAAGGAGTAGTTTTATGGTGTGCCACCATAAATTCTGCTATAACTACCTCATTCAATAAATGATTTCCTTTATCACTTTTCAATATTAATGGAAAACCATACCTACTAATATTTTTTCCCAAAGGAATTGTGTTGTTGTGGCTATTGTTTAATCATTTTAGGCACCACTTCTTCCCACCTTTTCAAATTAAGTTTTGCAAGTGATAATGTAGCACACGTAAGTCCTATGCATGGGTGGTGTAATAGGTCCTACAAATTCAATATACCTCTTCTTGAAAGGTTTCACAATTTTTATGGGTCGTAACAACATCTCATCTCTATGTTTAGGCTTCCCTAGGCATTGATAATGAACACATGCTTTCTCATACTCCTTAGTGTCCTTGTATAATATCTCCCACCAAAGGCTAACCATAAGGATCTTACGCGACTATGAAGTCAAACTCATAAATGAGAAGTATCCACCTATAGATGCACGTATAATGACCTTTTGTTATATCATTGTGAGATTCCTCCATGATATCTTCATGCTCATAGTCTAGATCACACAAGTGCAAGATTTCATCTCTTCCCATTTTGTAAAAGTCTCCTCTAATGAATTGATAAGTCATTGTGTATATAATAAGATACTTTTTCTTTAATGTTTTCATCCCCTCGGTTGTTAGTATAGTGTGTAAGATTTTATCTATGTTCTCTAAATCTATGGGCACGTGGTTAAATCTAAATAATCGTGCATCAGGCATAGCATATTTAGTTATGTACACATCCTCACCATAATTGATTCTTGGTAAATGATCAAGACCTAAATTTCTCTTTCCTAGTTTGACAACAACTATGAAGTCGAACTTGTAAAAGAGAAGTATCCACCTATATATGCACCCTTGTAAGACAAGCTTGTTGAAAAAATATTTAAATTCCATACGATATGTATAGAAGATAAACGAAGTAGCCAACAAGTACTTCCTAAACTTGTGAATTTTGTGGATCATGGACAAAGATTTGCACTTCTTTGTTTTATAATTATTTTGTATGGGTGTCAAATTCCTTATTAAAAAATGATTTTAATGAGACGGTAAAAAATGGCCATCCTTAAAATAAAATGGGATGATACACAATTCCTTTTCCATGTTGTGCCAAGATCGCATTGATTTCCATGCCAGAGGCATCAACATGTACATGCAATGGTTTTCCCATGAAGGAAAGCACAAAATTGGTGCAGTGGTAAGCTTCTCTTTCATTGTTTCAAACGCCTATTGTTGCAAATCACCCCAATAAAATTTCCCTTTAGCCTTTAGTAGTTCTTCTAAGGGTATGGGAATATTTGCATATCCCTTAATAAATTTTATATAGTCTCTGCGTGCCCCGTAAATATGCGTACTTCACTCTAAATGATAGGATCCTCCAAACCCAAAATCACAACTATCTAGGTTGGGTCTACCAATAATCCTTCTTTGCAAATGATGTGCCTAAGAAAATTTCTAAAAGGTGTGCCAAAAATGCACTTCTTAACGTTAAGATTTATTATTAAATGTCTATGCCTCTCAAATATAAGCCTCAAATTTTCACAATTATCTCTAACTAGCCCATAGACTTTCCATTCATCTAAGTATACCTATACGAACATATGAATAAAGTCATAGAAATCCTACATAGTTCAATGCGTTAAAATACTATTGGCACATTATTCAACCTAAAGGGCATAACATTGTATGCAAAACTTACCCACTCATTAGTGAAATTTGTCTTCTCTTGGTCTTTGCACACAATACACACGATGATAGGATCGAGAACCCATATGTAAAAGAATATATCTCATGCCCCGTAACTCCTTCTAGGATTTCCTAGGTGAAAGGTGTGGGAAAGAGATATATGACACATAAATAATTAAGTTCTATATAATATACAAAGATCATGATCCACCCATCCTTCTTGATATTAATAACCATAGGACTAACCCATTCAAAATCTTCAATTAGCTCGATAATTCCAGGACTTGAGAGCATTTTGTCAATTTCTTCTTTCACCTTGACATGTAGATTTGGGTTAGCTGACCTTGAATTCATTCATCAAAATTACATCAAGGGCTCTTCCTCTCGAAGTCCAAATTTACAAGTGTAATTTACAAATGTTCGGTCAATGGTATAGAGGTTGTTTTTCCTCTCGAAGTCCAAATTCCCTCACTCCGCATTTCTCTCCATGACATGCTTAATGATGATGAATTTTTATGGACTGTTTAGCATAGCTTGAGTTATTAGATGAACATCCTCTTAATGCTCTTGATCACCTTCAATTTTACCACAAATGTATCAAACGTGCCTAAAAAAAATGTGTCCATGAACGAACCTTCCAAGTTGGTGACCTTGTCTTGAAAGAAAATCAACATGTAACCAAAGTAGAAAAAATTAAACGAGGAAAATTTTCTCCTAATTGTCTTGGACCATATATCATGGCTCATACTTATGGATCATGTACTTATCATTTATCTTAACTTGATGGTAAACCAAAACCCAAACCCCTTAACACCTTGCATCTTTAACCATTCTATTTTTGACTTTTAGTCATACCTCACCTTTACTTTTTCCATACTCATCACTTGAGAGCTATTCACTTCATACACCTCACCAATGATTAAACAAGAATCATGTGAGTACCCATCACATGTTATCTTCTCTTGAATGTGTGTACCATGGTGCTGCACATAACATGATTCTCATGGATACTTTTTGTCTACCTTTAGATGAGATCCCATGGTCGTTTCACCCTACTTTCTGAACAAGAATCCTATTCTTCACCTTGGTCTTGTCCATGAATTCAAAGCCCCACATGGGACCCAACTCCTTAAGTCAAACTTCTAACAAAAAGATGACTCCCTCAAAAGGACATCTTCCTCTCCATAATCGCTGTTGTAAATAGACTGCTCCCTCAAAGGATAGCTATGTAAAGTGTTTCAAAAAAAAAAGTGAGAGAATTTGAAGCTTCCCGCATCGATCAGCTTCATGAAGACCTCAAGGAGTTAAATTCATCATCCCATATAGACTTCCTACATTGATTAGTCTATCTCCAATACAAGTCAAAACAGAGAACTTTTTAGTCATGGACTTGCCCATTATGACCTCATATCTCTTACCCAAAGAGTGTGCCACCTCATACCATATAAAAAATTAACCACCTTTTACCTTTCTCACCATTCCCACTCCCATTTTCTACTGCCTCATGGGACCTCTTGGAAACCAAGACATTTAGTGATCATGTGACTACTTTTCACCTTAGAACAATCGATCATGCAATGTATTTAGGGTCTTACATTCATCACCTCCTCCAAGGTATGATCTAATCAGTATGATCCTAACCAATCAGGTGGCTTTATTGCCCCCTCTTATCTTTTGACCATCTTTATTTATGTTTTGATTACCTTATACAGGATTTGGTCCTCGACACTTACCTTTGGGGTATTCTTCTTCTTTTGCCACAATCGACATCACCTATATCACTTTACCTCTAACCCATCCACACCTAACAGACATCAACCCACAGTAAGCCTAAAACCTACTAGCTCATTCTCATACCTCATTATATTCTTCCCTAGCTCATGGGAGAACTACATCGGCCTGAGATCCCTTTTCACCGGGACTATGTAGGTAGCCCTCCAAGGGCATGGGGTCCTTGGAGGTTAACTCGGCCACTCACTACCCTAACAAATCCATCCTTCATCTTCCTAAAATACATTCTACCCCACTTAGTTTCCTCTTTATATCAACAATTGAAAATCAAACCAAACAGACAACAAGTTGCTTAACATTTTTATCATCATCACAACATACATTTCTTATGACTACTATTTCTCTACCATCATCATACATATATTATAAAGCATCTTCACAATAGCCCATATTATCATTCATTATACAAATTAATGAATCAAAACCCCAACCACTTTAAAAATCAATCATGCCTAAACAAACTTGACTCAACCATGCCTATGACCTACCTTAACCATGCCTAACACATGCCCCGATTCGATCCATGCCTAAAACATGACCTGACTTAATCAATGCATAAACCAAACCTAAATTCATCATTCCTAACCCACCTAATTTCCATCCATATGAAACATCAACAAACTAAAAATCTCATGTATCTCATCATATACATAAATGTGTATCTCAATACAACATACATGGTTATCTCATCATGTCCATCATCTCAAAATCATTAGCATGTAGGCCGATACTCAATACATTGGCACACAAGCCAGTCTCATATATAATAAAATAATGAACCAATATAAAATCTCTTCGGCATGCAGGCGGTATATGCTCAAAATATACAACAAAAACTCTTGTACATCCTCACTATCTTGGCACATAGGCCGCTATATATCAAAAAATGACTATAATACATCAAAATCAAAATCCACATATCAGGCATCTTAGCAGATATCCTCCAACTCTGTATCACTGCACCCTCCGCCTCCTCCACCCCTCTGTCTGCCGACTCCTGCTAGCATCTCCCCACCCATCATAGGTGGTGGCTAAGTCCTTGTTGTGCCTCACCTAGAGCTGGTCTCCATGCGTTGGTAGCCTCTCCTTGATCTGGCCTCGGAGCTCGATGGCCCCTATGCTCTCCACACTGTGAGTGCGGGATCTAGTCCTCTCACTTGACACCTGTTGTGCCTAGTACTCTCCATAGGATAGAAAGTCTATCCATTGCTCGCTATCAGCTGGTCCTGGTAGTATCTAGCCTCACCTAGGGCATCCGTAACCTAGATATAGGCATGGTCTATGGTGGCCCCATAGGCCTCGGCCCCTATACCTATCCTACGAAACACTTTTCTGCTCCTACCTATGAACTAGGACCCTATCCCGGTGCCTATGGTGGTGCCCCGCCCCTTTGTGGCCGTAAGGCCCCAATCTATGCAGGATATGGCCAATCGACCCTCGCAAACCTACCACATGTGCCTGTAAGGCTGCCACCTGACCATCATCCTCCCCTCCATCTCCATCCCCACCACCGGCCATCTGGGTCTACAGACTGGCCACTTGTACATGTAGCTCTACTACCTTTTCCTCTTATTTTTCCAGCTATGTCTCATGTACCATACCCAACTAGGTAATTAGAGTAGCCACCTACCTTTGTAGGGCATCTCTTTGTACCGTGATGGTGGCTAGATCTGGCTACCCTCGGTCTAGGTGGTATGGCTCGTAAATGGGCTGCCCACCACTATCTATACCTGTTTGTGACCTCGACATCATCAATCCACCGGTCCACTGCCTTCTCCTCCTGCTATGGTAGAGGTAAGGGATTCTCCATGTCCTCTCTCTGGTACTGTGGGAAGAGTGGAGGTATGTCCTGTAATAGCCCAAACTACCACCTGACTCTGTCTACTAGGATCATCTCGTGCTCCCGACACGGTGAACCTATATCCATCTCAATAGCTAAAGCTCGGCCTAGCTCCTCATGCATATGCCTAAATGAGGGGAATCCCACATACGGCCTCCATATAATATCCACTGGATAACCCCTCCATTAACCATCGGAAATAGGCCACAACATGTGTGGGCTGTTTGACCTCATCTCTCTAATAGCCAAAGACCCACCACCACTGTACCCCACCTACACAACTCTCGATAGAAATGCATCTTCTCGGGGCATCCCCACTAGCCACACAAAAACTATGTGCTCATAAGCTCAACAAAGTGTAATAAGAAGGTACAACACAGTCGAACCTACATAGAGACCCATATGCCCATAACTCTCTGTACAGCTACACCAGGAATGTTGGCACCCAAGCAAATCGGGTCTCATCTATCATCATGTCATGGAGTACCCCCATCAATGATTAGGGAAAATGTCCACCCTCTGCATCTGGTAGTGTAAAGCAAAGCACACTACCTCCATCAAAAGAACCATTAGCCTCATCTCCTCCAGATGGGCTAGGTACATCTCTCCATAGTGAATGCTAGCACTATGGAATGTTAGCTCAGCCATCCCCTCTCCAAACACCATCAGCATCAACTCCTCCGAGGCCTTGGAGGAGATAGAGTAGACTTGCGTACCCAATATGGGTAGCCATAGAATCTTGAACATGTCCTCAGGGTGACAATAATCTCACCAGTCGGCAGGTGGAATGTGTTGGTCATAGAATCAAATCTATCAATGAGTGTGACCATCAAACTAGGATTCCATACTACATGCGGATAGTGGCGGACTACACTCAAGCCCACCGCCTACACATGTTGTAGCTCCTCAGGGGTCGTTGCGCCATGCATTGTCATGAGCGAGGGCATAACCCTATCTCATATATGTAGCTAATCTCTCCCCTGCATCCAATATGAACAACACATTAATATACATTTTTATACCCATACTCGCCCCTATCATTTCCCAACACCCTATTTTACCCCTACCCATCTTGATCCCCCAACTTATGGCACTTTTGACCCCTTTCTCTCCACATCCTGACTAGTGCTGGTTATCTCTAAGCGACCCCCGGTCACCACTTAACAGCATCGGTCACCTATTCGATGACCGATACTAGTTCAACCCTATCGACACTAGCCAAACTTGACCAACGCCAATCACCGTCGCGGTGAAAACCCGCGACCCCAAACCCTCCTTTTCTCAAAGCCTACCCACCTTGACCCTTTTCCCCCTAATAAACACTTACACGTCCCTTCCACCTCATCCCCTCGTCCCTCTCTCATTTCTTTCTCCCCATTCGTATTTTACCCACTTTCCCTCTCATTTCTAAATTTAATTATTTTTCACCCACCCAAAAACAAAAACTACAACAATAATTTACAAATCACCTAATCTATCTAACCAAATACAACTAGAGTTGGATTCTTACCTTATCATGTTGTCGTCATCTCGGTGGCATGTCGGCCACTTCACCTAGGTGGCCCGCCTGATCCCTCTCCGGCCTCCACCATCACCAACTCTCTACCCTAATGCTCCACCTATTCAAATCACGCCCATCGATCCTGTGAACCCGCCTCTCAACAACCAATCACCTATTACTCGAGTGCCAACTTAACACTCCATTCCGTCAGGCACTTTTCTCTCTTTTCTCTCTCTTTTGTCATTTTCTCACTTCGCTAAATGACAAATGAATAACAAAAACATGGATTTTTTTATAATAAACCCGACCTAACCAACGCCGGTTTTACCTTCACCGGCATCGGTCACATGCCCTACCTTACCATGGTTAGTTTCACTCTACAGATGTCGGTTACCCTTAACCAAAGACATTGGTCACCCTATCTAACAAAACCCAACATTTTACCCTATTACCCCACATATCCCTCCTTTTTACCGCACATACCCTTTACCCTAACCATTTACCTCTCCTAACCTTTACCATGACTACTTACTCCACCTTCCTGACCTTATCATTTACTACCTACCTTTATCCTCCTTTGGGGACTCCTTATTTTACCCATACATTGGCTTTACTCATGCCGTGACCTAGATATTTGGACCTAGACCATCACTAGTGACCTTTGATCCCGTGTGTTCATTATAACCTTGTGGCACTATTAACTCGTTGATTGACCTAATGACCTTACATTGCCTCTTGCCATGACCGTTTATCCCGACCCTACCTTGGGTGTCTTGGAACATACCTAAACGCGTTCCTAACCATATCATATACCTTGGATACTAGAATCATTTTGATCTTATTTGGATAAACCTATCGACCTTAGATAATGTAGAGTTTGAATTCTCTTCAACCCGATAGTGTGTTGCAGTTTATACATGTGCATGCATTTGATATTACAACCTTTGACCCTTACCCATTACCTAGATTTTACGAGTAGATCTTTAACCCCTTTTTCCCCGCTCCCCACCTTTTCCCTTTCTCATATTTACCTTTTATCAAACCACTCACCGATTCTACCTTCTACCTCATCAGTTCCTTGTTTGAGGGGATCACCGTCACCCACACATGGGGCAACCACATCTTATTTTTTCAGCGTCACTTACGAATACAAGCTACACAAAAAAAAGTTGCAAAATGTAGACACTAAAATCAGGTGACACTTTTGTTTGGTCCATCGTCAAATAAACACCATTGAACACATTCAGCTAGCTATGGCCCCTTCACCACACTAATATTAATTTAATTATTTTAATTAAATTAATTCATTATCCTCACCATATTTTTTATTTAAATATCTTAATTTAGATAATGACCACACTTGCACCTCACCTAAACACCTCATCAAGCCAACTCACCCTAAGACTTATTCTTAGTAAGTTGCCATAACTAACTAAGACTTACCCAAACCCTAAAAACCAATGCCTACATTCCCTCTAAAGACATTCCTGCATGCTTATAAGAAGCTTCCAGTCTAATCCATGAGTAAATGACATGAGATCCTAGAAAATCAAGAGGATCTCCCTAGTTTAGTAAACCTAGGAAATCTCACCTTGATCGACACCGGTTACCCCTAACCATCGCCAGTTAAGCCTACCACCATCGGTCACCTTTTAATCCCCAAAACAACCTTATTTTTGAGATTAGAAAACATTGGGAATTTTTCATGAGAGATAACAGATCTTTTAGAGTAATTTTCCACGAGAACATGCATGCAAGGAAGAAGATCAAGCATTTCCTCTTACATAGGCATCTAGCAATCATCCAACAACCATCTAGCATTCACCCCAGTATAAATTTGATCTAACCAAGAAAAAGAGAATGCACATGCAACCCATGCAAGAGATTTCCAACATTTTGTGATCCTCAGCAAAATTCAACCCTTTTCTAGTACCTTCATTCATCAATCATAGGTACCAGGACCAGATTTCAAGTAAGTGGAACATTTTACTCCTCGGTTCATTTGTTCCATCATGTATCATCCTTATTTGTTTCCCTAGCCACCCACTTTGACCTCCTTTAATACTCACTCCTCCATATACCAATTAAAACATTGCCAAACCCCACCCAAATAGCCTAATACCTCTTTCCAACCAATCAATTCCTTGTGCAATCATAAGGGAGATCTAGAGCCCATTATGTGGCATTCCTAGTATTCCACAGTAACCGGCACCGGTTTTCTCCAATCAACATCGGTCACCCTTAACCAAAGTGTCGGTATCTATATTTACCCATACAACCCAGAACAGTGACCTATCCCCTTGTTCCCACATCACCCTTAATCTGTGACCTACCTGAGACCTCTGTCAGGCTTGCAGAGACCTAGAACTAGTTACTTGACCTCGGATCTTATTTTAACTTATCCTGTTTGATTAGATTTTTTTTATTGTATTTTGGATGAGATACCAAAATCATTTCAATTACGATAGGATTTACTTTATTATCCACATTAAATTCTCTTAAACAGTGGAGTGACAACTTTCTAGGAAGTATCACACTTCGCGGATCTAGCACACACTAGGCAGTTCACTGCACATATTGTTTAACTCTTTTTGGTTGTCTTGCTTTTCAGTATAGGTAGTTCCTCCTAGCCAAAAGGAAGATCTCATGATAACCTGTGGATTCAGAAGTTATACACGTGTAATAACCATCCAACCAACATTTAAACAGGTATTCCTCTTATTCCCATTACCCTATCTATTTCATCAATATTTCAAAGAAACGTCTAAGAATCAGGTGAAACACTATGATCGGAGTAGGGATTTAGTCATGATTTCCAAGGAATTATTTGATGGCTTTATCATTTTGGAACATGTCCATGGCTGCATGATGTGGTTGGCCATGGTCTATGAGAGTCGAGATGTGTAGGCTCAAAATTGATGACATTAATAGATAAATGTTCAAAGTAAAGATGTGTTTCAGGAAGGTCCTCGAAAATGCTACGTGGAGATATAATGTCATTATCAAAGCTAGTGTAATTGTTATCACTTGAAATTATTATGGGAGCAACATCAAACACCTTAAAACCTAGACCATGTTTACCATGATGTTGTGTGCAATTGATTGGGTCTAAATGACCTTGTTCATTTGGACCGAGTCCTTTACCCTTCCATCGCACATTTTTCATTATTCAGTGAGCTTTGGTAAATTAAGGGGAATCATAACATGGAGCAAAGTTTTCATTATGTAACCAAGATCGAAAAACTTGGAATATGTTCATTATCAAGATAACCAATTTTTTTGCAAACCGACTATCCCATTTGGTAAGTGGGATGGATTATCATATGTGGAGCATTAGGTTTGTCATAGCTATGTGGGGATTTGTTGATATAAAAGGAGTCTGCCATATTTTTAAATTGATATTCACCACATCTTGCGTCAATGATTTTACATTTGTTGGATGGGGGACCAATAGATACCTCATGTGGTGGGGAAGTCAGTTTGGTAGTTTTAAAAGATGAAGAGAATGGGTTATAAGAAGAAGGGGGTGGATTAAAGGATGAAGTTTGGTTATTCACAGGAGAAGGTATCTTAATAGAAGAGGTGTGGTTGGATGAAGAAGGTTGGCTAGGTGAGGAAGAATATGGTGTGGTGGAAGAATAATTGTTGCTAGAAGAAGAAGCTTGATTAGTGGAAGAAGATGATTGATTAGTGGGAGGAGGACTAGTGGAAGATTGTTGACTAGTGGAAGATAATGGATTGGAAAATGTGTTTTGGTTAGAAGATGATGGTTTCGGATCATTGTTAGGGAGTGTATCAAGATCGATGCATGTTTTGTTAGGGATTATGTGAGGTGGAGCATACTTATCTGTTGATGGACAATAGTGATTATGTCGATACCATATTTCGAGGAATCTACAATACTCAAAGGGTTGGGGATCCACACGTAACATAAATTCCTTGTCCAAATGAGGAAATTTAATACATTGGTGGAACATTGATGGGATGGCTTTCATGGCATGAATCCATGGTCAAAAATGAGAATGTTATATGCAACTTCTACATCCACCACATGCTATGCCGTGTCTAAGATGATGGGTCCAACTTGGAGAGGTAACATGATTTTTACTTCAAAATTTATCTTTCTATTATCATATCCATGAATGGTTATGATATTGTTTTGTAAATCATTTCTTGTGTAACCTAGATAACATAAAATTTTCATGCGATAAATATTTAATGCAGATCCATTGTCAATTAATATGTGTTTGATCCTATGATGAGTTATATAACCCTTGATGTATAAATAATGATTATTAGTGATGTTGGGATTAAGAAGGTCAGCGGGACCAAAAGATAAAATAGGATTGGGGACTGTGAGATGTGTAATTAAATCTTGGAATTGTTGTGAATTGATGTCCTCAGGGACACGAGCATTATTCAATGTTTGCATAAGGATGCGTTGTAGTGCGGGAGAAGAATTAAGTAATTCCATGATGGAAATTTGTGTTGCACTCTTCTCCAATTGTTTGACAATATTGAATGATGGTGTAGGTTGTGGAGAGGAATTGGTGGCAGAATTAGATGGTGGATTAGGGGGTGATGTGGGGGACGAAGTGGTAGATTGTTTTGTTGTAGGGGCCCATAGTTTTTCTATCTAGTGGTGATCACATAGTCAGTTATGATCTTTATAGTTTCCACGAAGTCTTGGTCATAGTCTATAGTTGAGATGAATGAGTCATACTCAACATTTTTTTTTTTATTGACCCTTATCTTTTGAATTGTTATCCTAGCTAGGAAGGTATTTTTGAACATGTGAAGTTTTTCATTAGGTGTTTTTGTCTCAAAAGTATTTTCAACTTCTATGTCTCCACATTCAATCAGGTCTTGGATGTAATGGCAGAGTTACATGCATCGATCTGTAGAGTGCCCTTTTATGTGATGGTAATCACAATATTTTTTTCCTTATACCAATTTGGTTTGGGCTTTCCTTCTTCGAAGGGTTTGATGATGGGATATGTAATCATATTGGCATTTTCCAAATGATGAAAGACACTAGATAGACTTTCTCCGAGAGGAGTGAACTATCTTCATTGGTCCCAAGAAGGAACTTCCTTTCTAGGGATAATGATTGGTTGTTTGGATTTTAATGTGTTGATGGGATGGTTTTGAATGTTTTGGACATGACAGGAATCAATAACACCATCATTAACTATATTTTGATTCCGGTTAAAGAATTTATATTTGTCCTGGTGTTGAGGGGTGTCTCGATAAGGTTGGTCCCTAAAGGGGCTTTAAGTAAGCTCTTAGAAATGAGCTATTTTTTTATTTTCATCCCCTTTTCAATGAATTCTTCAAAACTATTTAGACCATGCATTTTCATGTGGAATGATAGTTTGGAAATGTGATTAGGAAAAAATGCTAACTAGTTGTCTCTTGGGTATTGAGTAGGAAATCAGCTTGCATTTCCTCGTCATCATTGTAAAAAGAAGGAAAAGTTTTTGTTTGGCCTTTGCCTAGTGTTACGAGATCAAGCTTGGTTATATTTGAATCTAAGTTATAGTAAAAATGTTTGAATAATTTCTCCGATAAGTCTACGAATGCCATGACTAATCCTTTGGAAAGATGGAAAAACTAGTCTAAATCCTGTCCTCCTAAACTTTGGGGGAATAATCGTAAAGGTACATGTCTTGATAGGAAACTTCCTGACATTACATGTAAAATTCCTTGATATGTTCATGGGGTCACCTTTTCTTTTGTATTTATGAAACTTTGGGATTTCAAAGGATGACGGAAATGGTAAGGGTAATATGTACGTATCAAATGGATAAGGACATAATTTTTCAAAGTTAATTTTTTTATTGTTTTTGTAGTCCCCTGAATTGTGTCTTTCATATGTTTCCATTCTTGTGCAAATGGAGAGGCAAAGTGGATGGTTTATCAAAAATGTCATGAGTATTGGAGTCTAGATTGGGGTCTTTTAATCTTTCAACTCTAGTTGTTGCTTCCTCAAGTTTCTTTGTTAAGTCTTGGATTTTAGTGAATAACTCATCGACTAAAGAGCCATTTGGATTGTTTGGTATTTCATTGTGATAACTTGATTCACCGTTGTCAATAATTTTGTTTAAATTTTTAGTCCCGAAGTCAGAGGGTAGTTTTTCCCCCATGGCTAGGATGCATAACATATATTAGTTTTTGTTTTATTCTATCACCCTATTGACTTTTTCTTGTTCTTGTTCTTCATTGGTGAGTTCTAGTTGTGCAAAATCTTCATCATGATTTTTATGATTGTGAATATCATGATGAAATATGCACGATTAAGCTAAAAAGTGGGTAGTAATTTTGAGTAGGTGTGATTAAATGATAACTATATTACTTTTGATTTATTTCGAATAATCTCGTGATGAGTGATAAGGAGAGTAACTCAAACAAGTTATCTCAATATGATTATGATGTAACTTTCGAGACAAGTAATTATGGAATTTGGTACACATTGTATAGATTTGTCTTGAACATGCTCTAGATTATTGATGAGGAGAGTATCCCAAATAGGTTAATCTCAATATGGTTGTGATATAACTCAACATGAGTTATGAAAGGATTTATGTTGGCTTTGATTTGGATAAATGTGATGGTTGAAAAAATAATGAGTGAACTCAAACAAGTCACTTGATATTAGTTTGATATAGCTTGAAATGAGCTATGAAGGATGTTTTGAGAATTGATGATATAGGGAGTGAATACTAGTCACTCAATATCAATTGGATATAGCCAAAGACAAGCTATGGCAGATGTATTGTTGGCTGAAGCAAGATAATGAATTCGGTGCGATGTTTTGGTCTATGTTGTTGGATTCTTTGGGAGGTGTGCACTTGGTATTGAATTGGTCAAGAAATGATTATTTTTGTGGAACACAACTAGGGTTTGAAATTTTGCAATGAACACATTGATATTAGTCAAGTTTTAAGATAAAACAATGATAAACTATTTTGTTTACAAACAACAACAAATCATGTGGATCAAATTATTTTGGTTCAAGAGGTAAATTCATTAGGAATGATCATTTTTTCATGTAGTCATATAAGTATGTTGTGGAATGATGGATGCAGGATCTTATCACTCCAAAAATATGCATCCTCCGATATACCCTAGTCCTGATATACCTAATTTTGTACGAGGACAGAATTGGTATGGGGAACCCTTAGAGTACTAGAGGAGACTCACCAATTCTTACTTTCCTTCTTTGGGGTGAATCACCACATCCGAAATATGTTTTTGAAAAGGTGGAAGGTGATGGGGGATGAATGTGTATGGTGTCCTTATAACTCCCCAAAGATTTACAGGGACAATTCCTAGGATTCGTTGTTATAGCTATGTAGGCATGACTCGTATGGGCCACATGATAGCATTACCTATAAGTGAAGAGAAGGGTTGAGGTAAATACCAAATGCTCACGATGAGACTAGGTCTCGAGTGAAATGTAGATACGAATGGTGGTGGTGCATGGTAGTCAAGTCCATGTCACCGGTGTAGCTTTTGTGGTGATGAAATCCACCTTGACTACGTGTAGAAATAAAATGATGAAGTGATTAAATGTAGGGTTCTTTCCAACTTGAATTAAATCACTAGAAAAAAATAATTACGTACTGAGTGTGCTAAAAAATTTGGTTTCACCAATTTTCTTTGAATGGTGGTATTTTTGCGGCATTTTTTGTTTATTTTTGTGTTTTTAACAATACTCTAGCGATGCGAGTCCTAGAAAACAAATTAGTAGGTATTCTACAAATAAAATGTTAGGGATAAAAATAGTCGTGGCTGTTTTTATTTTCCAGTTGCTCAAAGGCAAAAGAAAAGAACATACACAACCGATGACTAAAAAAATATCAATAGTGCGATGAAATAAAATTGATTGAGATGATAGATAGAAACATAAAATAATAAGGAAATGGATCCTGTAATGTTAGAACAAGAAACTAAACAATCACGATTGTTTCAAATTTTCCAAATCTTGAGAGGAGCAAGAAAAGAGCATACATGGATGCAATTGGAATAGATTTTGTTACTTTTTTAATAAGTTGTGTAATTAATCATGGTTTTGAAATATTAATAATGATTATCTTCAAAAATAAAAGAAAAAAATGAATGATGGGCATTAAAAAAGTTACTGAAGTGTCATCGTGGAAAATTGGAATGTAAGGAATTTTTTTGTTTTATAGAGCCCAAGCGGCCTCTGTATTGGTTTGACAAGACTTTGCATATGAAATAATGGTGAAATGGTCCTATAATAACATGATTAAATTTTTTCCCAAAATTTTGTCATCCACGGTGACCCACGAGTAGCTAGAGCATGGGATGAATGTTCTTTCGCTGATTAATCGAGCATTATGGCGATCAAAGAGATGATGATTGTCATAATGTCATTGTTATTATAAATTGCATATACACAACAATACATCACACAACAAAAATACTACCCACAGCGTGAAGGTTATCTAAAGAATACCATAAGGCACAAAAAATGAGATAATAATGAACAATAATAAGCAAATAACTGATAAAACCACTAATTGAGAAATTAATGAGAACAAATGAAAAGTAATCGGGCGTGGCAGAATTTAAGCTAGGAAAAATGCACTACTAACAAGGAAGTAAAATACTAACAATCATACCTCCTCCTTTTTGTTTCGTAGCAAACCTCGAATGGGATAAGAAGCTTGGATTGAGCCCCGATTGCCCTATATGTAGGTGCTTTTCTTCAATACAGAGCAAGTCCTTACAACAATGATTCACTTACTTTACACAAAATGGGTAAAAGGTTTATGGATTTGGGGTGCTTTAGGATGAGGCTATTTGGGCATATGACGAGGCGAAGGATGTTATTTTCTCAAAGGATGTAAGAAATTAGACAAAACATTCAAGCTTATTCTCCATCTCTTTAGAAGGGGAGTTAAGGCTGTATTTATAGCTTGGGGGAGTGATTAACTTAGAGTAATTTAAGTAATCATGGTTTGAAAATGTGGGAAAGATTAGGTGAGTGGGGACCATGAATAATTGGTGAGGATTTTATTTTATATTTTTAATTCATAAGTGGAGGATTTTAGGTGAGTGGGGACCACAAAGAGTGAGTGAGAATTTGATTTTGAATTTTTAATTCGATAGTAGAAAATCATGGAGAATAATTACATGTTGTGAGGATTGAGTTTTTTTGGATTTTTAAATGGATAATTAATCAAATTATATTTTATTAATTCAAAGTGTATTTTTGTGGTAAATGAGGAAGGGGAATCAATTGAGTTAAGACAAATGTGAAATTAGGGTGTATAGGTAAGACTGTGATTTCATAATGTCCATATATTGTTCTAAAATTTGTTTTATGAATGTATTCATCTTTTATTCACAACTAATGGTATCCATATTGAAGATCTATTTTAGAATACACTGATGCACCCCGCATCTGATCAAACAGATCATCAATTCTAGGAAGTGGATATTTATTCTTAATTGTTTCCTTGTTTAACATCCTATAATCGATATAAAATCTAAGTGTTCCATCTTTTTTTTTCACAAAGATTACTGGTGCTCCCCAAGGTGAGACACTTAGTCTTATCAAACCTTTAGACAAAAGTTCTTGTAATTGTGCCTTAAGATCTACCAATTCAATGGTAGTCATCCTATATGGTGCCTTAGAAATGGGCTTGGTTCCCAGTTTGATCTCAATAGTGAATTCAAACTCCCTTTTGGGTGGAAGACCAGGTAACTCTTCTGGCAACACATCACTGAAATTTCGTAATGCAGTGGATATCTTTCCAAGAAATCACTACCTTATTAAGTAGTTTCTGAAATTTTTACTACATATGAGGTGCAACCTTTTTTTGGGCCTTTTGAGTTGCATTGCAATTTCTAACCGAAATTTCACATTTTACACCCCGAATTTTTGTTGTTTTTCTCGCAAATCATCTAAACAACTAATATGTTTTTCAAAATAGTCAACCTTTGCCTTATGCTCAGCTAGCCAATTAACACCTATGATTACATCATAAGACCCTAAAGGAGCAACATAAAGGTCAACCTCAGTGGAAAAACTAGGCAAGTCAAGGACTACTCCAAAAAGACACATACTAACTGTGTGGACAACATTATTCCCATAATGTACAACCCATGATTTATCCATTTTTCCAGCTTTTCTTTTTAATTTCAATGCTAATTTAGTAGAAATAAAGGATTCAATAACTTTAGTATCAAAGATAATAGTTACAGGTATGCCATATAACTTACTTGGAACCTTTATGGGTGTAACTTGCTTTTCACTGTTTGTCAACTACTCCAAAGTGTGTATCTTTTGATACTCATTACGGTCATCCTTCTTTAAAGGAAATTGATTAGCATAATGATCCTTGCCACAATTGTAATAGCCTCCTACAGGTCCCTTTTTAGGCTCAAATTTATTTCTAGCCTTAAATTTATCATTCTGACCTCCATAGGACTTTTGTTTGTTATTATTGTTCTTGACAAAGTTATTTCATACAGAGCGGTAGGTTTATTTGTCATTGTTTTATTATTTTTATTTGTTACAAACCTATTTTTCATACCAAACATCTTACATGGTCCCTTCTTAGGTGCAAGAGATGATGAAGAGTTTGGAGTTTTCTTTCTAATTTCCTTATGGGCAAAGAGATTTCTTTCAATTTCCATTCCTACCTTATGGATTTTTTAACTACCACTTCCATATTGGTTGGGATATGAACATCCACCTCACCACCTATAATGGGATTTAACCCCATGATAAATTTTCGTATCCGAACTTCACATTAGTTTGATCTTGAGGTACATACTTAAGGAGTTTAGTAAACTTTTCCCAAGACTTCTTTGTTATAGTTAACTTTCCTCGAGATAAGTTCTCAAATTCATCATTTTCTGATCATAAAAGTTGTGGTAGCCATCATTGCCTAAAATAATTTTTAAATTGATCCCAAGTAATATTTGTTTCATCAATATTTAACTCAGCCTTGCAGCTATACCACCATGAGGATGCTTCATGGGAAATATGATATGCTCCCCATATTGCCTTAGTTTTCTTTAAGAAGTTCCTTATTGCAAAGTACTCCACTTCACTGAGCTAATTCTTGGCTCCATCTCCTAATATGGTGCCATTAAACTTAGGTGGACTTATCCTTTTTATATCATTAGTAAGTTCAACTACTAGCCTTGAATTTTTATTTTCAGGATGATCAGGTGCATTAGCCATATTATTGTTATCAATGCCCAAATTTCCAACATTAGCATTGTCCACAAGAGGTGGTTGATTGTTATTACCAACATCTTCTTCCTCCTCCTCATTGCCCATTACTTGTTATTCAAGTACATCCAAATGATCTCTTGTGTCCAACAGGGCAACAAGGATCTCATCAAGTTTTTGGGTAGTAGCTACTTCTCCACTAGGTGGTGGGTTATTTGCAGCATTTCCTCTTGTTCTAACCATTTTCTGTTAACAAGAAAATTTAAGTTTTATCATATTTATGGACACAATAGGTCCAAGAGCTGCAACCTTCAACTCTAATACCAAGATGTAACATTCCCATTTTAAGACTTTAGAAACAAGGGAATTTTTTTATATATAATGTTCTCTATTCTAAATAATCATAATTTAGAACACACATTCCATGCCAATAAATCTCATAATAGATAACCATATGCAGTTGTAAATGACTCAATGAACTACCGATCTCTCATTTCATGACTCAGTTTATAACCGATCTCTCATGTTAACTCAATGTATTATATACTAAGTATACTTGGTTCTCTTACCCTATTCTAGGTATTGAAGTATTCTATTTAAGAGACCTATCTAAATATTTGTTACCAATATTCATCTAAATCCCGTTTCTTAAACTAGGTGACACAAGACAACGCAACCAATAGCTTGCGATACTTTGGCCAAATATTTCCACATACTATTTATGTTTATATTCCTAGATGGAATACTCATCTAACAAAATACATCCTTCACCCCACTTCATCTATTATCTAGAATGGTCTTCACTGACTCTGTTCAGTCCACTTGTTCAAGGTTTATCCCTAACCCAAGTTAGCAACATAGTTTTGTATAGAGTACCACTCACGGGACTAAGGTTATGTAGACATACTCAATCGAACTAAGTCGATTATGTGTGTCTAGTTATCCTAAGTCGTCATGAGTTATCCCTTATACTAAATCATGCTCCTATCCTGACCTAGAGTATAACTAAGATCAAGTCCAAGTTTATGTAGATCTAGTTGGTCTAATTTTATGGGTGTTGCAACATGTCAACTGCAACACTATATCCTCATGAAGACCCTAGTCTTCATGAAGGTACAGTTCTGTAGTTGGCATGTGCCAACATCCAACTGAATCACCCCATCTAAATGCACATACCCAAGTAAGAAGTGAATTACTCAATTATTTTTCTTAATTAAGGTTTAATTACAACAACCCTGCTTGAACCCTAAATTCTTTAACCCTTAAGGTTGACATCCAATTGAGTTGTTAATGTTTTGTAGAAACATCATGATTGCTTTCTAATCATCAACTTATTACTTTAGGGTTTAGTTAATTAAAATAGAAACAACAAACAATAATAAGATTCACTTATTAAACCCAACCATTCTTAGCCTGTTTAAGTTCCAAAATAGGTTCCATTATATTAGACTTCATTGAAATGAAGTCTAATTAATAAATGTTCATATTTACCTTTCATTTTTTTTATACCTATGAAGGTATTGGTCAAGAGGAAGTTCACCTTCCTCTTTCTTGTTATGAATTAGGTTCATTGTACCCTTTTACATTATACAAGACATCATAATTAATTTGCACTTTCATTAACATATTTTAATAAACCATAGTGACTTAGTTAAAAGAACATCTATGCATGCCAACTTAATAAGTTGCATTTCAATAAAGGGATAGAGTATCTAATTCCCTTCCATCTAACTTATTTAAGTCAAACTGAAAAGGATTCCATACAGACAAGAATATGAGAAAATAAAGATAAGATTACAAATTTCCTTCACAGAATGCACAAGGAGAATGACACATCAAGTACAAGTAACTCACAATATTTTTCCATTCATCAAAGTGAAATACACATTTTACAAGTCCAATCATTTCAGACATCTTTCATGTCAAACATCATTAATAAGATCAACTAAGGAATATAATTTTTCCTTTTACAATACATCTCAATAATGATCATATTTCTTCATAACAGATCCAGTCTTTAGGTAAACATAAGAAGCATCATAAAATAACTTGTCTTCTTTTATCACTTACGAAGTCCATCTGCAAAAATTTCTAGCATGGGTCAGTTCATTGAACTGAGCATGATAAGCACTAAACATTAAAACAATGTGCTTTCAACTAACTATTTCATAAAAATAACTCTTATTTTATGAAACAGTAAAGCATTATAGCAAGATATATCACAAAGAATTTAACAATCATAAAAGGAAGAACAAAATGATCAACCACATTATCACTTAGTAAAGATCATGATATAATCAACACTCTTCAGTCAATGATTTTATAAGAAAAATTATATCAGATAAGTAATATTTCATCCTAATTACTTACCTCATTCTTACTATAGTTATCTATAGTTTAGTTCTTGATTATTTCAATACTAATCAAAGGAAGATACCAACTCTAACAATTCATGAAAATAGATACATTTTAAGGAAGAAATGATTCCCAATGATCAACATTAATGTACTTTAACAAGGAGTAACTGAAGCCAATTACATTCAATCTCTAAGAAAAATTTAGGAAGAACCATCAACATTCTAAAATAATAGTTTCCCAATTAAGATACAACATTCAAATTCAAGTCAGCTCTAGCCTGAGTTTCATGTTTATCATTAACAGGTTTTGTAAGTATAACTTCCATTTACATACAACTGAAAGTAGTCACTCATCAAATCATTACATCCTTATTAATCATCTGCGAAGGGGAAGAAAATAAGATACATCCTCCAACTATCTACTCAATGATTTTATTCAGCTAACACAACTAAACCGGTCGAATTCTTACATAGGTTAATATTATTGAGAGAATGAAAAAAGGGGAGATAACAATTAATACCTCCTTTAGAGTTCTAAAAGAACAATATAGCAATCCACAACTCAGAGAAGAGAGAGAGGAAAACTTCTATTTCCTTCAGAGAATGATGAAAATAGTAATGAATACCTTAGCTCAGAAAGAGAGAAAAGGATTTCAATCAACAAGGAAGAGATATGGTCTCATCATTCCATCCTTCAAAATAAAGAAACACAATCAAAATTCAAAAAGAACTGAAACAGATCCTTACTGAGCAACATCCGATTTCAACAATCATTGCAACACAATAACATAATCAAAATTGAATCAATGTACATAGATATATGACTGAAACAAGAAAGTTAGAACCTGAAAGAGAAGGATTCTCATCTAATAAAGAGAAAAATCACAACAATACAGAAGTTATCACTGCCCCAGAAGCTAATACAAGTTTCCTAAGAAATAAGTTCAGTAACAGAATTATTAAATTCATTCCAATGTTGACAGCATCTGCAAATAAGTTCTCTTATTTCTCCCAACAGAGAGAGAGAGAGAGAGTGATGAGGTAAACATCCTTAAGAAATTCTGATTTCTTTTTCAAAAGTCGAAGCACAAAAATGAAGACAAATGAATACAAGCTGACTGTCCCAACTTAACTTATAGTTACCCAGCTTTTTCCTTCTCACAGGGATTCAATGGAACAAAGCATGATTCAAGAGGGAAGTTAAAATTAAAGATTTTGAACACAATGAAGAACATAAAAGAGATATAATCCCCAAAACAGGTACTCGAAATCAAGCCCAAGGGAGAAGAGTAAAACCGAAACATTCCAACTCATTTCCTTGAGATAATAAAAACTAAACTATTTCCTAGTACAACTTAAATATCCCAACTCTTCAGTATCATGCAAACACCAACTAGAATGCAAAAACTAGAGAATCTATCCAGATGCACCGATAAGGGTATCTCCGAAGCTCGGGACTTCACATAGAAAAGATGCATAACAAAATTCAATACACCTTTTCAAATCACGACAATAGGGTAACCTTCAATCCTTCCATCAAGCAGGTAAAAACAAAGGATTCATTCAGGTCCTAAAAACATGGAAGTCAATAACAATCCATTTCATAACATGCAAGTGGGAAAACTACAATGTCATCAAACAGTTCCAAAAGAAGCTAAATTGTGAATTATCAAATTTCGAGCAAGGAAGAACATATTCAAAATGAAATCCTTTCATAGCAAGGACTCCTACCAACTATTTCAAATAGACCCAAAGGAGTTCTCATATTTTAATCATCTCAAGCATAGTAAAAGTAAGAATTCTTTATTGTTATCTCTAAGCAAGATTGATTCCACAAACATTGAATCCAAAAACCATTCCAGCAAGGATCAAACAAAACTAACAAGATTCAAAAACAACTTCGTACAACATAGAAGATGTCACTTATCTTACTTCCTCCAACAAGGAGAGTAGACCTAGTTCAAATCTTTTATCAAGCTAGTGTTTTCCTTAATCCATTTTGTACAGACAATAGAAGTTCACACAATTTTGACAACATTCTAGTTCCAACAAAAGTTATAGCATGATTTACTCATACATTCAACAAAGAAATGACCCACATCAAATATTCCTCAAACAACAAATTCAAGTAGGAGAATACAACAAGAATACACATGAGCATGAATGGAAGAAAAACACCACATTAAACTATCTGTTTCCTCAAGAGCAGAGTTCCTTTAATGAAGATGTTTAGTAAAAAGTAGAAAAATTAATGGGTAGAGCCTATCATGCCTGATAGAGCTTCTATCGATTTGCAAAATATTTCTAGCCAAGCCTCCCACAATATTTTCCTTTTTCCAAGTGACATCAACAATTCCAAACTTCCTAATGCCTCTTATACCTCCACTGGATCAAAAATAGCTCAAAGGTGCCAAAAATAGTGAAGGATTGAAAATAGAACTGTTGGTTTGAAGAACCCAAAATCTCCATGCAGAGCAAAAATCTCCAAGAGCAAATGACCAAACAACCTCTCCAAAATATGCTTGCATTCCTTCCTAGGTGGTTTCTTTGCCATGATCGAGGTTCATAAATGCAAGGACAACCAATTATTCTCGCCTAACTCTCCATACCACCACCATTTGAAATTGGTGAACTCTACTTCAAATTTTGCATGCATTAAAAATTTAGAGATGATGCCAACTAGACATACCCTTAACTCCCCATGCCTTCGTAAAATTGGCAGCGTAGAGTTCATTAAATTTAAAATCAAATCTAGATTAGTATTAGCTTAGGTTAGATTGACATTAGATTAGGATTCAACCTTAGTCTAGGTAAATAGTATTTACCTTAGGTTATTCCAACACTTTTCCATAATTAAAACATGCCAACATAGGTTAAGACATAAACCTTAGTAATAGGTATTAGGTAGACCTAAATTACCTTAGATTAGAATCCACATAGGATAGGACATTGTAACTAAGGTTAAGGTATTCACCTTAATAGTCCCATAATAGGCCCTTAATCCACTTACGCTTTTCAGTGTCTTATAAAAATATTTAACAAGAAGGTCCAAGCTCATCATTTACAACAAGTTGCAAAGCAAGGGTACCAAAAGAAGGACCCACTTTAACTTCTATTTCATAATGCCAGTTTATCAAGATGTTTAAAAAGAATAACTGAAGCATACCTTAGATTAATGGAATTGACCCAAAAAAATTGTTAACATAAGATAAGTATGAAAACAATAATATAGGTTCATAACCTTTTAGAACATAGAGAAGAATGACTTCATTTTCATGTAAACAAAATCACAAAAAAATGAATCCTATACACAGTAATAATTTATCCATTGCAAACATGATTTCCAACAGTCAAAAGAATACACCTTCCTAAGACAAATCACATGTCAACATTTGCAATGTCAAGAGGAAATGGAATCAAAAGTAACAATTTGTAAAATATGTTACACTCTAGACTATATATATACATGCCTTCCCCCTCTTTCAACCAAGTTTTAGAAATAATATGAAAAATTATGAAATAAGTTTTGAAAGTTTAAGGTCAAGTAAAACCTTTACAATTGTTATAAGATATAGGTGAGGAGTGTTGGAGAAAGCTTCGATATTGTTGATCATCTTTCCATCCTGATGCCCATTTCATCTCCAATCAAAGCACTAGCTAAGTCCCCTCGTCATTCCAATTACTTGTCATTTTGTATTTCATTTTTTCTGCTTGCTATCTATTGTTCATCATTTATTTCCATCTTTCTACACACGGGGGTTTACATCCTCCAAGGGATTTCATAGCCTCTTAGAACTGACATTTTCAGGGAAACCCTAGATATTTTTATCTAATCACACATGTTTTAGTTTTGCGAGATAGTATCACGGCTGATCCATATTATTGGTGCTCGTAGATTCATATATACATCTAAGGTCCTAAGCCCTCCATCATTAAAAGTTACTTTTGGCTTCCGATATCAGCATTCACCTACACAAGAACGAAGTTTCCTATAAAAATTATGGAACACTGGTGGGGCTGCCCAGATCTCGGTCATTTTTTTGTTACTTTACTCATCTTATCTAACTTGTTTGTTTGGAAGGTCTTATTATTTTTCGATCTTAGTTTAGTCCGATCAATCATTTAGGTCACCTTAGAGGTAAGTGTTCTTCTTATTATTGACTGGATTGGTATTTAGTTGTTTATAGTAAGTATCCAATTTATTTTTATTGTTACATAATTAAGCGAGTAATCGAATGAAATAGAAATAAATTACTTTTGGGTTCTACCCGCATGGGAAATAATCTAAAAATTAACCTTATGGCTTGAATTTTGTTTTCAAGCTTGGTTTTGCAATAAATATATATCTTGCTTTTATTACTTATAAGTATCACGATTTATCATTGTCAAAATATTAGTATTTAGAACTTTCTAATTAGGATAAAATTTTATATATTAATTAATATTGATTAATTGGGTTGTCAGTTACATTTTGTGGTTTATATCCATCTACCTGGTTTATGGTACTTTCGTTGGTTTTATTTGAATGATAGTTAATATACAACCTCATTTGTATTATTTTATATAATAATACTAACATTCACTATAAAACAAATTAAAAAAATGTGTAATTATTATTAAATTCAATTACAAAATAATAATAATAATAACTAAGACTTTTATCCTAACTACCCTATCTCACATCTCTCGAATCACCTCCCAACACTTGGTCACCTCAACCAAACCCACATCCAATCGCTTCCCTTTCTCCACAAGCTCTCTCCTTATGACAATCTCTCATCTACCCTCCTTACCAAGCCACACCCAAACTAACCTCCCTTTTCATATTCCCTTATTTCATTCCACTTCACTACCGAGCTCTCTTCCTAAAAACTCTATCCCACTTCCCACCTATCTACCCACTCCCTCAGCCTCATCCCCGAGCTATACTCATTACTTAACATAGATCCCTTAAAATATCTCACCCTTAGGTCAATTCCACAAAACTCTCTCGATCCCCAAGCTCCAACTTCTCTCCTCTTCCTAACCTCTCTACGAGTTATTATCTTCTACCTCATGTCTCCCTTCCTACCTACCCCTTTCTCTTCGAACTTCATTTCCCTCTAAGCCACTCGGCTAAGCCTTCCTCACCTGCCAAGTTCCCACACACCCCTTTTTCTCTACAATCTACCCATATAACTCATCTTCCACACCATCTATCCCTACCCACAACTCTCCTCTTTCCATATAAAGAGTCCTCACTTAATCCCGACTTCCTCCGTATTCATTGAGAAAACTATAGATACCAACATGCATTCATTATAACAAGATTTACAAAGACATTGTGAATATATGATTCATCTGATCTCAATCCAACTCTTTCAGGTACACCTAAGTAAGCTTGTGCATTTGGAATCAAGAGAATAACATATCCACGTAGACTCACAAGATTTTGATGTGTGACACTTCTAACTTTTTCCAACTCATTTTCAAATTCATGTAGCTTTGTGAGTCGTTACTATCCACACAAACTCCAAACTTAATTTCAAATCCACGTAGGTCTTTTGGTTCGTGACTATACAAATTCCTATGTCTATTGATTGGTTTACCATTATTTAGAATACACAATGTGTGCATGTTGTCTTTTGTGTGTAGTAGTCTCTTTATAGAAAGTGGCTTAAAATTCTTGGCAACACATTTATAAATAGCGCTCATGGCATCGAGCCAATCATATATTTCTTATTTATATTTTTTTGATCCTCATTATATCATCGAACATGTGTAGAGCTACGTCCATGTATCCAATGCTTATAGCTTCCAACTATTTCCAACCAATTTCAAATTCACATAAAATTTGTGGGTAGTTGTTGTAAAGTCTCTTTGCGTTGATTGGCTTACAATTATTTACAACACCATTACATACAAGGTTGCTCGCAACAACTTTTTCTAAAGAAAAATTTGAATTGATTTTTCATCTACCATTGTTGAGTCGAGCTACCTTTTGGTCATCCTCTCCCCTTATTTTCTCATGTGGAAATGTTCCTTTCACAATTATTTTGGTGGAAGTAAATTTTTTGGTTTGACATGCATGGGTGATTAAAGTTCGACACCTTTTTAATTCTTGGCCAATAATGCAAATTTGTTGCTAGGGTTACATTTAGATTGCCTTTATCTGGGTCCCCCAAGATCTTAGACCTCTCCACATGCTAATCAAGGTCTCACGCTCAACTCCTTTCCTCGTTTGCCCACAAAAACCATGTAATTCTCTCCATCCAATCTCTCTTTGTCCTGATTTCTAACTCAGCCACATAACTCTTAAGATTTGCCACTCCTCCCATCATAAGCTCACCCATGCATAGTTCATTTTTATTGGTATTATTTCATTAATCCGTGATCATTATCTTTGTTAATGCATAGTTCATTCTTATTTAGCTTTAGTATCTATTAAATTTTTATTAAGTTGATATTAGTTAGTAAATTTGATTTAGTTAGGAGCTTAATTAATTTATTATAAATTCAGTTCTTTTCATTCATCGACTAGTTTATTTGTTTGCTAATGTTTTACAAATATTGATGTTTAATTAGTATTGGCTTAAGTCGTGCCATTTTTACATTACACTTAGGTTACTTTCATTTTTTCCAAAAATGAATAATCGACAAATTCATCATTTAGAATTTTTTCACAACACAATTAACTAGAATAGTTATTATTTCTCTAATTAAGCCCCTTTTCAATACACAAGGTCATTGGGACCGTTGTATTGTTTTTCTTATTTTGTCGACCACGTGCACTAATTGTTTTATTTTCTTTTGTAGGTGAAATCTACAAACTCCATGAAGCCACGAAAACAACATTATGTTGTCAAATACAACCATTGAAACATAAACATGCTACCAATCTCCTTTCACTAACCCCGCCAAGATTGTGCATCGTGCAATTCTAGGGTGCCCAAATGTTTCGCCACCATCATCATTATCATGTGTAATTGAATAATAGGGAAATCATTCTCCGTATTTCTCATTCCTTTTTTTTTTTCTTTTCGTATTGTAATTGCCTTTTTTACTTAAGTGTATGTATCAAATTTCACATTTTGAATTTGGTCTAAAACAAACCCCATACATCCCGCCCGATCGGATAGCTTACAAAGGGGTTTAAACTTATGCATTTCACTTATCATACATAACCTCGAATCACAAACAAAATTAACACATCGAAAAATTCCCTTCATCCGGTTCACTAATTGGGATTTGAACACACAATGTAAAACCATTTCAGACATTTCCCAAGCCAAAACTATCTCGAAATAGTTCTAGACTTCCATTCTCTGGCACCTTCATTATCCACTTTTGTTTTCTTTTCACATCTCATAATTAATCATGATGATAAAAACCTATTGGTTGATTTTTTTGTTAACAAGATTCATAAACAAATGTTTATCTATTCCACACCTATTTTCACTCTATCCCAAATCAAACAGTAACAACAATCAGCTACATCAAATGATGATTGTTCCCAAAAAGATTCTAAAATTGAGACCATGCCTTCCATTACCCAAGCTCTCATCTCCATGGTCTCACCTCATGAGAACCATGTCATCCAATATTGTCCCCACCTTGAAACCAATACCCATGTCCCTCATCAGTCTAGCCTTCCTAAACCAACTACATCTCCCGCTCCTTTAGAAACTCTTGGACCACCTCCTAACCCCATATATGATTTCTTACTCTGAAAATATTCCACAATATCCTCAATTGGTGGATCACATTCCACCCACATCCCTTTTTGTCAATTCTATCTCATCCACTACTAATATGCATATCCAACCATATAAACCTCTTAGCACTTACATTCCTACCCACTATATGCCCCAACCATCTCAATCTCATAACACTCATATCCCCACTTCTCATTTACCAAAACAACCTACCCAACTTCAACAATCACATCATGTCCTTATTTCTCAACATCAACCTATGTAATGATCTCAACCCATGACATATGTTAATCTTCATCCAATAATCCCCAAATATGCACACATCCGCAAACTAATCAACCATATTATCAAACTAATCTAAAAATAGTAGATCCACAAATTAACCAACCACCTTATCAAATGATCCCCCAAACATCCCACCCATAATTTTATCAACTACCTTATCAAACGAATCCCCAAACAACTAAACATTTACAAATGTATCATTCACCTTATCAAACTACATGTCAAATTACACAACCAATCTAGTCCCAATATAAGATTACATCAAATGATCCTATTAACACTTTGATGAACTGGTTACAAAATTTAGAATCCACTACCTTGGCACCCAAGGATACATTATCCTACTGAAAAAAATCTATAGTAAACTGATCCATCCATCGGTTCCTATCAAACCGCACTCCTCCTCATTGGAAAATTCCTGAGTTTACTAACTTCAACAGAAAGGGAGATATTGAACAACATCTCCATGTATTTAAACATGCATGTTGTCTTATTGTGTACGATCACAATCTACTACTTTGCACTTTCTCCATGTCCTTATCCAGTTCCACATTGACTGTAATACGATAATATCCCGTAATATTCTATATTCACCTTTGTGCAAATTAATAAATTGTTCTTAGAACACTTTTTGATCAATATTGCATGCCAAATTACTATTGTTGACTTATACACCATCCGACAGTTTGAAGACGAGCCCATCATCGATTTCTTGAGATAATGACATGGTGTTATAAACCAACTATCCTTCTCTCTTTCACAAAACGTAACTCATCAAATTATTCTCATGATCATGTGCAAAACATATACCATATACTTTACAAATCCAATCATTCTAAACCTTTGACAAATTTTTCACAATTCCTCACAAACTCAAAACCCGTGCCATTAAACAAGTTCATCTTAAGTTAAGTTCAACCAAAACTAAAATCAAATCTACTAAACCATTCATACATAACGAAAAATTTAAGGGTGCAGCCAACATTATGGTCATCAAGCCCTCATCTCGCATCTACATCCAACATATGGCCTCAACAACAAGACCCTCAATCAACAGCTAACTATACCCCCTTAGGAGAATCCTATAGCTTCATATTTGACAAGTTGATGGCCATAAAATCTATCCAACTTCCTTCCATATGACCTGTAAAAAACTCACAAGCCAAGCCTATGTGGTATCATGAAGCCCACTATTGTAAATATCATCAAATCAAAGTTCATGACATTGATAAATGTCATTCTTTCAAAGAGTGTGTCCAACAACTTATAAATCAAGGGGATATCCAAATCGAAATCTCCACCACTCCACCTAGTCAACCCCTCGACAAGATTACACAACCTTTTCCCTAATCAACCACTAATAAATCAAGCCCCATTTACATCTTAATTATCAAATGCTTGCTTGATTAACACTTTCAATTAATATCTCATCTTATCACAAACTCCACATATTCCTACCTTAGATATTATTCCCACTCCTTATGTGGAACCTACTGCATCCAAAACTATCACACCTATATCAAATTTTACTACTTTTCTTGAACCTAAACCTTCTTCTACCCTTACCACATCTACATCAAATTTTACTATACCATCTAATTTATCCACTTCGATCATGCCCCAATCTATCACATCCGATTAATCCTTAGCACCCACACCTATGCCTACATCTTGGAAATTTATTCCTTCACCCATAATTGCATCAAACACACTAATTACTATACCTACATTACTCATGACCATCCCAACTAAACTCATTTCTACCACATGTACCTTTATAACCCCACCTACAACATCAACCCCATTTAAAACATTTATGAATCTACCATTCTCAACTACTTCTACACCAGACATTAATCCTATACCTACATCATTACCTATCATGTCTACTCCATCAGTTACCACATCCCCTTTAGTATATTTGACTACCTTACCTACATTCATTCCACCTTCACCCATTATCCCATCCTTAGATTTAATCCCAGTTTCTCCTTCTACACTTTCTTCCATACCAATCACACCAACTACCTTAACCACATCCACATTGGCTTTGAGTATACATATCACTTCATCTACACCTCTCGTCTCCCAACATGTCATATTTAACCCCTTAACCACATCTACATCAAACATTCCCATCACCACATCACTCACATCTACAAATATCCCAAATATGCCTACATCCCTATCTATCCCAACTACCCCTACATCTATCATATCAACAAATCCACCTATCCCTACCTTGAAATATTTACCTATATCCTTTCCCATGGCCACATCACCCGTTCTATCCCAATACTCTTTACTTAATCCTTCTATCACAACGACCAAATCCTCTCGATCTGTAACCCTATCAAAGATACCCTTTGAAACATCTATTGAACAAACACCTCCACCTAAGTCAAATAAATATGGTTTACATTCTCCCTCTACAAAATCAACTCTTTCCATGCCAAAACCTAAACAATCCACATCTCACATAGATCTCATTAATCACATCATACAAACACCTATTTCTCCATTAATATCCTCTTCCTGTTTTAGGATGCTTTCTCCATCAATATCCACACCACCATCATCAGATCCTCTAGTTGAGATTATTATCATACCTGCCAAGGGTAAATCTTCTTGATCAAATTCTAAGGCTCATGGTAAACATCCCCAACAATCTCCTATGTATCCTCATAAAAGTTAGGTCTTCCCTCTTTTCAGAAATCCAGTGTTACAACATCTATTTTAGGGCCAGTCCCTTCATCTATGACATCTCACAATGATCAATCCCAATCCAAACAATACTATCCTTCAACCAAATTTGATTTATCATCCAAGACATATAATCTACCCTTCCAATGTACATCCTCACCTAAATCTCAATCCAAACAATCTAACTCTCCTCTCAAAATTAATTTGTCTTTTAAGACATCTAATTCACCCATCCAATCTATGTCCACTTCTTCCACTAACTCCAAGCTGAAATACTATGTCAAAACCCACAAGCATGAAACTTCAATGGGTTCCTACACAGATATCCTTCGACATTTAACTCAAATATGTGCCATCACTCTTCCTCCCATTAAATACTTTAATCCCTATAGTCCAAAGCTATTGTGGTTCAATCCCAATTTTATTTGTGCTTATCTTCATACCCGAGCCATGAAATCAAACATTGTAGTGACTTTCGGTAGTCATCCATAACCTTATTGAGAAAGATAATTTCCTCATTCGGGGGAAAATCCTTCTCCATCTACATCTAATCCAATTTGTATCCCATCCATCAGGTTTCCCACCATTCCTCCATCCACATCATCCCTTAACATATCTCTGGTACATGGCATTCCTCCTAAGGAAGGTCCTCCATTATTCATCAATAATGCTTATCTTACCAAGAACACTTGTGGTCTTTGACCGTTTATCCCATCCAAATCCAAAACAATCTCATCTAAACTCTTTTGATGTCCTTTAACTCATCCACATATAATTCATTGGGAAGCAAACTTCCCTTGTCCTTGAGCATATCATCTATATCAACTAATCTAAACAACTCCTGGCGCTAGGGAACTTCACTCTTTGAATTTTTTTATTTATCTTATCTAATCTTAAATCTAAATTAATCCTATCCAAACCCTAATCTCATTTTAAGTCCACTTTTGTGGCCATGTTTTTCCTTCCATTGAGGGACCATATTTCCATCTTCATAAAAGTCCACCTTTGTGGCCATACTCATGCCTCCTTTGAGGCACCATATCTCTATCTTTTTAACTCCAAAGTCCACCATTGTGGCCATGTTTGTCCTTCCATTGAGGGACCATTTTTTCACTATTTTCTTATCAAATTCCACCATTGTGGCCATATTCGTGCCTCTTTTGGGGCACCATATTTTCTCATCAAAGTCCACCATTGTGGCCATACATGTCCCTTTCTTTGGGGCAGCATATTTATTTCATTTCTTCATTTTTTGGATCTTCTCATTTCATCTAATCTATCCTCTCATCCTAAGTCCATTGTTGTGGTCATATTTCTCCCTTCCTTGGGGGACCATTTCTCCTAATCATAAGCCCACATTTTTGGCTATTTATGTGCATCATTAGAGGGAACATATTTTCTTGGCTTCCTCAAGGATTGAGCATAGTTTTGATATTCTTTCATCTATATCATTGTATCATATCGTATCTTCCTAAGACTTTATCCTATCCTTCGATCACACTCTAGTCTACCAGATCGGGGTTTATTGTTTAGCTTCCTTGTTGGTCCACCTTTGGAGATTAAACCTCTTAATGCATTGCACTTACATCCATTCTATTGTTAGCACATGCACCCATGAGTAGATATTCATATCTTTAGATCATTCCTCTATCATTAGCCCCTTCTATCTATCATAGTAATGATATGAACTTTGTGGTCTACCATCACTGATTTGATATGACCCTAAATATGAGTACCACGGATCTGCTCATAGCATATTCATTATGGATAGGTTCTCCCATTTCGTGAGAACTCCATAATCATTACATTTATCACCCTCTCATTTTCCTATTGGATCCTTGTAAAGGGTCCAAGGGTGTCTCTTTACATTCATTATCCCCGCCTAAAGTGGTCTATTTATCTATTCCCATCTCTCCCCTAGGTAAATTTAAAATTCATATATGCCAAAATAAAAATCAAATTTTTATAAAATAGACTGATCCTCGAAGGATTTGTTGTTCGTGTTAAAATGAGAAAAGAAAAATAAAAAGGAAAATAAAAATAAAAACAAATAAAATAAAATAAAATTAAAGTACCAATTATGAATGCTCTATCTCATGTTAGCTTATCCAAAAGCATTGATCCTTGAAGGATAGTTGTTCATTAAAATCATATAACATAAGAATAGACTGATCCCTCAAAGGAAAACTATCATGCATATTTTATAATGCCATCCAAAAGTAAAATTCAAGCAAAAATCCAAAAGAAAAAGAAAAAGTAGACCATACCCTTGAAGGATGGCTACTCTTTTATTATGGCATTTTGAAGGTTTCCCACATTTATCATCCTTCCTTTATTATAATTCCCAAAAAGCTTCTTGCATTGATTAGATTTCTTTCGTTATTATTCTTCCCCTTTCAAGAGTTGGGGCATAGACACAAGGAATACCACATTTGGAGAACCTTTCTTCTTGCGTACAAGTTACATCTTTAAATCCCTTTTTCATGGCAATATTATCTGTCTGAGAATATTTCATCCATATCTACCTCATGATTTTTGGTATAACTAACTATTATTGGTTATATGTTAACACGTTTTATGGGATGCAAGTGCAATGCCTTGAGTAGTACCCTATCTTGTTTACAACCAATCTTGTTCAAAGCATGGTTTCCATGTATGCTCCTTGCTATGACTATGTGTCATTTATCTCATCAAGGAAATCTTTTATTAAAATCACATCAAACTTCACACCATGAATTCTATATCTATCCATTATATCCATGAATGCCCTAGTGAATACACTTTTCAATTTTCTAATTCTACTTGATCTCCATTACGGTTTGTGAATCCTACTTAAGGATCCTTCTCAAGGAGATTTTTTTATCATGCAGCTTCTTCTCCCCAACATGTTCAAAAATTTCTTTGATTCATTTCTCTTCATTCCTCACTTCTACTCATCATTACTTATCTCAAAGCATCATCCTTCTCACCTTTCTGTCCCCTTTCACTATGCCAAATATCTTAGTTTCCTTTCTTTCTAAGTTTCCCTTTCACTCTTTCACTTTCATCTTGAAAATCTTACTTAATCATCTATATAACAAGATAATCTTAGTTAAGGTATATCTTCTTCCTTGGATCCTCCCATTGTAGAATCTTCTCCACAATCTCCTCTTTCATTGGATGACAATTACCACCACAAATGTCTTTCCACTCTACCTCTTCTACTCATCATTTCTACATCATCATGCTAACCACGTGGGCATCCCAATTAAGGATTTCCCTTACACTCTCCATGTACACCGCATATGTTTCTCGATCACCTCATATCACACTCCTTTGTTTCCTTATCATCACCTTGTTATTAAATCCTTTCATCTCGTGTTCCATTTTGACATACATCACTTAGTCTTTTCATCATTCTTCTTCTTCTTCTTCTTCTTCTTCTTCTTAGAAATATTGCTTAAGAGTTCCTCTTAAGGTTGGTTTCCCATCGACCCTTCCATGTCCCATCATATTTCCCTCATCTTATTTCTCCCACATCTTGTCATAATCATCTACTCAAACCAACCATTCCACACTGCACCCAATACAATGTTATCTTTGTCCTTCCATATCATCACTATTGGTTTGGTGATATTACTTAACTCCTCTTGTGACTGGTGATCTTACTTAAGAGTCCTCTTAAGGATGATCTGTCATGTTTCCTTTCCCCATTACTCCACATTCCCACCATCCACATTTTCTCTTCATTCCCCATCATCACATCCTCTCACCTCCTCTTCCATACTCGCAAACACCACTTTCTACTTGCCCCTTTTCATCTCCATCATCGCTTACTTGGTAATATTACTTAACAGATTGCTTCCCCATTCATTTCATGTCTTTTTCATCAGATTTACCTCATTCACCCTCATCCATAGATCCTCTCCTCACCTTCATCCTCACATAATTCGTTATCCCTCCTTTCTTTAATCTTTCCACTCCATCATCTAGAATTATTCCACATATCTACCTCCGCTTTACTCGCCATTGTTGTTCATGATACCCTAAAATATTTCATAATCATATTATTTTTCCATGTTAGTAATTATCGATGGAATTCTCCTAAAATCACTTATCCCTATTCCATATAGCATGGATCCTTCTCTTTTACCTCCTCCATTTTATCTTCATTCTTTCACTCATCTATGCCCTCCGATAATTATTGGGGACTACTCCTAATGTCCTTTCATTGGTGTTCCCTCTTCCATTCCTCATTTACTTTCTCCCTCTTCTCACCTTTCCTCCCATCCTTCCCTATCGATCATTATCGGTGGATTTATCCTAACATCCCCTCACTAGAATTTCCTCTCCTATCCATTCCCCTCTTTTTCTTTGCCACCTCTCCATCTTCCATTCTTCCTTGTCAATTTATTTATTATCTTCATCATACATCCTCTCTCTATTTTCTCACCATCAACTTATCCTCATCTCATGCATCTCCACATCTTTTCCAATCTATGTCATTCCTCCCCTCCTTCTTCTCTTTACATTCCTGATACTACTCACTTTTTACCTGAATATATCCGTTCTTGGTTCCCTTCCTTCGCATAATTTTCCCTATTGTCCTCTCCTCCTTTCTAATCCTCATCCTATTTCACTTTCTCTGTATTGTCTTCTTCCCCATTTTACCTCACACTTCCTTCTTACATCCCCATTGATAACCCAAGTGTTTCAGCGTTGTCCCATATTTTTATCATCTCACCATCCACATGCATTTCCATGTGGTCAGTTCCATATTCTTTACCTTGGTTTTCCTCATAGTAACCTAGGCCCTTCAATCTTCTCCGCTCTATTATCTCTTTTGTTTTCCATCATTTCTCTCCCTTCTCCCTAATTTTACCCCTACTCCCATCTCGTCTTCTTGTTCGTCTCTCCTATCATCCTTCTCTCATATTCCCTTCATCTTCCATCCTTTGTTTCCTTCACTTTGGAATTTTCTTTCTCTTCTCATAATCTATCATACTCCTGTCCATTTCTTTCCACTCTCAATCGTCCATTCCTCTCCACCTCTCCTCATCACCATAATTTCCTTCTTTTTCTCAGTTTTGTCATCTCTTTTGTCTGGACTACCTTCCTATCCATCCCTCTTCATTTTTTTTTCATTTATCTCCATCATCTTCTGTATGATTTCTATTTCTTATTTTCCACTTCTTTCATATTATACATCTCTCTTCCATTTTCACCCTTTACTCTCTTATCTTTCCCTTTCCCTTTTCCTTTCTCCGTCACCATTTGTAATATGATTTTATTTTCTACTTCTTCTTTGTCCTTCATCATTTCTTCCTTCCACCATCTTCCCTCTTTATTATATTTGTTGCTTCTTTCTTATGACACATCTCTTCCTTCTTCTCTCATCTTCTTACTTTTAATTCTTCCCTCCTCTCATCTTGTCTTCTCCTTCTTGTTCATCCTTCCTCATCAATTTCTTCTTTTATTCTCTTTCTCTATTTTATTTTTCTCTAGGACCATTATACCCTCTCTATTTATTCTCCTCTTATCTCTATCATCTATCTTCTTTCATCTCTTATCATCCTTCTCTATTATTCTCTTCCTCTTCTTTCCTTCACAATCAAGCACGGTTCACACTCCTCGTTATTGGAGGATGATGGTTTCTCCATCCTATTACACCCCATCCTCAACCTCCTTAATCATTCCTTTTTTTCTCTCCCTCCACCACATTCTCTCTAGTTCATATCCTTGTCTTATTCAATGTCCTCTTCCTCCTCTATCAAATTTCTCTCTCCTCCTTTTGAGAGTGGTGTTATCTCTTCCATTCTTGTCAACCCTCTCAGGGAATCATCATCACCTACATCCCTCATCCCATATTCCTTTGACATTTTTTTCTTGGAGGATACCATAATGGTCATCACCTATCCAATCTTGTTCTCTTTCATGAATATTTTCTCTACTTTTGTTTCATTGCAAAAGTAGCTTAGCTCCTTCTCCTACTTGTTGAGGAAGTGGGATTGCTTTCTCTTTTCTTCACCTACTAATTTTCCTTCACTTATGAACCTTTCCTATCAAATATGTATTCAAAATTATATTTACCCTCCCTCTTGGATCATTTTATCTCACCCTTCTATCCTATCTACTCATCATGTCCACATTTATGATTACATTCATTCCCCTGGGGAATTTTATTTACATATCCATCTTCTATATCATGCCCTATGCTAGGGCATCATTAATTTACACCTTGTCCTTTTTGCGGATGCATGATTTTTTTCTTGATTCTTCATGTACAAGGATTTTTCATACTCTTCACATTCAGTTGTGCATACTTTGATGTTTTCCTATGAACCATTAGTCATCGCGGTTTACATCCATATTACAGTGGTCTCCACCTACTCACTAGTCTATAGAACATTGTCATCCGTCTCCATTGAGACCACAATTGTCCTCTACCAATGTGATATTGAAGTCACCATAGTTTTTTTGTTGCTCTTGTAGTCCATTTTTCGGGGCATCTTATATTGGTTATACGTCTCATCCATATTTTCTTCACCCATCCAATCTTTACCATCTATCTCTATCAAACTCGTGATCATTGTTCCTTAGCTTGTCCATCCCACATTTAAGGGGGAATACTCAATAGTTTATTCATTTGTGTCTCATGTCTTCTTATTGGACACCAATCAACAAAAAGGGGTAAATGTAGACACCAAATTTTGGTATCACCCCACATTTTCTCTCCTTCAGTAGGCTTATCCATGCGAATCCCATTTCCCACCAAAATAACATATTTAATTAATCAATTTTGATTGATTAATTGATCCCCTTAAACCTCATTATCCAAATATTCCAATTAGGTCACATCACCCCACTCATCCACATCAAATCCACTATTACACCCACCATCAACCCCACTCAATCAAATCAAATCCTTTCACCTCCCCTAATAATCAATATGCCAATATTATTCAATTCATGAGCCCCACCCATAAATTGAATAATAATATACACATCTAACATCCCACTCCTAAATTAAAAATAATCCTCATGGGATGCACTATTCCACCTAACCATTTTCCATCATGTCCCCACTCAATATCACATCCTTTTTATTTTACATTATAATTAAAATATTGAGCCCCTCCACAAATAAAATCATTTATCACTTAAATCATATCTCTTAATCAAGGTTACTTTTGTAAACTAGGGTTATCTAACATCCCTCAGTTAACCCCCCTGTAGACTATATATATGTTCCTTCCCCTCTTTCAACCAAGTTTTAGAAATAATAAGAAAATTTTGAAATAATTTTTTCAAGTTTGAGGTCAAGGAAAACCTTTTCCATTGTTAGAAATTAGAGGTGAGGAGTGTTGGAGAAATATTTGACATTGTTCATCATCTTGCCATCCTGATGCCCATTTCATCTCTATATCAGATCACCAGCTAAGTCCCCTTGTCATTCCAATTACTTGGCATTTTTTATTTCACTATTTCTGCATGTTATCTACTATTCATCATTTATTTCAATCTTTCTAGATAGAGGGGTTGACATCCTTCAAGGGAGTTCATAGCCTCTTGAACTGACATTGTTTGGGAAACCCCGCATATTGTTATATAATCACATCTATTTCAGTTTTATAGATATTATTATAGATCCATCTTCTTAGAACCCATAGATTCATATCCGCATCTCGATGTCCTAAGCCCTCCATCATTAAAAGTTTCGGTGGCTTCCAGATCAACATTTATCCGCACGAGAAAGAAGTTTCTATACAACAATAGGACCTACATTTTCAATTATAGGGCATAATAAATCCTTTGTTGAACCCAATAAGGTAACGAACAAGGATTCAACTTTGCAATGAGACAAGGCATACTTTTACTAGAGCTTTTCTAAAACCCACACAATGATTTGGGTAAATAAAATGGGACACGACCACCATGATCACTACTTTATCTACACATAACACTAGGAAATTGAACCTAAAGATGCCTCGTAATCTCATATTTTACATGAGCTCTCCCGATGCTCTAGAGATAATCCTCACCTGGACATTCATAATCACATTCATAACATTTGTGGAGTCTATGCGGAAGACATTGTGAAGATGACTATCAAACATAATAGAGATGAAAGTCGTTTCCTACTTATTGTTACGCAAGAGGATGAATGGAACATAGGTAGATGATATGAGAGGGAAGGGAAAATAACAAAATGATTTTCAAGAAAATTACCGAGGATAGGAAAAATCACAACTAAAAATTAAATAGTCCCATGACACGTGTGAGGAAGGTTGACGAAATAAAAAATTGATGGCATTATCAACATTTTCACATGCATTAGCTAGATTTTTTTAATGAAAAGGATCTTATATTATATTAAATGCAACATGAGACAATATTATCTCAACAAAATAAGTGGGTGGTGTGAAATAAATCCCCAAAATCCACATTCACATTAGGCCAAGCCTAGCAAAACAACAAAGCAATAACTATAAGGGAGTCTAAGGAACACCAAAAATAAAGGCTAGATTATGAATAAAGGCTACCCCTAATTAATAAACACACATTATAAAAATTTCATTACTAGAGACAGTCACACACATTATACAAAAATGTGTTAATAATTAAATCTACCGCACCACCCTTAGAGCCAGTCAGGATGGACATTGCATCTACACCAAATTTTGAATCATTGGTGTTAGATCCCGGTGGGAAAGGGTGCTACAACAGATTTCTTCTAAGGATATTCTGTAAATTTTACTGAGGGTTCTTGGTTAGCAAGAAGAAAGTTGAGCTTATGCCACCCATGGCACTATAGATCACACTTGTTAAGGTGTGCTTTGGCATGTTTGTGGATGCACATGGCGTGGAGTGAACCACCTTCTAGCCGTGCTCGTTGAACTTGTATTACACAATATTTTTCATGATACTTTTTTCAAACCCAATGATATTTGGTGGTGGCTGATGAAAATACAGGTGTTTGTTATTCTCCTCTTTAAGATCCCCTCATCACACTCTGTCAAAGGCCATAAATTTTTCTGTTTTATACTTTCTAGTGGTTGCTAGGCTCTATTTATTGCCTTGGAATAACATTTATAACTATTTTACTAGAAAATGCATCCATATGTGCATGTGAAAGGCCGATAGGCATATAAAAGATATGTTGAAATGAATATATTGTAAATACATGGAAGTTGAAATTTTTTGAGAAATAGATTGTGACATCGACAGGTAGAATTACAAAACTACTAAAAGTGTCATAATTTCAAGTCTAGTATTTGATAGTATCAATCATCTAATATTAGGTTTATTATGTTGATGAAAAAATATAATATTTCCATCAAGAAAATTACTTTCCTTAAGTTAAGATTGTTGAATTCTTGAAAATGAGAATGCAGATTTTTTTAGAAATAATTATAAGTTTCGCAATTTTTAGTTTTCAAATTACGAAACTCAATTTGTTTTCTTATTTTCATATTTGGGCATTGTTATCCAAATGTGCCCCTACTCATTTTTGGCTAACTCCCTTTCATTCTTTCCTTCTATTGTGCCTCAGTCATAAATTTTTACTTTTAGGCACTCCAAACCTTGGAAATGACACCATTAGATAGAGCTCTTTCTCGGCCTTTCTAGAAAGGTAAAGATTTCCTCCTAACTCCACGTATTTTTAAAGTTATGGCTCAGCAGAGTTTTTGTGGGAAATTTTTCCTTGCAAGGTCCGCATGAGCCAATCGAACTCGCCACGTGTTCGGGTAAAAAATATCAAAGCGATCCGATTTTGGCCTATTTTTGCCCTAAAACTTTAAATCGCCATAACTTTCGATCTAGAGCTCGATTTTCACGTTATTTATATCAATGGAAAGCTGGTGAAATGCTCTACAAGATTCCATGGTCAATTTTGAATTTTGTTTTAGTTTGGAGGGAGAAAATCAAAAAAATCTTCTTGAGTACGTGCCCATGGGATGAATCGACGTTTCAACAACCAATTTTAATGCAAAATGGGTCGCATTCTTCTCCAACATGGTCAAAAATGTCAAGGCATGGGTTTGTAAGGACCTCCATGCTATTTTTAATGTATTTTGGTCAATGGGGAATGGCTCCCACATTTTTTTCATGTTTTCTCTCTCCTGGGCTCGACCCATGCACTGTAAAAGCTAGATTTGGCTCATTTTTCAAAGGGGGAACACTTTTTTACACAACAAGCTTCTGTTTTCACTTTCAACAAGTGATTTTGGCAAGTATCAGACCTTCCAGGGATTATAACAGGTTTTTTGCCTCTTTGGTGTTGTAATACAAGGATTTTGATGTTGAAAATCACAATGCAGGCTCTGTGAATGCTTTTAGGTCCTTTGTATGTGTTGTTTGCTTCATTTCAAACCCTTGTTTACTGACTTATCAACTGTGCATGATGTTTTATGTTGTAATTTCTGATTTGTGTCAATTTGCATGAGCAAGAAGTGCTCACCACTCCTTTGGTGTATCACCCTTATCAGTTTAGTTTTAATTTTTGCATTTCTTATCCTTGTCTCCTTGCAAATTAAGATAAAATTAGGATCTCGAACTCTCTGCGGTTGTGCAAATAATAGATCTCGATCAAAGGAGTTTGAGGAACCAACCTCTAATCTGGAGATTTCTCTCTCATTTTACAAGTCCCACACTTGGAGAGAGGTTTCAATGTTATACAATCACACTTTGGATGCTTGAAACATCAACTTAGAAACCTGATTTGCATCTAGGGTGCTTTGCTGATTCTGCAGCAACAACAGCATAAAAAAATTATATTTTATTTATATTTCAATTTTTATTGATGTCAAGAATCCCACAATAAGGAATAATATATATAAATTTTATAAATTTAAATATTTTTTAAACCAATACTAAAATATATGTCTTAGAAGCTCTCCCACACTACATTATACATGGCCACGCAAGTACATATTTTTGAGTCATTGTCTTGTTTTCTTATGGAAATATACCTTCAACTCTTGCAAATCTAGTGCCACCATCTCACCCATTTTCTAAAATTTTTCCTATAACTGATACTTAATAATAAATAAATCACAACATAATGAAGTTTTTATATGTCCCACGTTGCCCTTAAAATTTTATCTGCTCTAATTCTAAAAAACCCAGTAGAAGAGTGCAAGTGTCAAGCCAAAAGTGGCATAGTACAAAATTCTTATAGTTTGTTATCATTTTTAAAAGTGTAGTAGTTTGCATTGGAAGTATTAGGCCCCTCTATTTTTGACCCCAAATTCCATGTTTATTTTCATCTAAGTTGTAATTTGTCTGTCGCTAAACATGCCTTCCAAGACTTACCTTGGCCTCTACTGGAAAAAGTGTTCTCTGATTTGCTTAGAAAGTATTTTGGGGAGGCAAGAGATGATGTGGGAGTTTATTCTCTACCAATTTTTTTTCACATAGCCATAATTTGTATGGGTGAAGTAGATTGCATGGCATCATGGAAGCTTATGTTAAAGAAGTGTTATACTTACACTATGTTAAAGTAGTTTTTGTATTGATGAATGCTAGCATCTAACCCTTGTTTAATTCTATCATGATGGTGTTTATGCTTTGTTTTAGCTAAATTGTAGAACTATTTTAGGTGGTAGTTCTTGCTTCATTTGATTTAGCATTAAGAAAAGTATACATGCACACATTTGGCACACCTAGTGGGACATACTCCATTGTCCTTTGCACTTAATTTCAAGTTTTTGTAGTTAAGTTTTATTTTTGGTTACTAACCCTCTTTTACACATGTTGATCTAACTTGTTTTTCTTAACATGTTTTGTTGAGTTTGCATGTGTTGGGTCTTCCTTGTAGGTATGAAGGAGGTGAAGTGCTGTCAAAATTGGAATTGAGGGGAAAATTTCAAGATTTCTCCATGTTTTCATTTTTAGAGCTTACTTTTTTAACATTTTACATGCTAGTTTTGTCAATTTCTTGAAAATTTTCAATTCTTGAGCATGTAGGTTAGTGTTTGATAGTGATGAGTCTTCTATTTACATATTAATGTGGTGGGTTGCTGTCAAAATTTAATCTTGGTGAGAAAATTTCAAGATTTCATCATGTTTTCATTTTTAGAGCTTACTTTTTCATCATTTTACATGCTAGTTTTGTCAATTTCTTGAAAATTTTCAATTCTTGAGCATATAGGTTAGTGTTTGATAGTGCTGAGTCTTCTATTTACATATTAATGTGGTGGGTTGTTGTCAAAATTTAAATCTAGGTGAGAAAATTTCAAGATTTCATCATGTTTTCATTTTTAGAGCTTACTTTTTCATCATTCTACATGCTAGTTTTGTCAATTTCTTGAAAATCTTAAATTCTTGAGCATGTATGTTAATGTTTGATAGCGTTGATTCTTCTATTCATATATTAATGTGATGGGTTGTAAAAATTGAATCTTGGTTGGAAAAAATTTCCCTTTTTGTAGATTAAGGGACGTTTTTTTTGACATTTTTTGAGTGCATGTCAAGTGGACACCCATGAGCATAAGAGCATATGCGTAACCCATCCTCCGAAGGCCATAACGTTTGATCCCGAACTCGAAACTTGTGTTCTTGCCTCTCTTGTGCCTCGGTCTACATTTTTTTATTTTTAGGCACTCAAGGCTTTCTAGAAATGGCACCATCAGATAGAGCTCTCTCTCAGCTTTCCAGAAAGGTAAATTTTTGCCTCCTAACTCCTTATATTTTTCAAGTTATGGCTCGGCGGAGTTTTTGTGGAAAATTTTCCCATTTGAGGCCCGCAGCCAATAGGAAGCTGCCACGTGGCAGAGGAGTTCGGGGGTCGGAGGCAAATTTGAATTTTTCCAAGTATTTTGGTTGAAGGTTCAAATGGAAATTTTTCCCGCGGGGCCCACGGACCAATCAGGTTGTGACACGTGTCACAAGGGGGGCGGAATGAAAAAATTTGCTAAGTATTTGCCAAATTTTCCAAAGTGGAAGAATGGAACGGAGAGCCCGCAGCGAGTAAAATTAGGACACGTGTCCTAAGGGGAAGGTAGATTCGGAGCTCGGGGTGGTTTTGAAAATTTTGCAAAAGTTTTCAGCCAAAACTAAAAAGTGAAAGAAGGGCCCGCGCCCCTGTCAGCCATTCAAAAGCCGACACGTGTCCGTACAGGCGGGCAAAGTGGTTGGGGAAAAATGAAATTTTTTCCAAAGTCTAAAAATGTCAAAATTTCAAAGGAAAACCCATGGGAGGCGAAGGAGAGAGAATTCCAGAATGAATCAGAGCTTGCCATGTGGCATCTGACCAGTGGAGCATGGGGAATTTTTGAAAAATTTTCCAAAGACAAAAAAGAGGTAAAATTTGAAATTTTTCCCGCCGATCCGTTTTTGGGCCGTTTTTGCCCTAAATCTTCAAACGATCATATCTTTTGATCCAGAGCTCAGATTTTCACGTTCTTTATATCATTGGAAAGATGTTAAAATTATCTACATGATTCCATGGTCAATTTCTAATTTTGGTTCAGTTTGGAGAGAGAAAATTCAAAAATGGTTCTGGTACGTGTCCATGGCCAGAAATGACATTTCAACAACCAAATTTAATACAAAATGGGTCGCATTCTTCTCCAGCATGGTCAAAAATGATAGGGTATGGGTTTGTAAGGTCCTCCATGCTGTTTTAATGCATTTTCCATCAATGAGGAATGGGCTCCCACATTTTTATGTTTTCTCTCTCTCTGGGCTCGACCCATGCATTGTAAAAGCCAGATTTGGCTCATTTCTTGAGGGTTGAACACTTTTTGGCATTGAAAACTTCTTCTTTCACCTCCAGCAAGTGATAGTTGTAAGAATCAGACCTTTTTCATAGTTTGTAATAGGTTTATACCTCTTTGATGGTGGAATGCAAGAGATTTTTTCATGAAATTGACAGTGTAAACTCTGTGAATGCTTTCAGTCCTCTGTTTGTATTGTTTTACTTCATTTCAAGACCTCTAATTACATCTATCAGCTTGTGTATGTTTTCCCTTGTTGCATTTCATGAATTTGTGTCTATTTATATGGCAAGAAATGTTTCACCACTCCTTTTGGTGCATCACCATCTTTAGTTTAGTTTCATTTTTGCATTTTTATCCCTGTCTCCTTGCAATCTAGGGTAGAATTAGGATTAGAACCTCTGTAGTTGTGCAAAATATAGATATAAATCAGAGGAGTTTGAGGAACCAACCTCTAATCTAGAGATTCCTCTCTCATTTTCACAAGTCCCACACTTGGAGAGAGGTTTCCATGTTGTGCAATCACACTGGATGCTCTAGAATCAACTTAGAAACCTGATTTGCATCCAGGGGTGCTGCTGATTTGCAACAACAGTTTTGGCATGCCGGTGGGACATTAGAGGTCTCATTTTTATTGCAGCAAAGTTGATGTGCATCTGCTGCAATTTTCTTGCTTGAAAAGAGCTATAATTTGCACATCTGGCGACTCCAAGGGGAAGAATCAATTGGTTTCAGCAGTGCAGGCCTGAAAACTCATGAGAAGAATCACTACAAGGTCAAGAGTTGGAGAAGAAGAAGTGTTGTTTGAATACCTGCAGTTATCTCCAAGAGTAAGGCAAAGTGGGAGGAGAATCCAAAGGTCTCCATCTCCACCAAACAGAACTCTCTCAACTCCTCCACCTGGTAGGCCTTTCATTGATCAACAAGGGTTCTAAGGCCAATTAGAATGGCACAAAACAACCCCTATGTCAATTTTCTTTGGCGGCAGCAGCCCACTTGCTCTCAATGCACAACATCAATTCCAATTGCAGCCTTGAAGAACATTCCATACTTCTTGGAGAGAATCGGACTACTCCAGGTGATCATGTTAAAGACATTGCCAACCTTTGTGCAATTCATGAAATCAATGAGATGCAGTGGTTGTCAAGTTCTTTGGCATCTTCATTCAAGGGAAAGCATTGCAATGGTTTAGAAGCCTTGGAGCTGGTTCAATCACAAATTGGAATCATTTGTGTATAGCACTTCATGAGCAATTTGGAGAGAAGGAGACAACTTGTCTCTTTTGGAGCAGTACGACAACCATCAAGAGAGCTCCCAATGAGCAGCTGAACGATTTCAACTTCAGATTTCAAAAGACTTGGGAGAGAATTCCAGTGGCAGTCAGGCCAAACAAAGAAGGTGCTTTTCTCTACTATCTCAAAGCTCTAAATTCTGATATTTCTATGTTGATTCAGTCCATGGGAGGCATAACTATCCCTATGGCTTATAGCATTGCCATTAGGGCTGAAAATTGTTTGATCAAGTGGCAAACTTGCCCCTAGACCTCCCATGCCATTGTTTCCAAGTTTAGAGAGTTCAAACACCAATCAAGCACCTAATTTGACTCCTTCTCCCACTCCCAGAAATCAGAGTTCAAATGAAGCTTCTACTTCATCTCCAAGTGCCCCAAATGAGCTTGAGAAGTCATGAAGCAAGCTGCAAAACCTAGGCAATGAGCTGGTTACTCTCAAGAGGCAACAAGCCCAAGGTTTTAGACCTTCTTACCAGCCCCAATGCTCAGCCTAACAGGCAGCCATACCAACCACAAAGACCACCTAATCCAGCTGCAAATATGAATCAAACAAGGCCTCCTGCCAATAGACCATTTCAGCCCTACAATCCAAATGCCATATCTGCCTCTAAGGCATTGGTGCCAACACAAAACAACATTGCTCAGGAGTATGACTGGTGTTTTCCATGCAATGAACCTCATAACCAATCCATGTGCTTCAATGGTGCTTTGAATCAAGCATTAATGGTGACAACTACTGGTGTGGAGGGTGAGGGCAGTCAAGGAAACAACCAACAACAAGAAACATTCCAACAAGCAATCAGCCCCAAATGACACCACGTTGGTAAATTGGCAAGCAGAGGATTTTTGTGGCATGAATCAGGTAGTTTCCCAAGGTGTTGCAGCCAACACAAGGTCAAAAAGGAGGAATTTGGGTGAAGAACAGCCATTGGCTCCAACCAATCCATGACCTTCTATGGTTCCACAAGTGGTTGGCAAACAAAATCCAGTTGTAAATGCACAAGGGCAGCCAAGAACAGCTCCTAGGCCAACTCAAATACCAGTTGTTGCTGCTCACGTGCAAGGAGTGAATGTGCAAACAAAGGGACAACAAAGAGATCCTTCATCACCATTCAGTATCATCGATCAGATGAAGAAGACAAATGTCAACATATCAATGTGGGAATCCCTATCTATCCCAGGCCAAAGAGATTTGCTACAAGCTGCCATGAAGGACTGGCCAACTTTGAATCAGCAAGTTCAGATGCAAGAGAAAGTGCTCACAAATGCTGCCCAGCCTGAGGGGAATCATGGAGGACAAGCAAGGTAAAATGTTGAAGCCCCCTCCTTTCTATGTTTCATTAATCATTGGAAATCAGCTAGTGCACAATTGCATGATAGACTCGGGGCAAGTAGCTCAGTGATGCCTAAACAAATAGCTGATCAGCTAGGGCTCCAGTATGAAACAATATCCAAAGGGGTAGTGCAGCTAGATGGGACAGTAGTAGCAATAGTTGGAGTGATTAAAAACTTGAGTCTTACCTTGCATGCATGTCCAAATGTTGTTGTTTTACAAGATGTATCAGTCATAGACCTTCCACCACTCTTTTGCCCTTTGCTTGTCAAGGGACTTCATCAGCCAAGATTGGAGGATATTTGTCTGCTGATTGGTCACACATGCTTTGTTGAACGAGGTATGGAACCAAAGCTACAATCAGGTCTGAACCTATTGCAAACTTCCACATTGAGCCTTACACTCCAAGTCAGATTAATGCCAATTGCTCAGCATTTGATCAAGAAGATCACCCAAGCACTGATGAAGCTGACACCAAGGTTGGGAGCATCCGGATCTAACTCTTGATGAATGGGAAAACAAGGTACATGCTTTTGATCCTTATCAAGAAGTAGAAGAATCTGAGCTAGGGGTCTATTGTATACATGAAGAAAATCAGCCTATTCCTAGCATCACCAAGCCAAACCACAAGGATGACAATGAGGTATGGCAGCTATTTTTGATGGATCAAGGAGTAGACAAGGTGCAGGAGGTGGAGCTATGCTTGTTTCACCTCAAGGAGTAAAGTACTATTCAGCTTTTAGATTTCAGTTTGCATGCTCCAATAACACTGCTGAATATGAAGCCTTGGTGCAAGGGATGCATTGGGCAATCAAGAAGAAAATAAAGAACTTGCAAGTCTTTGGTGATAGTGAATTGATTGTAAATCAGGTCAAGGGACAACATGCTGCCAAGAATGATCTACTCAAGTGCTACAAGAACAGGGTATGGGACCTCATGGAAGATTTTGAGGGTTTTGGCATCAAATCCATTCCTAGGAAAGAGAATCAAGCTGCTGACAGGCTTGCAGTGTAGGGGCAGCCTTTGACATTGTGGAAAGCATTCAAAAAGACAAGGTACAGCCAAACATCCACGTGATTGTGAGGCCTTCAGTGCCGGATAACAATGTCAGTTGGCAAGTATTTGAGAATGACCAGCAAATCATCCATTTCTTGCAAGAAGAAGCTGAGTTCTCAGCTAAGAATCAAGAAAAACTGGAACAACAGTATGGTGACCAAGTGGTACAGCTGAGAACTAACAAGCTACCCAAGGGACTTATCACTTTGGAGTCCATTTTTAATCCCAATGATCAGTTTAGGAAAGAGAAAGCAAACATTCAGGTCAAGAGAGAAGATTCAGTATCCATCTTGGTGGAAGAGAACAAACCATTGCAAATTGGAAAGATGACAACTGAGCAAGAAAGGTATGAGTTCATACAGTTGTGTCAAGAGTTCCCTGACGTGTTTTCTTGGAGCTATGAAGATTTGAAAGGTTTCAATCCCAACTTAGCTCAGCATACCATTGAATTGGATCCAAATACTAAGCCTGTCAGGTAGAAACAAAGACCAGTCAATCCACACATGGAGCCTCTCATGAGGAAAGAATTGGACAAGTTGATTGAGTCAAGAATCATATTCCCAATCAAGCATTCTAGTTGGGTTGCCAACTTGGTTCCAGTCAGAAAGAAGAGTGGAGAGATCAGATTGTGTGTTGATTTAGAGACTTAAATAGAGCATCTCTCAAGGACCATTACCCACTCCCTTCCATGGAGCAAATCTTGCAAGTTGTGGCTGGCTCGAGAGGTTTTCACTACTTGATGGCTACTCGGCTACAATCAGATTATGGTGAAGGAAGAAGACCAGTTCAAGACAGCCTTTACAACCAAATGGGGGACTTTTGCATACAGGAAGATGCCATTTGGGCTGTCCAACGCTGGTGCTACCTTCCAAAGAGCAATGGACATGGCGTTCAAAGGTTTGATTAACAACGTGGTGCTGATTTACCTTGATGATATCACTATTTTTTTCCAAAAATGCAGCAGACCACCTCTCTCATTTGAGACAAGTTTTCACGAGGTGTAGGAAATTTGGAGTGTCTTTGAATCCTAAGAAGTGTATCTTTCTTGCACATGAAGGAAAGCTCCTTGGCCATATTGTCTCCAAAGAAGGATTAGCAATTGATCCAGAGAGAGTTGAAGCCATAAGAGCACTACCATTGCCAAGCCACAAGAAAGCCCTTCAGAGTTTCTTGGGGAGGATAAACTTTGTTCGGAGGTTTGTCCCAGATTTTGCAGCCCTTGTCAAACCTATCACCAAAATGTTAAAGAAAAGCATGGCTTTCAAGTGGACAGCAGAAGGCAAGGAGAGTTTTGAAGCAATCAAAGAAGCCATCTCTCAAGCACCAACTCTCATCAACCGGACTTCTCCAAGGATTTCATCCTCTATGCATTTGGAGGTAATGACACTATTTCTGCCATTTTGGTACAATAGAACAAGGATAACGATGAGCAGCCAATTGCTTTCTTCAGCCAGAGCCTAGATGACTATGAGGTGAGGTATTCTTTTATTGAGAAGCATGTGCTTTGGCTAGTAATCGAAGCTTGAAGAAATTCAAGCATTTAGTCTCAAACAACAAGGTCCAGTTGCTGGTCTCACATGTTGGGGTTAAGGACTTCCTCCTCAACAAAGATTTGAATGAGAAAAGGGCAGGTTGGATCACCCGTGTCATGGAGTATGACATTGAGATCAAAATCACCAAGCTGGTAAGAGGAAAAGGATTGTGTGAGCAGCTGGTTTTGGGGAAGCAAAAAGAAGCATGCAATGAAGGAGAGGCTGTTTTGACAGTTCAAGACAGCCATGAGCCATGTGGCACTCAAGAAGAAAACAATGCTGCCCCCACTCCTTGCTGGACCCAAGGTATAATGCACTTCCTAAGCACAGGCCTATGCCCTCCGGAGATGAACAAGACCCAAAGAAGACACTTCAGATTGCAGGCTGTCCCATATGCCATTGTTGATGGAGTTTTGTTCAAGAAAGATGTGAATGGAGTGTTGCTGAGATGTATTAGCACAAATCAGATTCATAGGGTGTTGGAAGAATTCCATGGTGGACCAGTTGGTGGTCATTTTGCACCAAGAGTGACAGCTCTAAAAATCATGAAGGCTGGTTATTATTGGCCTAAAATTTTTAGTGATTGCTATGCATGGATTAAGAGGTGTAAGAATTGTGCATTCTTCACAGGAAAAGAGAGACTTGCTGCCCTTCCATTGCATCCAATCTCAGTTGACCAGCCATTCATGCAATGGGGTTTGGACTTCATTGGAGTCATTAATCCCAATTCAAGTCAAGGGCACAAATGGATTTTGACAGCCATGGACTACTTCACCAAATGGACTGAAGCAGTAGCACTCAAAGAAGCAAATGAGTCCAGCATCTTAGACTTTTATGAGGGGATAGCAACCAGATTTGGTATACTACTGCTACAATAATCTCAGATAATGCATTGGCATTCATTGGATCCAAGGTGACTGAGTGGGCTGTCAAGAATGGGATCTACCTAAGCACTTCATCAAACTATTACCCTCAAGGTAATGGCCAGGCCGAGTCTACAAACAAGAACTTGTTGAGGATCATTAGGAGGACTCTTGATGAGAATCAGAGGTCTTGGCATACCAAACTGAAATCAGCCTTATGGGCTGATAGGATAACTCCCAAGAGATCCACAGGTAACTCTCCATTCAAACTTGTCTATGGAAGAGAGGCAATCTTGCCCATGTCACTTGAGTTGCCAACATTGGAACTCATGAAGCAATTAGAGTTGCTAGAGTTTGAGCCCATGGAGGTGAGATATGCAGAGTTGATGGAGCTGCAGGAGGTCAGAAATCAGGCATCCCAAGCAATGGAAAAGGACCAAGCTTTGATCAAAAAGACCTTTGATAGGAAGGCCAAGGATAGATCTTTTCAGGTTGGAGATCTAGTGTTGAAATGGGATGTGGATAGAGAAAAACCGGGAAGGCATTCAAAATTTGATGCCATTTGGAGTGGCCCATACATGGTCACGAAGTGCAAGAACAACAATGCTTTCCAATTGGCCTCATTGGATGGTGAAGAACTGCAGATTCCAGTCAATGGAATCTATCTCAAGCGTTGCTTCTAGAGGGAAATTTACCACCTTGTAAATATTAGATTAGATTTTCATTCCTCCAAGTGCTTGTGCACATTGTTTTGTTGTAGGTTAGTTTTGTTTTCCCTAAGTGCTTTGGCACACTTGCTGTCCATGGAGATGTTTTGCAGTCCTTGCTTCCATCAGGTGATATTCCATCTTCCTCCTTGCACATTCTAAGTCAGTTGAGGTTCTAAATAGAATATTTGATGACTCCATGCCCAATGGACTACTTCAGGCAACTGGTATTTTCATCTAGCAGGTAGATGACCCCTCTGAGTCACCAAAATTGTTATCCAAAATGGTGCCCCAGCTCATTTTTGTGGCTAACTCCTTGTGTTCTTGCCTCTCTTGTGCCTCAGTCTACATTTTTTTATTTTAGGCACTCAAGGCTTTCTAGAAATGGCACCATCAGATAGAGCTCTCTCTCAGCTTTCTAGAAAGGTAAAGTTTGCCTCCTAACTCCTTATATTTTTCAAGTTATGGCTCGGTGGAGTTTTTGTGGAAAATTTTCCCATTTGAGGCCCGCAACCAATAGGAAGCTGCCACGTGGCAGAGGAGTTCGGGGGTCGGAGGCAAATTTGAATTTTTCCAAGTATTTTGGTCGAAGGTTCAAATGGAAATTTTTTCCCGTGGGGCCCCATGGACCAATCAGGTTGTGACACGTGTCACAAGGGGGCGGAATGAAAAAATTTGCTAAGTATTTGCCAAATTTTCCAAAGTGGAAGAATGGAACGGAGAGCCGCAACGAGTAAAATTAGGACACGTGTCCTAAGGGGAAGGTAGATTCGGAGCTCGGGGTGGTTTTTGAAAATTTTGCAAAAGTTTTTGGCCAAAACTAAAAAGTGAAAGAAGGGCCCGCGCCCCCTGTCAGCCATTCAAAAGCCGACACGTGTCCCGGCCGGGCGGGCGCGGGGAAAAATGAAAATTTTTCCAAAGTCTAAAAATGTCAAAATTTCAAAGGAAAACCCGCGGGAGGTGAAGGAGAGAGAATTCTAGAATGAATCAGAGCTTGCCACATGGCATCCGACCAGTGGAGCGTGGGGAATTTTTGAAAAATTTTCCAAAGACAAAAAAGAGGTAAAATTTGAAATTTTTCCCGCCGATCCGTTTTTGGGCCGTTTTTGCCCTAAATCTTCAAACGATCATATCTTTTGATCCAGAGCTCAGATTTTCACGTTCTTTATATCATTGGAAAGATGTTAAAATTATCTACATGATTCCATGGTCAATTTCTAATTTTGGTTTAGTTTGGAGAGAGAAAATTCAAAAATGGTTCTAGTACGTGTCCATGGCCAGAAATGACATTTCAACAACCAAATTTAATACAAAATGGGTCGCATTCTTCTCCAGCATGGTCAAAAATGATAGGGTATGGGTTTGTAAGGTCCTCCATGCTGTTTTAATGCATTTTCCATCAATGAGGAATGGGCTCCCATGTTTTTTATGTTTTCTCTCTCCTGGGCTCGACCCATGCATTGTAAAAGCCAGATTTGGCTCATTTCTTGAGGGTTGAACACTTTTTGGCATTGAAAACTTCTTCTTTCACCTCCAGCAAGTGATAGTTGTAAGAATCAGACCTTTTTCATAGTTTGTAATAGGTTTATACCTCTTTGATGGTGGAATGCAAGAGATTTTTCATGAAATTGATCAGTGTAAACTCTGTGAATGCTTTCAGTCCTCTGTTTGTATTGTTTTACTTCATTTCAAGACCTCTAATTACATCTATCAGCTTGTGTATGTTTTCCCTTGTTGCATTTCATGAATTTGTGTCTATTTATATGGCAAGAAATGTTTCACCACTCCTTTTGGTGCATCACCATCTTTAGTTTAGTTTCATTTTTGCATTTTTATCCTGTCTCTTGCAATCTAGGGTAGAATTAGGATTAGAACCTCTGTAGTTGTGCAAAATATAGATATGCTTTAGAATCAACTTCAAAACCTGATTTGCATAGTCACTGATTTGCAATAATAGGTATTAAGTTAACTATGCAATGAAAAAATAAATTTGGGATTTATACTTCTGAAGTTGCAGGTTTTTCTCGTTATTTTCTGGTCATTTTCTAACATGTCTAATGTTTTGATGAATGTTGTATTTCCATGCTTACTCGATTTAGACCAAAGTGTGTGTATGCTCTTCTCTTGCACCTTGGGTGATCTTGAGAATAAAAACAACTTTGATCTCTATCTTGTTAACATTGGGATTAAACTTGGAAACTTGATTATTCATTTTGCTTAAGGGAATGAACCTTTACAAAGCATTTTTCAATGGTCCTTTGATTTGAAGTTTTCCATTTCTATATAGTTGGGATAAAGTTTGTGTATGCTCTTCTCTTGCACCTTAGGTTAATCTTGAGAATCAAAAGCAACTTTAGTCTTCATTTTATAAAATTTGGTAAATTGGAAACTTCATCTTTCACTTTTGGTTTAAAGGAATGAACATTTATCAAGAATTCCGTATGGTTCATTGATTGAAAATATTTTCTTTACTTTTTAGTTGGATTATTTGTTGTGTATGCTCTTCTCTTGCATCCTTGGATGATCTTGAGAATCAAAAGCAACTCTTAATCCTCTTTTAAATAATATGATTTTCTTGGAGAACTACTAACACTTAAGTGCAAGACCTAAAAACACTTGTCAAAGAAAGGAGGAATCAAAACAAAATCAAAACTACTAATACAGTTGTTATACAAGTTGCTAAAAGGTGTTCAATCAAACCACACCTAATTAAACAAGATAAAAAGAACAACATATTCAAAACACTGTATTGCAGGTTTTGGAAAAGGGTACGTCCCTCTCCGCTCAACTAGAACATAACCCCTTTGGCATAACGCCTTAAGCTACAACAATGGGGGTGGTTCCAGGAACCCCAAAGTAGTCCACGCAAGAGGGAACCTTGTGGACGAAACGGGAAGTGCTCCGCACTACCTACTTGACTAGTGATTCCTTTGTGAGATAGCATTACAAGTTGTCCGTTGTGGCGACCCCAGTGATAGTACACGTAGACGCACTAGTTTCCTACTGTTCTTGAAGGGGGTAAAGTAAAGCCGAGATACTCCCAAACTAGTCAGTGTGACTTTTTGGGTAAATCGCGCTCGCTCGTGGCAACTTTGTAACACCTAGGGCGAGAGAACCACCTAGGAGAATATACTTTGGCCAGGAGCCCACTTTGACCATTTTAAAATAGTGTTGAGTTGTGAACCTTCTTTTTGAGAAACGTGTGACGTATTACTTTCACCTAGTTTTTACTTGCCTTAGGGCGAGGAAAGACTCTGTTTGAAGTGAGGCTAGCATTTTTGTCATTTTTCTTGATTTATTTCCTTCATATTCTTTTGACACTTTGTTGATCAAAAGAGGTGTGATTACCTTTGTGTTTCCATTCGATCTGTTTCTCTCACTTTTATGTCCGTTTACGCCCATCCATGTTTCATGGGTTAGTTAAACATCTAAAGTGAGCGGAGGCGTTTTCACGTCATTTGGTAGCCATTGTGATCTTGATACCCACGTCAAGATCGTCATTATAGTTAGGCGTGGTTCATCACCGTGGACTTCCATAGAGGAGTTAGCTTGTTTGTCTCATATCATTACAATTTTGATATTTATGTCTTGTTTCTTGTAAACTCGACATAAATACCTATATTGTACGGTTACGCTACACACATTCTTAACTATTCCTAGCTATACTTTGATATTTTTAGTTCAGTTTTATTATTACCTTGATTTCAAAAGGTGCTAGGCACTACCATTTGTGCATGTTATATCAATAACACCTCGATATCAATACTTCACTTTCTTTCAAAGTGGGTTAACATATCTCGGTGATATTTTTGTGTCATTCACAAATCGTAATTGAAACTTTTTGAGATATAGGTCTTAATCAGACTTGAGCTTTCTCATCGTATATCTTGATTGGGAGATCGCATTTAACTTCATGTATTTACTTACATCTTGTTCATTCCTTTGAACTTGGCATAAGTGGAGACATCTTGTTAATCATCTGGCATCGTAAATTACTTTAAAACGTAGTCTAGGAGGTACTTCATTTGATTAAGTTTTGATACCAAACGATTGTTCATTGGTGACTTTATCATTCTATCACATTGGTATTCTCACACTGTTAATTTACTCTTAACACGTACATCTTGTGTTTCACTTAGGGGTAGTCATTGAATTTTGAACAAATCTACAACTTACCTTAGTGAAACTTATCATGAAAACATGGCTCCCAAGACGCGTCTAGGTTTAAAGAAACAAACATATGAGGAACAATAGGCGCAAGCTTGGGAAACCTCTAACAAACAAGGGTCAAACCCATTTATCGGACACGATCTAGGACCACTATTTTCTGCAGAAAAGGAAATAGAAGAAATGGTCGACCATAGTGGAAACGAATTAGAATCACCACACACAGACTTTGATTTTGACCCCACTCTACTAGATGAGTTTCTCCTTAGAAATAAAGATAGAGTTTTGGCACGGGTCATGGAATTAGGGGCCAAATTGCCCACCAAAAATGAACCAATATTACCTACAAATGACACTACTAAGGAAGAACGCCCCTTATCAATATGGAAGATATTTTAACAGGTGGGCATGCTTCCACTTCTTACGCAGAAAATGATAAAGTGGTAGGGCATAGAATACCCCTCATCAAAGTGCCACGAAGAAACAAGATAGAACATGAGACAGGGGAAGAACCTCCACAATACGAAGAGGAAGAACCTTTAGAAGAAGAAGACACAAACCAAGTCACAATCCAACAACAACTCAGTAACCTAAGCTGACAACTAGCTTTGCTTACTTTGCACGTAAAGACACAAACAAGAACATTCAAAAGTCAAAGCCTAAGTTTAGGATCCACGAACTCCATCGAGAAAACCAAGGAGAAGAAGACACAGGGTATCATCATGTACACATCCCTGCTTCTCCCACTAAAGAACAATTGCTCGCACAAGAAGTACAATCAATAAAATCAATGCTTGCGAGCATATAAGAAAGCAATATAGGGAGTATTAGGAAATACCAATACGAAGAACTATGCCCCTATCCTTTTGACAAGACAATGACCCTTCAACCCTTTCCAAAGAAATTTGATATGCCAAAGTTTGACAAATACAAAGGAAAGGGAGACCCAAGGGATCATGTTAAAGATTTCTACATGGCATGTCAAGAGGTGTCTTATAGTGATAATTACCTCATCAGACTTTTTCCTAAGAGTCTCGGAGGTCAAGCATTGGAATGGTTTACGTGCTTACCACGAGGATCAATTTTCACCTGGCCAGAATTGGCGGAAAGATTCATGCGTCATTTCTCATATAACATAGAGAGTGATGTCACCATGGTAGACTTGTGCAGCACAAAATAATGCCCAAATGAGACCTTCGCTAGCTTCCTCCAATGATGGAGAGGGATAGCTAGTCGCTTCCCTTGCGCTTTCCCTGAGAAGCAGCTGGTCAGTATTTTCGTCCCTAATCTCAACCCAGATATAGCTTTCCACCTCCAAATGCATTGTGTCTCGCACCTTTGAGGAGGTTATCGAGAAACGGATTCAAATAGAAAAGGCTCTCATTGCCAAAGGCACCCTCAAAACCCAATCTAAAGACAACCAAAGTGTCAAACCCGCTGAAAAGTTGAAGATCTTTAACAAAAACAAAAACGTGGTGGGAGACAGAATCACTGATTCCAAACGTGTTCAAATGTCCAAACCAATCAACCTTTTAAACTGACCAAGGGCCCAATTCAACCACCACCAAAGTGACGAACATTCACCTCCCTCAATGAGCCGTTGTCCGTCATACTAAAATAGTTGGATGCAGCCCACATGATGACCTATCCTACAATGCAACCGTTTGATGACAACGCTCCTAAACCTTCATGGTATAAGGAGCATGAATACTATGAAATGCATCACGTTAAAGGTCATAAAATAGAAAAATGTTTGCGACTTCGCCACTATATTCAAGACCTCATTGACAATGGGGAGATAGAGGTGGATAACCCTAGCCACATGCAAACACCTAACGAGAAAATGGGGATTTATAAGGAACCATTCCCCAAGCATGATAAGTCGGAAAAGGAAAAACCAGATCGGGGAGAGTCATCCCAAACCTATAAAGCCACAAATTACTTGTATACCAAGAGAGATAACAATCATTACGATTCACTTATCGGATGTATTCACTCCCCTGCTGACCATGTCAATACCATCTAGATCAAGGGAAAGGATGCATTTGCGGTAACAAGGCGTGCCCGCCTCGTGATTCCAGAACCCTCTCTGTTGACCCCGCAAACTGGTAAATATAACCTTTTAGAACAACTTGAGAAGACACCTGCTAAGATCTCGATCTTAGATCTTCTCAAGATATCCAATGTGCATAAGGACATTTTGTATCAAACTCTTCAGGGGTCAAGAGTGCCTTTAGAAGTCGATCCTACATACCTTCAAGCCACGGTGGCAAATATTACACCCAAGTGAGCATCTCACTTTCAACCATAGGGAGGTCCCTACCGAGAATCCTACACATAATCTTCCCTTATACATTGAGGTAGTTGTCACCTGCAGAAAATCAAACGGGTGCTTGTGGACAATGGATCAGGATTAAATATCTACACGCTTAAGTTGGTCAAACAATTGGGACATACAGAGGTAGATCTTGAGTCCCATATCATCACTATCACCGCATATGACAACGCGGAAAGAGAGTCAGCAGGCACCATTAAACTGCCCATGGAGGTGGGCCCCACTTGCTATCAGACAAAGTTTCACATCTTAGACTTGGAACTTCCATATAATATGCTTACTCGACCATGGATCCATGCCATGCAAGCCATGCCATCAAAATTTCATCAATGCATCAAGCTGAAGCATGAGGGACATACAATAACAATACCAGGAGACTCAAAGCCCTTTGCTCATTGTAGAGCTCTTAATAGCTTTACACGAAAGGGTACATACACATGTCCCTCCACAGATATAGCTATCCCTCTTCATTCTGAGGCCATGGAATCTCGAGTAGATTCAAATTCTCTTAGTTCTTGCACTCATAAGACATCTACTTCAACATCTCCATTTAATTCATGGGAGATGAAAATTCTAGAATATGGCTGTGGGGAGTATAATGTACAACAAGCGCTCTTGGTTTCTGACCTCTCCTTGTCACCCAAGACTAGAGGTCGACCCAACTACCACTTCAGGAGACCTAGAGAGGAACACACTATTAGGTCATTCCTACCTGGAGGCTTGGTAGCTGAAGAAAAATTACTTGATCCACCTACTACTTGGGTCCCTGAGGACACTTAGCCATCTTGTTATCAAACCCTAGAATATGAAAAATCTAGTAGAATGATGTACTCCATGGGCTACAAAGGCCTAGGATGTGGGAGGAATGAACAAGGACAAAGAGAACCAGTCCCTCTTCCACATTTCAAAATAGAAAGATATGGCATTGGGATTTTCCCTTATGGAGCACACCCCAACAATCAAGATGCGAATTTTTCGAGCATGAGGATAGCTCGATTATCTAGACAGCAATACGGATTCTGTTGTAGCCGAGTATGAGGATCGGCCTCCACGAACCTTTTCATGAATAATGTTGTCTAACCATCACCCCCACTAAACCAACCCTTGACCTTGTATACCCTCCCTTGTTGAATGGGACCAACAATGTCACGTGCCACTATATTTATTCGAGAATGACGAGGCTATTGCAGAGATCATGGGCATAAGGGATACAATTCCCATTGGAGATCACAAGAAGGGTTTCTTTATCGACTTAGACACCGCGCCTACTTGGCAAGGAGGTGAACTTCGTGGTTAGCAAAATTTAAAGAAAAGTGAGGACAAGAGTTCTAAAGAAAATCCTCGGAAAAAATCGAAGTCCAAGTCACACAGTGAAAACCTCTTTGAGGCATTGGCTGACAAACAAATAAGAAAATCAAAGGACAAACAAAGTGACCACGCCAAGGATGAAAATCTCATAGAGACATCCTTGGATGAAGATCTCAACCTACCTCCCGATCCTACGCATATGGAGGATTTATCAAAATTGTTAGTTGAAGAAACCATTGATGTCAATATTGGTACTGAAGAAGATCCCAAGATAGTAAAATTAGGAGCATCACTCTCAGCCAGAGAACAAAAGACGTTCACTATGCTACTGCAAGAGTTTATTGATGTGTTCGCATGGTCTTACAAAGACATGCGGCTTAGATCCAACTTTGGTCATGCATAACCTAGTTGTGCACGCAGACACTAAGCCTATCAAACAAAAGCTTCGAAAGATGCACCCAAGAGTGGCCTTGTTAGTTAAAGAAGAATTGGAAAGGTTGCTTGCAGCAGGATTCATCAGGCCAATTGATTATTCTGAATGGATATCAAACATTGTTCTTGTCTAGAAGAAACCTATTGGTATCTGAATTTGCACAGATTTTAGGGACATCAATAAAGCTTTCCCTAAAGATGAATTTCCATTGCCCAACATTGACATGATTGTTGACTCGACCGCAGGGTACGAAATGCTATCACTTATGGATGGCTTTTGGGTTATAATCAAATTAAGATCGCTGAGGAAGACCAACACAAAATAGCTTTCACAACTCCTTGGGGAACCTTCTATTATCAGGTGATGCCATTTGGCCTTAAGAATGCGGGACCAACTTATCAGCGGGCCATGACAGTAATATTTCATGATATGATTCATGACATCATGGAAGACTATGTAGACGACATCCTGGGAAAGTCCAAAACAAGAGAGGGTCATCCTATCATTTTGCGGTGTATCTTTAAACGCTGTGTGAATACAAAGTCAAAGCTAAATCCAAAGAAGTGTGTATTTGGTGTGCTATCTCGGGAAACTATTAGGCTTCATCATGTCAAGATAAGGTATTGAGGTAGACCTTGCTAAAGTGTCCGCCATCACGTAAATGCCTCCACCGAGAATATCAAGCACTTGCATAGCTTCGCAAGGAAAATTCAAGCCATTCGCCATTTTATCTCACCTTATGATAAATGTCACTCATTCACTCATTTTCTTAAGAAGGACATCGCTTTCATCTAGGGACTCGAGCAACAACAAGCCTTTGCTTTACTTAAATGAAGTACTGGCTAATCTACTGTCCTTATGCCTACCACTGGGAGTACCACTTTTACTCTATATTTCCACTACGTAATACGCTATTGGTGCACCGCTCACCCAATATGACCTTAGCCATAAAGAGAAAGCAAAGTGTACTATCTAAGTCACACCCTCATCGCCTATGAATGTAATTATCCTCATATTGAAAAGGCTTACTTGCCCATTGTTTTTACCTTCGTAAACTTCGCCATTACTCGCTAAATACTAAGACCAAGCTCATATCCAAGGTCGACCCACTCAAGTATTTTTGTCCAAACCCGCCCTCACAGGTAGAATGGCTAATTGGATCATTCTACTCAGTGAGTTTGATATAGAATTTGTCCATCAAAAATCAATTAAAGGACAAGTACTTGCCGACCAGCTAGCGGAAGCACCTTTGCAAAGCACAGAACCTTTAAGTCTGGATCTGCCAGATGCATCTTTGCTCTACATTTTGATGGATCTTTTACATTTCATGGTTCAGGTGCAGGAATGGTCCTTATTACTCCTTCGGGTGATCCTATACCACAGGCTTTCGCCTGGCCTTCCCTTGCACGAACAACATTGCGGAATATGAAGCACTCATTGTAGGGATGAAGCTAGCCATCAAGTGGAATATTCAACATGTTAAGGTTGTAGGTGATTCACAGCTAATCATCAAATAGGTTAATGACGAGTATAAAGTTAAGGATGACAAGCTCATACCTTACAAGAAGTTGGTGGAAACTCTGAAGGAGTATTTTGTGCACATTACCTTTGAGCAGATCCCAAGAGCACAGAACAGATCGGCAGATGCTATGGCAATGGTGGGATCTATGCTTCGTATTCCACCAGGGAACAATGATATGCCATTTTTCGTAGAAAATCTACACCAGCCCACATATGACATACCGGAATATTTCCTAGCTTGTGAGGTTGTTGGTCCCTATTCCCCATGGTACGAACCCATTTTCACCTATCTTAAGGATGATTACTTTCCTCCCAATATCTCCCATTCGAAAAGCAAAGCCCGATTCGCGAGATAGCCCATTACATCCTTTTAGGAGGCATGCTTTATCATCATGGCTACGATGGGAACATGTTACGTTGTCTGGATGTGACGGAGTCAATCTAGGTAATGAAAGAAGTACACGAAGGAGTATGCGGAGCACATACAAATGGAATGGTCTTAGCTAAGAAATTGTTAAGAGTAGGTTACTATTGGCCCACCATGGAAACTGATTGTTGTAATTATGTTAGAAAATATGTGCTTTGCTAAAAGTATGGAAATTTCATCCATGCTTCATCGCAACCATTCGCAACCAATCACTACCCCATGGTGATTCTCCAAGTGGGGACTTGATCTAATAGGGAAGCTTACTCCTACCTCATCTAATGGTCATACACATATCATCACAGCTACATAATACTTTACAAAATGGGTGGAGGCTATCCCTTTAACCTATGTCACAGGAGCACATGATTTCTAAATTCATCATGAATCATATTATTTACCGATATGGTATCCCTGCAACCATTGTCACAGATAATGGGAAGTCATTTAAGAACAAAACTATGAAAGGTCTTTGCCAACGGTTCCAAATCAGATTGAAATGGTCCACACCATATTACCCTCAGGGTAATAAACAAGCTAAGGCAACAAACAAGACTTTGGTAAGGATAATGGAGAAGATGGTTAGCAAAACCAGTCGAAACTGACACCTACAAATCCACCCAGCCCTCTGGGCCTACCGAACATCAATTCGCACTCCTACAAGTGCCACACCATATTCCCTAGTATTCGGGACAAAATCTATCATCCCTTTAGAGATTGAACTCCCATCCCTGTGAATTTCTCTTTGGGACTATTTGGATAAGGATGAAGATTACCGAGTGGCAAGATTGGCTGAATTAGAGCTCCTGGATGAGAGGTGCATTCACGTTCTTAATCACCTAAAGGTATATCAACATAGAATCTCCCATAACTACAACAAGAGAATCATCCCTCGCCAGTTTGAGGTGGGTGATTTAGTTATGAAGGAGAACCAGTTCAACACCAGAGCAGAGCGAGAAAAGAAAGGGAAGTTTGAACCACACTGGTTAGGACCCTATGTCATAGTTGCCAAGTATGGCACAGGGGCATACAAGTTGGCTCACCCCAATGGTGATGAGCTCGGGAGCCCATGAATTCCATGCATCTTAAGAGGTTTTATGCCTAAACATGGCACAAGAAAGTCATAAAAATCACAAAAAATATAAAAACATCAAAAAAAAAAAAAATCAGAAAAAGAAAAAGAGAAAACAGGTCGTCCACTAGTGAAAACCACGCAATTGTGGTACTTTGGACAAGTCCTTGGGTGAAAACCAGTTTCCGGCACCTTGGGAGGATTTGTTGTTCACAAGAATTCTGTATTAGAAGGGTAGTTGTCTTTGTCCTGGACCTGGTTCTACCTTCGAGTTTCCTTGTGCACACCATCTAGTCCAGCCTTGATCCGGCTTTGCCTTCTTCTATTTATCTGTAAGGTACATGGTCTTTCGTTATTTCCCATCTTACGCTGGGGGCCACTCAATGACTTCACCTTCTTATTCATAAGTGTGTGGCTTCTGCCCTTGTATATTCCCCACCTAACGCTGGGGGCATCCATGCTTTCTTGGTTACCTACACATAGCTTGTGGAAAACTGTTAAAAACACAAAAACAATAGAAACATTGTTTTGAGAAAACACAAAAACAATAGAAAATTGTTTCACAAAACACAAAAACAATAGAAAATTGTTTCACAAAACACAAAAACAATAGAACATTGTTTGAGAAAACACAAAAACAATAGAAAATTGTTTCACAAAACACAAAAACAATAGAAACATTGTTTTGAGAAAACACAAAAACAATAGAAAATTGTTTCACAAAACACAAAAACAATAGAAAATTGTTTCGAGAAAAACACAAAAACAATAGAACATTGTTTCGAGAAAACAACAAAAACAATATATATATATATATCAAAAAAATCTAAAAACAAGGCAAAATTTTTCAAAAAATTCCTAAAAAGTAAAACACCCTACAAAATGGTAACTTGCTTCTTACGGCTGAAACTTGTGTCTTGCGCATGGTATTTTCTCCATATCCTGTTGGTTTGTCTCACATCTTCCCCGATTAATATGACTCGTGGATCACTGGATTCACAACCATTCACAAAAGCTAGCTACTTGCTTCGTCTGTACTCTGGGGCACTTTTGGTTGCCTGGTGTTGTTTCGTTGCGCACAAATGCTTTTCATGGACCCCGTGTCCATTTTCATTTCCCCTTGCATGTATCCTTGCTTGGGGCATCATTTTTAACCCTTGTCATCAATCACAAACTTGTGGATCTCTTCAGCACTGATAACAAAACATTTGTACAACTGTCTTGACCATTGTTGGGTTGGATATGTGCGTTCGTACTTGTTTTCCCTGTTATATGAGATTGTTTCCTTCTCGTATTGCATTGCATTATTGTATGTTGTATGGATTTGGTACTTTAGCAATGGACAATTGTTTGTAGTATGGCTTTTCATGTCATTCTACCTTTGTCGCTTATATTTTTCATAAGGACCGATGATGTAGTTCCTATGGCAATATGATGACATCAAATTTGTTCCAAACAAATAAGTGGCTAGAGGTTAAGATCTTCTCTCCCCTCATCCATATTTCTTCTACACGACTTCCCTTTTACCCCTAATTCTCCCTCTCCTCAGGGAATCCTTCCTCGTCCCCATTCTTCTGCCTACTTCTCATATTTTTTGATCATCGATCGGCTTCCTTCATCACCCCATCGACACTCGAGGGGGCATCTCTCCCTCCTACTAATTTTTCTTCTATCCCTTCAAAATATCTTCTGTCTACTATCTTTGAAGTGGCATCACTTACGCCACCCCAAAGAGGGGCAAATGTAGACACCTATAATTATGCCCAAGCAATTTAAATACTTAAATTGTGCTAATTATCCCCTTTCTCGCAAATCAATGACATATCGTCAAAAGCACTCATTTTCCCTCATATCATCATTAATTAATTACACTAAGCTAATTAATTAATTTTCCTATCTAACAAATACCCTAATTAACGACCTTCCGTTAATAAATCACCCCTTCTACCTAAACCAATTAATTATTATTAATTAATTACCTTTCCCTTCCATTTAACCAATAAATCAATATTTAATTGATTTAATCCCCTTATAATAGCCTAAATCACACTAATATTCCTCTAATTGGCTTCTATAAGCTTACACCTACCTATTAATTAATCACCTTTGATTAATTAAAATACCCCAACTACCATGACTTGCTAAACATGTACTAAACCCTTCTAAAGTAAGGTTACCTTTAATAAAGCAACCTTATCCATTCCTAATCATGTTTTACCTTTATCCCACATTCATGAGAATGTGTTGAATCCTTTATCCTTTGGGCTATATAAAGAGCCCTCCACCTACCTTTTACTTACACCTAAACTCCTTAGAGAGCAAATGCAAAGCATATAGCAAAGAGACTAAGAGATTGCACCTTTTTTTTCTTGAGAGTTCATCATCTTCAAGAGTTAAGCCTCTTTCTTAAAGTGCTTGGGTCATATGGGAGGTGTCAAAAGGGTCTTGTAACCCAAATTTGATTAGCCCCCATTCCTAGGTTCTTGGAACATTAAGGACAACTATTTTGATAGCCATGGAGCTTACTTAGGTCCATTCATTTATTTGTTGTTAGAGAATAGAGGAGTTTAGATATTTAGCATTGTTAGTTTCAAAGTTTGTATTGATGAATGCTAGCATCTAACCCTTGTTTAATTCTTATCATGATGGTGTTTATGATTTGTTTTAGCTAAATTGTAGAACTATTTTAGGTGGTAGTTCTTGCTTCATTTGATTTAGCATTAAGCAAAGTATACATGCACACACCCTCAAATTTACCTCGAGCAAGTGAATTTGTGAAGACATCTGCACGTTGCATATATCGTTGGGAAATATTGGAGTTGGATGTTATTGTTCTAAACATGTTTGTGAATTAAATGTACTTACACCTTAATGTGTTTGGTGTGCTCATGAAAAATGGATTCCAAATAAGTTTCAATACTCCTTCATTATCAACATGTAGGATAGTTGCATCTTTATGTGGTATTCCTAATCCTTCGAGTATAGGTCGAAACCATATCACTTCATAGTAAAGCTCCACCTACCGCACGATATTATGATTCTCGTGGAGAATATTGAAACAAAAGTATGCTTCTTACTCCCACATGATATCGTTCAGATCTCAAAAAGAATACAAATCCTCGAAGTGGATTTCCTATCATCTACGTTTCCTACATGATCGAATCTAAATATTCTATCTAGAAGAAGTTATTATTCTTTGTGTATTCTAGGTCATAGTCCATAGTTCCTCTAATGTACCTCAAGATATTCTTTGCTAATTTCTAGTTATAAACCCTTGGTTCTTGTATGAACCGTGAAAGATAATTGATCAGTATAGCTAATATCCCGGCCTAGTGTAAGTCAAGTAGATGAGACTCTCGATCAACTACCGATAAAGATTTAAATTTACTTGTGGTGATGGATCTGTTCAAGATAGTTGAAGTATGGTCTCCATAGGCATGGAAAATGGAGTACAATCCATCATATTGAATTTCTCGGGTGTTGTCTTTCCGCATTTCAATTGTGATACAAAGATATGATTTTTTATTTTCCAAACTTCAAGTCTAAGACAATAATGCATAAGCCCGAGATCGGTCATGTTGAATGATCACGTTAGATCTTTATTTGTTGATTCAATCATCCTCATCGATCCTCAAAGTGATGACTAAATCATCGACTTATAATACAACGAACACTATCCTCCCCTTTCTTTTTGAGATAGATATTAGGACCGTATGTGTACTGTTGTTGAATCCATCTTGAATGAGATGCTCGTTGATTTTTATGTACTATGCACTAGGTGATTGCTTTAGACCATATAGAGATTTAATAAGTTTACATACCTTTTCCTCTTTACTTGGTATGAAAAACCTTCTGGTTGAGTCATGTAAAATTCTTCCTGTAAATCACCATTAAGAAAGGCACTTTTCACATCCATTTGGTGTATTTTCCAACCAAATTGTGCAACTAGATCAAATATTAACCTAAATTTTTTTATCTTAGTTGTGGGAGAAAAATTCTCCTCATAATCAATGCCTTATTTTTTAGCATATCCCTTAGTAACTAGTCTAGCCTTATGTTTATCAATTTTTCATAAGTGACTTATATTCTACATCCATAACATATTTCCAAGGTTTAGACTGTAGGGCTTCTGAAACTAAGGAAGGATCAATAGTTTTAACAACTTTACCCATTAAGGCCAAATTGACCTCATTTCAAGCCATATTGTGAGTCCTCATTCCAGTGGTAGATGTGTCGAGGACACTATCCAATTTTGCATCTCTAATCATACTTGTATACCATTTAGGCATACTTTTTGTGGTTCCTGTGGGAGGTTAAATTTCATTATCTTCCCCATCATCATTTTCGTCATGAAAGTGATTACCATCCTCTATTTTCACTGTAGGGATGATTTTTTCATCATGTGAGTGTATGGAAGGAGCATATATTTATTTCTTCTCAAAGAACTCAACATCTCGACTAGTGTATACCCTTCTTGTTTTTGGATTCATAAGTCTGTAGCCAAGTGCTTCATCATTGTATCCTAAGAAGATAATTTTTTCTGATTTCATATCAAGCTTAGTTTGTTGTTTTTTAGGAATGTGCATACTTTCTTTACATCCAAAAATCTAAGGTGTGAAATAGATGGCTTATGCCTTGACCATGCTTCATGTGGTGTTAATCCATCAAGAGCTATAATGGGAACTCTGTTTAGTAAATAGATTGTTGTTTTAGCTGCTTTGGCCCAAAATGTTTTTGATAAACCTACATCATCAATCATACATCACACCATATCCATGATAGTATGATTTTTCCTTTCAACAACACCATTTTTTTATGGTGTGTGAGGAGGAGCCATTTGACGATGAATGCCATGTGTTTTCAAAAAATCATTGAAATCATTGTTGGTGTATTCTCCCCTCAATATGAGCGGAGTGTTTTTATTTTCCTACTTAATCTAGTTCAACAAGGGATTTAAACTTCTTGAAAGTTTCAAAAGCTTGGTATTTTGTAGAAAGACAATATATCCACATTTTTCTTGAAAAATCATCAACAAAGAGCATGAAATATTGAAACCCAGAGTGGCTAGGTCTCATTAGTCTCGCACAAATTGGTATGCACCAAGTCAATTTTTTCCTTAGCCCAAAACATATTATATTTGAATGGTTCTCTATTTTGTTTTCCTGCCAAACAATGTTGACATTTATTTGTACCCTTTTTAAGAGGTGGTAAACCCCTAACCATGTCGTATCGATGAAGTGTATCAAGATAGCCAAAACTCACATGTTCAAGTCTTCGATGCCATAGTTGAGTGGACAATCTATCCTGGCTACAAGTGCTTGATCATTTCATTGAACAAAATCCAACTGAAACATTCTTGCCACATTCGAAGCTTTTGAAAAAAATTCGAGCTTCATGACTTATCTTGAATTAGGCACATCTTTTTACCTCCTTTACAATCAAAGTCAATTTTGAGATTGTGATATAATAATTGACTCACAAATAACAATTTTTTTGTTAAACCATGACATAAAGAACATCTATAATTTTACAATTATGTTGCCCAAGTGGTAGTGAAATGGAACCAATGCCTTCAACATTGTATGATGTATCATCACCCAAAGAGACATGATTTTTGGTGGGTGTTTTACTCATTGTGAAGAACCAATCTTTCTTTCCTATCATGTGTTGAGTTGCACCTGAGTCGACATACCAAATTTGATTTGTAGAATTGGATACTTCATTTGATTGTGCAGAATATAGGAAGTCATCATCATCAAATTGATCTTCTTGTTTGGCTACATTTCCTTGTTGAGTTGGTTTCTTCTTCCACTTATTATTTTTTCCCTATTTATTCTATTGTTGGCCAAATTTTGTTTGTTGGTAATTAATATTTTTACCACTTGATGATCCTTGTTGGAATGTGTTGTACCAACAATTTTTTAAGTCATGTCCTTTTTTACCACAAATAAGACATTTTTGTTGGTCATTTTGGCCTTGTTGATTATTACCTTGCTTCTGATGTTGTTTACTATAATTAGCCTATTTTTTTCCTTTTTGATTAGAAGCAAGTGCCTGCTCTTTAGTTTCAGTAGTTAAGTGAATAGCTTCCTCTTGTTTTAGAATATTCACTAACTCTTCAAAAGTTGTTGTTTGACCAGTTATGTTTAATGTGGTCACAAAAATCCTATAAGGAGGAAGAGCTCTCAATACTATAGGCACGAGTGATGTGTTAGTTACTTATTCTTCCAAAGCTTGAAGTGATGCATGCAAAGTTGCTACTCTTCTCAAAAACATTTCAACTTTTTCAGTTGGTTGCATTTTCAAGTTCAATAGTTGACTCTAGAGATGAAGTATTGTGTTCTTATTTTTGACTCATATATTGTTTTCAACTTGTCCCAAGATTCTTTTATTGTTGTGGTCTCACAAATATGAGGTTATACCTCATCTGAAACACTAAACAAGATTATTAACTTTACTTTTTTATTTGCACGATCAAATGTAGCTTGTTGTGTAACATCTATTGTAGATCTTGTTAATGTACTAGAAACAATGGACCATAGATTTTCAAAATCAAGTTGTGCGCAAATTTTTGTTTTCCATGCTAGATAATTATCAGAACATAAAAGTTGAGAATCTAGCAAAAAGAATTTTGGTGCCATAATTGCAGCCATTGTGAAAAGTGATAAACAATAGAAGAAAAAATTGAACACTTTTCCCCCCTTAAAGCATGCACACCCCCACAAAAAATATTATTTTATTTATTTTTGGGCTCCTTTTCAGTCGTGTACAATGAATTTTGGCACTATTGGTCCTATTAAAATTTTTCCTTTGTGACCGATTTGTAAAAATAAAATGGCTATCCTGGCCAATTTGAAAAAAAAATTTAAAAATCTTGGACTCTTTGACCTCTTTTCAAATACAAAAATCTTATTTTTGCAATTTTTACAAAATAAGTCTTTTCCAAATCTGATTAAAAACTAGACCAAGACATAGAGCTCACAAAACCAAAAACTTTCAAACCAAATGACACCTCAATCTGAGGTACTAGTTGAAATTTATGCCTTTTTTAAATTGCAATTTCAGTATCTTCTAGGACCTTCCGAAAATGGATTTTTTTCCTTCTAATTTTTTCCACAACGTCCAAAAATGGAAATTTTTTTAAAACTGAATTTTTAAAACCAAACACAAGTAATGACTTACATGCATGCATAGTGCATTTTAGGGTGCAACTGTAGTTCATCCACTTTGCATATGTGTTATAATAACCCTTGGCCGTACTTTTCTTTTATTGTTTCTCTTTGTACGCAGTATTCTTTTTTTCTTGGAGGCAACTTGTTCTTCCTTCTTCCAACACAGCTTTTTGTTGCAGGTTGCAAATATTCTCCATGTTCAATTTGTAGTCTTCATTTTGGATGCGAGCACATTGGAGTTCATTGAAATATCCTTTCTTCTACTCCTTTGCAGGTGCAAGTTCATAGAGAAACTTCCACGTTTGATTGGATCTTTTTTTTTTAAATGCTCAAATACAGAGAAGAGGAAGAAGAATACAAAGTACAGAGAAGAGGAAGAACAAGTAATGTGGGGAGCTTGAAAAGCTTGGGTCCCCACAGATCAAAAATATTGTATATCTTTTTTTTAAATGCTTCCAATTTAAAAAAATAAAATTATAGGTACAGGTAATTAAAAAAATAGAGAATGAAACAATGTCACCTTTTGCAAGAGAGTTACATCCAAGTCTGCAAGGGCCTATGATTGCACTCTAGGTGTTCTTCAACTACAAATCAACCATGATTCAGGGTGTGGAGCTGGGTAGGGGCTATGAAATGGTTGGGGGCAACTATGGCTCCTCCTAGCTCTATAATTTCTCTATATCTCCCTAAAATTCCCTAAATCTTTCTAGTCTCCTCTCTGGATCAGAATACTGCTCTGATACCAAATCTTGATAATGAATACTTGAAAACAATATTTGACACAAAAGATTTGCACAGAAACAAGACGGTGCTTGTGTATTTTATTAATATCAAAATCAAGCATTACAGATAAATAATAGAGTTGCAATATTTATAGATATTGATAGCTTCTATCTCATCCACAATATATGGAAACAAATCATCTATATGAGCAAATATGCAGAAATAGCATATTGCCCCTAACTGCCCCTATTTCCCCTCATAGACATCATCTGGGAACAAAATATGCAAGATATAATATGATCCGACAAACATTGGGATGAGAACACTATCACTTATTTAACTAGCAATTGAGGATAACTAATAACTATTGACATAAGTTTAAAGTATTTAAATTAAATACTTCTTATTACATTTATTCAAATATCAACTAATGAAGAATTAAGCTAAGTTTTATTCCTAACAAGATATTACAAATTTAACCTTCAATATATATATATTAAATTTATAATAATCAAGAAAGCTAATAAATTAAATGTTATATTATATATTAAATATTTTTGAGATTCATGAAAAATATGATAGAAATAAAAATAGAAATTTTCAAATATAAAGAAAATAAACATAATCAAATCTTACTATCTTATTAATGATTATGAAATAGAAAAATCTATTAGTTTTGATTTTCAATTTTGTTTGATTTTTGTTTTACTTTTATTTGAATTTTTGTTTAGCTTTTTCTATTGATTTTGATTTGTAATTGTTTTTTATTGTTATTTGTTTGATTTTTTACAAATAAATATTGGAAACTACAATTATTGCAGTAAATGTGAAATTTGAAGATTGAATTTGCACCAAAATGGAATTTGGATGTAATAAGGTAGCACTCATTTTTTTATAATTATTTATTTCAATTTAATTTTAGAAAGTCATTTAAATTTATTGTTTCAATCTTGTGGATGTAAAATTTTACTCAATTTTACTTAATCTTAGGAGAACATGTTTCTTAGAAGAACAAAGACACCAACTCAAATCCTTTGTATCATCATTTACATTAAAGTCAGGTGGAAGACATCAAGCATTACAAAACTTCAACATCTTGCATTGTCTTAAGGGGTAAAAAAGTAGAATACAAATCATCTAGAAAAATACCATAGGAGTGGCCCATTCAACTCTGAGAATAAGATTATGAAACTATCATTAAGATTAATATATGAAGATCTGGTAAAAAAATTATGATTTCAAGGAAGCCTCCATGGATTTACAAATTAATAAGCATAACATGTTTCTATTTTATACGCTCTAGCAGCCGCTAGGATTATTTATTATTTGTAAATAAGGTTCCTATCAATTTCAAAATGTATTTAAGATTAAACCATGCATAACCAGGAAAAAAATGTTTTTATTTCAAAGAAGACAACATTGATGTGTGAAATACAAGTGTAAAGTACGTAGATATGGGAAACCTCATTCTTTTATTGGTATATTATTCATGATTGTCTCTTCACCCAAGTCGAGAAAAATAATATCTTGCCCAAAAAAGAATTGGAAAAAATGATTGCGCACTGTGAATCTTTAAGAACCTTAAGGTAGTTACTTTATTCCATAAAAATGCATAATACATTGTTGGATTTGGAAGCAAAGTATATAATTCAAACACCAATTGTGCATTTGAATGTTTTCAATGATCTACACATGTTTTTGTGCTCTCCTACATGTTTCAACCATGTACATAATTTAATATAGATTTTGAATCAATCTTATAGTTTCCATCAAATCTCTAGTATGTTGGGGTTTTGAGAGTAATTTCTTCTTTGACCTCGTGTGAAAAGAATCTCATGTCATCGATCAAAAGTATATTGTTTTCACCATAGACATTACCATAAATGTCTACTATCTACTGGCTTGTTTTTTATTTGAACTTACATTCTTAATATCCCCAAATGAACTTGAAGTTGGTCTTTCACAGCGATCTAAATTTTTTGATGAACATGTATTTCACCGTTGTTGAATCCATAAATGAAGACCATAAGGTAGTGTCAAAATATTTTGATGCAATACTTATCAAGTCAGCACTAAACTCTCATTCAAAGTATTCAATATTCCCAGATCTAAAATATGGAACCATATTACGAGGTATTTTATTGCCAATACCAGAAATTCCAAACAGAAAACCTTTAACTCCCAAAACTAGTAATTTCGTGGCTTCCCAATAGGATCTATAAAAACAACTCATAATCAATGTAAGCTTCTAAAAGTGATTAAGAACAAGGCATCAAATTATTTAATCATAACTCAAAAACAACTTATAAAACAACTTATAAAACTATAATATCATCTCAATCACAGTGAAGATATAAATACTACCTACTTTTAAATTTGTAATCTCAACATATAAAATAAAGAGTGACCATATGACTATACGAATGAATATCATTGTAAAAACATTTTGAAATAATTAATAGTTATATATTTTCTATTTTCTGTAATTTTTGGATGCCCTCCACAACACTCAAACCCTAACACAATATGTTTGTTATGTTTATGTACAAATTGGTCATCAACCACTTATCTTTGAAACAATTTTCTTCATTGGATTTCTTCCCCACCATAAAATTTTCTAGAGGGTTTCCCTTTGGGCCCATTGTAATACACAATGTGTTTCTAAGGCCGAAAACAATACCATCTCTACTCCAAATATTTTGGAGATATTTTACTGTAATTTCTTCTTCTACACAACAATGTTCTTTACCAAAAATAATAAATGGTTTGAAATCAAGCACAATTTTTTTCAAAGCCTTATTCAACTTTTCAACTTCAATGCAAGAGAGATAGCTAGACCAAAATCCCACTTCACATTTTGATGCCAATATCTTTAAAAATTCCTTGATCCCACCTCACAAGTTGAGAGTCTCTTTACCAAACTTGATTGTCAAGTATTTGTAGGGTTGGTTTTTCTCATAGAGTAAACCCTCCAAATCTAAAATAATTAAATAATCCTCTTGGCCAACTACATAGAAGTAATTTTTCTCAATTGTCCACAATTTGATATTAACTAATTCAAATAATAAAAATTTCAGTATGTTAATACTTATTGATTGAGACTCCATTTTGGATTCCCTTGCATTCCCCTCTATAGGTTCTTGTGATGTTCATTCTATATAAAAATAGTAATCAATTCAAAATAAATTTTAAGTTGATGTAAAAAATATGTGAAACAACTCACTTTTATACAATATTGTATAGATGTAATTGTATATTAGTGACCAATAGGTGTAATCCATTAATGCCTGGAATATTTTTGGGTTGATAAAGATATGATGGGCTTTGAGAGCACTAATAGAACACTATATAGAAGTAATTTTTTTATTTTCCAAAAATAAATATTAACCAATAAACCAAAAATTTACTCAATTCAAAATAAATCTAATTAAAAGATGCAGGTTAGTGACTGCTAGGGTAATACATATTACAAATAAAATACTTTGTCATAGGTTCCTTTAATTATGAGGGTCTTATAAATGGTTTTCTTTATAATTGTATATGACTATCATACCATTTTTTGTCTACGAGTTCATGCATGATGTGCCAAAACCTCCCCATTTGGCATCAAATCTGAAAAAAATTAAAGTTATTATAAAAATATGTAAGCAATGGCAATTGAAAACATCTTATAGCGATAAATTTATAAAACGAGTATTTCACAGTCACCTTTTATAGATTCATTGGATGGATGGTCAACAACATATGGGGTGACAAGTTTAATTGGTTGCGACATACTAAGATCAACATCATCTTCTTTGTTTGTATGTGGAGAGGAAGAGACGGTGTCTTCCTCTATTATTTGGTTGTCTGCATAAATATTGTATGTATTAGTTCAAATGCATTAAACTAATAGAATTGTTTAAAGTGATCTTAATCAATGTACCTTTTTTCAAATGAAAATAGTAATGTTTTAAAAACATTTATTGATCATGTGATTCAATAATAAAATTTTGGATAGACCTGAGTCAACCAAAGCCTACACTACAATACTACCATTGTACAACACTATAACTAGAGAATTATCGAAAGCAAGTCGAGTGAACATATGAGACCAAAAAAATAAGATCTCTCATAAAAAAGGATGTGTCTTTCCTCGTAGGACAATTTTTCTTGCAGTCACCATTTGCTATGGAAGTTGATCCATCCAATCCATGGCAATTTTAATTATATTCTCGATCATCAAAATCAAAATTGTGCACATTAGTTATTCTATACATAAGACATAAGCTCTTAAAATTTCCACTACTATAGTAAAATTTGTAACACCCTTCCACAACTGATTTCCCCTTAGCTTTGACTTGTTGCATGTAATTTTTTATCATCTCCCTTAACATTTTTAAAAATCAATAGGTAAGAACACAATAATTGGACAATTTAACTGACTAGATCCAACAACTGTAAGGAGGTCCATTATTGCATCAGAATTGGGTACACTAGAAAAATTACAAAAATCTTCGATCAAAAATCCTACATTGAATGGATTAGTCAATGGAATAGAACATATTATTGACTAGAGCTAGATGGATATGCACATTGACAGGTAAAGTCTTAAGTGTCTTCCATCCTTGTTGGAATATTTTGTTCCATTACAATCACGTATTTATATATAATTGTTTAAGCTACCACTAGGAGAACCTCGCCACTTCAAAGATCAAATTTTCTATTTATTGATTTTTCACTTCCTCCATAATCAAATTTTATTTTTCCTTTAGTTTCTTCTCCCAAGAGTACACACAACTGGTGGTAGTGAGATTCATGCACACCATATTTTTCAACAATATTTTTCTCAGTGCATTCTACCAATACACAATTGCATGGATATTTACTTTTTTACATATTTTAGAAATTTTTCTCATCCTTTTGTCTTCTTTTACTCTTTAATAGTAAGAATATAAAGTCTCCACTATGACATTGTTAGTGAAAATCTAAAACACCCCTAAATGACCTTCAAAAACTGCAATAAGAATTGGGACATTTAGTGTGATTGCACAACATTGAGTTTTCTCCAAGGTGTGGTACCAAGGTGAGAAAACTCTCCAGAGAAAGCTAGTTCTTACCCCTCTGTTTAGGTGTATGCATGAATTTTACAGAGGTTCAATGCTAAATCCTACTCTAGATTCCAAGGAGATAGAGTTGAAGATGCAAAAAAAGGGGAAACAAAACTAAGCTAAAATGGTGATACACCAAAGGAGTGATGAACTTTTGTTTTGTAAATAAACATAGATCATAAGAATGTAACATAGAACATGCACAGATTTCCAAGATATAATGAAGGATCAGAAGACAATAATAACACATGAAAGGATTGAAAAATCATTCACAGAGCATGCATTATCATTCCCAGTTTTTAATACGATGCATTACAATGGCAAGGAGGCAAAATATGTGTTGTAGCCTATATGAGAGGTCTGAAACTCCACGAATCCACTTGCTAAGGAGAAAAGGGGAGCCTGTAAGAGAAAAACATCCAAAAACAAAGGATTAAATCCTTTCCATTTATAGCTGAAGCAAGGAGAGAGAAAATAGAGGAGGAAGTAAATCAGATCTTCTAATTCAACAATCCACCATTAATTCCTTTCAAATCGGCCTGCAAACCTATCGAATCGACTCCTCTGCTTCTATTTTTGCATGTTGGAGAAAAAATGATGAATTTGGTGAAACAAAGCTCTCAAAGTAATCTAATCTTGGATTAATGGCATGAGAAGATGTTTTAGGGTTTTTCCCTCATCAAATTGAGTTGATTCTTCATCCTTGGCATGTGGGAGAAGGCAACCATGGCGGATTGAGCAAAAATGACCCATTCGAAGCAATTTGGTTTGCATTAAAGGCATGAAAGATTTTTCTAGATTTTTCTTCCTCAAAACCTACAAAAAAATGATGTTTTTATGCCTCCAATGCATAGAGGAGATCACGATATTTCCAACGAGTCCGATTTTTCCCAAATCTGATCTCTGGATCGAGAGATATGCCTATCTGAAGATTTAGGGAAAAATCAGGTCATAAATTCAGGCACAAATTACGTCAAAAAAGGCAACAAATCAGATTTGAAAATGGGTCCACGGGCCCAAATTTTACTTTTTGCACTTTTGCAAAAATTTCCCAAAACACTCCACATCTCTGCACCTCCGATGACACGTGGCACTTCCCAATTTGTTGATAGGATCACGGGCTCAAATTTCACCTTTTTCCCTTTGATTTAAAATTGGGAAAATTTCCCAAAAAAATCCATGCCCCTGCTCTCCCGATGACACATGTCAACTTCTAGTTCGGTGCGGAGGTGCGGCCAAAAATTTTCCCTTCTCCTTCGTAGGCTCACGGGCCAATTTGGACTTTTGAGTTTTTAGCCAAAGAGGCTAAGTGTCAACAATTTCTCCATGCCTCGCCAACTTGCTTCCTTCCTTCATGGGCCCATAGGCCGGCTTGTGACTTTTTGCCTTTTAGCCAAAAGGGCTAAGTGTCAAGTTTTCTTCCGCCAACCCACCAACTCGCCTTCATCCTTGGGCAAAATTTACATCCCACCTCCTTCGAGCCATAACTTTCAAAATATTTGGAGTTAGGAGGACTTCTTTACCTTTCTGGAAAGGGGAAGAAAAATCCTATTTGATGCAGCTATCTCTAGGAACTTTTGAGTGATTCAAAGTTGCAAAAATCTGCCTATAGGAAAAGGAGGGAAGAATCAAGGCAAGTTAACCAAAACAAGCATGGGCTTATTTTGAATAACAATTTTAGCAACTCGGAGGGTCATCTTCTTCCTAGATGAATTAACCAGCTACCTGAAGCAATCCATTGGGCAATGGAGTCATGAACTTAACTACTTGTTACTCTCAATTCATTAGAAAATCTCTAAGATGAAGATTGTGAGAGTAGAAAATTACTTTGACTTGGAACATGATCTACAAAAGATGCATCTTTGGGGAAAAAAACCTATGTCAAAGCACTTATGGAAATGTAAATCTAAGCTACAACAAAACAATGTGCATAAGCACTTAGAGGAATGAAAATAATCTAAGCTAATATGTACAAGGTGAGAACTTTCCCTTCTAGTAGCAATGCATTAGATGGATTCCATTAACTAGAATTTACAGTTCCTCACCATCCAATGTAGATAATTGGAAGGCATTGCTATTTTTGCATTTTGTGACCATGTAGGGGCCACTCCAAATGGCATCAAATTTTGAATGTCTTGTTGTATTTTCTTGGTCTCGTATTCCATTTCAACACTAAATCTCCAACTTGGAAAGTTATAGCCTTAGCTTTCTTATCAAATCTTCTCTTGATCAATGCTTGGTCCTTTTCCATTGTTTGGGCTGCATGCTCTCTGGTTTCTTGGAGTTCCATCAATTCTACATATCTAACCTCTATGGGCTCACACTCCAACAATTCCAATTGTTTCACGAGTTCAAATGTTGTCAATCAAGTGATATAGACAAAGCGCCTCTTTCCCATAAACAAGTTTGAATGGAGAGTTATATGTAAATCTCTTGGGAGTTATCCTATCATCCCATAGAGCTGATTTGAGATTAGTGTGCAAAGTCATCTTATTTTCATCAAGAGTCCTCTTGCTGATCCTTAATAGATTCTTTTTGTGGACTCAGCTTGGCCATTACCTTGAGGGTAATAATTTGATGAAGTTCTCAAATAGATCCCATTTATAATAGCCCATTCATTTACCTTTGATCCTATGAATGCCAATGCATTATCTGATATTATAGTGGAAGGTATACCAAATCTAGTTGTTATCCCTTCATATAAGTCTAGAATGCTAGATCCATTTGCCTCTTTGAGTGCCATTGCCTCTGTCTATTTGGTGAAGTAGTATGTTGCTATTAGAATCCATTTGTGCCCTTGGCTTGAGTTTGGATTAATGACTCTAATGAAGTCCAAACCCCATTGCATGAATGGCTGGTCAACTGAGATTGGGTGCAATGGAAGTGCTGCTAACCTCTCTTTCCCGTGAAGAATGCAAAATTATCGCACCTCTTGATCCATTCATAACAATGACTAAACACTTTGGGCCAATAATAACCAGCCTTAATGATCTTGAGAGCTTTCAATCTTGGAGTAAAATGACCCCACTGAGTCCATTATGGAACTCTTCTAACATTTTCTCAATCTGATTTGTCCCAATGCACCTCAGTAACACTCCATTGATATCTTTTTGAACAAGACGCCATCAACAAGTACATATAGAATAGCCTACAATCTGAAGTGTCTTCATTTGGATTTTTTCATCTCTCGGAGGGCATAGGTGTATTTGTAAGAAGTGCATTATGTCTTGGGTCTAGCAAGGAGTGAGCACATCACCATTTTATTCTTGAACATCTCTTTGTTCTTGGTTGTCTTGCAACACCAAAACAACACTCTTCTCTTTGCTTGCTTCAATTGGTTGACTCAAGGCCAATTTCTCACACAATCCCTTTCCTCATACCAGCTTGGTGAATTTGATCTCAATGTCATACTCCATGACATGAGTAATCCACCCTACATGTTTTTCATTTAGATATTTGTTGAGGAGGAAGTTTTTAACTCCCACATGAGAAACCAAGTAGTTGAACCTTGTTGTTTGAAACTAGATGCTTAAATTTCTTTAAGCTCCTAATCACTGCAAGAACATGCTTCTCAATGAAGGAATACCTTACTTCATAGTCCTCCAAGCTTTAGCTAAACAAGGCAATTGATTGCTCTACATTTTCTTTGTTACATGTTGTACTAAAATTGCAGAAATTATATCACCACCACCAAATGCATAAAGGAAGAAGTCTTTGGAGAAATCGGGTTACCGAGAGTTGGATCCCATGAGATAGCTTCTTTGATTACCTCAAAACTTGCCTTAATTTCAGTTGTCCATTTGAATGTCATACTTTTCTTCAACATCATAGTTATTTGCTTAACAAGGGCTACAAAGTTTAGAACAAACCTTCAAAAAAATTGATTCTTCCTAAGAAACATTGAAGAGCATTCTTATAACTTTGAAATGGAAGTGCTCTTATTGCTTCAACCCTCTCTAGATCAATTGCTAACCATTATTTGGAAATAATGTGGCCTAGGATCTTGCGTTCATGAGCTAGGAATATGCATTTTTTGGGATTTAAGGATACCCCAAATCTTCTACATATTTGGAACACTTGTCTCAAATGAAAGAGATGGTCTTCGAACTTTTAGAAAATACAAGTAATATCACCTAGGTATATCAACACTATTTTGTTGATAAATGCCTTAAATGCCATATCCATTTCCCTTTGGAAAGTAGCTCGGCATTAGACAACCCAAATGGAATTTTCCTATATGCATAGGTTCCCCATTTGGTGGTGAAGTCTGTTTTGAACTAATCATCTTCCTTTACCATGATCTCATTATACCCCGAATATCCATCTAGCAGGTGAAAACCTCTCAAAGCCAAAGAACAACTTGCAAAATCTGCTCCATAGAAGGAAGTGGGTAGTGATCTTTGAGGGATGCTCTATTCAAATATCTAAAGTATACACACAACCTGATTTCTCCACTCTTCTTTCTAACTGGAACCACGTTTGTAACCCATCTGGAATGCTTGATGGGGAATATGATACTTGCCTCTATTAACTTATTCAATTCCCTCTTCATGAGAGGCTCAATGTGTGGGTTGACCGGTCTCTATTTTTGCCTAATGGGCTTAACACTTGGATCTAGTTCAATTGTGTCTTGAGCTAGCTTGGGATTGAAACCTCTCAAGTATTCATAGCTCCAAGAAACTACTTTTATCCAAAATTCCCCCAGTGGTAAATTTGACAACATGCAAAACAAAGCTTGGGGCTGAAGAAATTGCAAAAATTGGCTAAGTCCTAGTCTAGGTGGTCTGTGGGATAGTTGGGACATCGGGGCATGAATCAGCTGAAAAGCCGCCAGCGATCCGACAAGAATTGGGACGCGGACGCGAAAATCCGAACCGGCCAAAAAAATGAAGAAAATGCCTAAGTCTTTGTTTCACACAGTTGGGACATCCGGGACAAAAGTATGCGAAGGACGCGGATCGGCCGGTTTGGTGCAAGTCAGTCCATTTCGGGTGGTTCGGAGAAATTTGTCCCAGGCAGTTCGGGACAATTGGGACAAAAGTACGTGAAGGACGTGAACCGGCCGGTTTAGACGAAACAGGGAACTTTCATTTGGGACATCCGGGTCAAAGGTACACGAGGGACGAAAAGTCGAAGGAGCCGAGAGTGAATCAAATCTTGCCACGTTTCTTCACCTCAAACAGGGACAAGGAAGCCCGAATCGGGCGGTTCGGAGAAATTTGTCCCAGGCAGTTTGGGACATCGGGTCAAAAGTCCATGAGGGATGTGAAAGACCGGGAGAGCCGCCAATGAATCGCAGCGTGACATGTGTCACAAGGGGAAGTGCAATGGAAATTGGCTAAGTGTTTTTGGCCAAAAATTTCAAAGGACAAGGTTTGAAGGGTTGCCCGAGCCAATAGACATAGACACGTGTCCTATGGAGCAGGAATGCAGAGCTTAGGGAGGACTTAGAAAATTTAGCAAAATTTTTGGCCAAAAAAATAAAAGGTAAAGGTTCTCCCATGCCCCTGTCATCAAACCAATGCATGCCATGTGTCCCCTGTCATCAAACCAATGCATGTCTTTTGATCCAGAGCTCAAATTTACACGTTCTTTATATCAATGGAAAGTCAAGAAATTCTCTACATGATTCCGGGGTCAATATTGCATTTTGGTTCAGTTTGGAGTGAGAAAATTGAGAAACACCTCTGGCGTGTAATAATAGACAGAAGTGACATTTCAACAACCAGCTTTAATACAACTGACGTTCGCCGTTTCGCTAGACAAGTCGGCCATTTCGCCAGGATTCACCGCTTCTACCATAATGAGATGAGTTAAATGCAACCTAGAAGTGGTTGGGGTAGATCTGGATTTCCTCTCTCTTCCCTCTCTCATTCTTCCTATATATTGTAAAGAGGGGCTTCTTTCTAAAGGTCAAACATATCTGTTTTGCTCCTCCCTTATTCTCTCTATCATCAAAGCGAATTTGTGGAGTTTGAACCTCCCATTTGAAAGCGCAATGCGATTCGCCTCTTGGTATTTTGTAGTGTATTGTATCAATCTTTGGAGCAAGTAATGCATGTCTGTGGATGATTCTCAACCCTCTCTGTGTTCATTTGCATCCTCTTGATCTTTCGCCGTGAATTTTGTTATCAGTGCATGATCTTGCATCACATTTGAATGGTCTATGTTTATTGGCAAGATACGTGTTCTTCATTCCTTGATGCATCACCTCTCGTTAGCTTACGTTTATTTCTTATGCATCTTCTTACCCTGTCTCTCTTCAAGCGAGATTAGATTAGGTTTTGAGTAAAACCTCAACATTTTTGGGTGCATCTCGAAGAGAGGAATAGGAACCAACCTTCTCTAGAGATTCCTTTCTCATTTTTACAAGTCCCACACTTGGAGAAAGGATTCAATGTTGTGCTATCACACTAGATGCTAGATTGATCAAACTAGAAATCTGATCAAGCATCCGTGGGTGTCTTTGTGATTTTATACTGCTTGATTTTGGCATGCCGGTGGGACCAAAGGTCTCATTTTTATAAGCAGCAAAGTTGATGTGCATCTCGCTATAATTTTCTTTCTTGAAAAGAGCTATTATTTACATATCGACAACTCCAAGGGGAAGAATCAACTTGTTTGATGAGTGCGGCCCGAAAACTCATGAGAAGAGTCACCACAAGGTCAAGAGTTTGAGAAGGAGAAGAAGAAGAAGAGTCACCAATCAAGCACCTAATTTGGCTCCTTCTCCCACTCCTAGAAATCAAATTTCAAATGAAGCTTCCACTTCATCTCCAAGTGCCCCAAATGAGCTTCAAGAAGTCATGAAGCAATTGCAAAACCTAGGCAATGAGCTGGTTACTCTCAAAAGGCAACAGCCCAAGGTTTTAGACCTTCTTATCAACCCCAAGCTCAGCCTAAAAGGCAGCCATACCAACCACAAAGGCCACCTAATCCAGCTGCAAATATGAATCAAACAAGGCCTCCTACCAATAGACCATTTCAGCCCTATAATCCAAATGTCATATCTACCTCTAAGGCATTGGTGCCAACACAAAACAACATTACCCAGGAGTACGATTGGTGTTTTCCATGCAATGAGCCTCATAATCAATCCATGTGCTTCAATGGTGCTTTGACTCAAGCATTAATGGTGACAACTACTGGTGTGGAGGGTGAGAGCAGTCAAGAAAATAGCCAACAACAAGAAACATTCCAACAGCAATCAGCCCCAAATGACACCACATTGGTAAATTAGCAAGCAGAGGATTTTTGGTATGAACCAGGTAGTTTCTCAAGGTGTTGCAGCCAACACAAGATCAAAAAGGAGGAATTTGGGTGAAGAAAAGCCATTAGCCCCAACCAATCCACAACCTTCCATGGCTCCACAAATGATTGGCAAACAAAATCCAATTTCAAATGCACAAGGGCAGCCAAGAACAGCTCCTAGACCAACTCAAATACCAGTTATTGCTGCCCACGCAAGGAGTGAATGTACAAGCAAAGGGACAACAAAGGATACTTCATCCCCATTCAACATCATTGATCAGATGAAGAAGACAAATGTTAATATATCAATGTGGGAATCCCTATCTATCCCAGGCCAAAGAGATCTGCTACAAGCTGCCATGAAGGACTGGTCAACTTCAAATCAACAGGTCCAAAGGCAAGAGAAGGTACTTACAAATGCTGCCCAGCCTGAGGGAAATCATGGAGGACAACAAGGTAAAATGTTGAAACCCCCTCCTTTCTATGTTTCATTAATCATTGGAAATCAGCTAGTGCACAATTGCATGATAGACTCAAGGCGAGTAGCTTAGTAATGCCTAAACAAATAGCTGATCAGCTAGGGCTCCGATGATCAAACAATATACAAAGGGGTAGTGCAGCTAGATGGGACAACAGTAGCAATAGTTGGAGTGATTAAAAACTTGAGTCTTACCTTGCATGCATGTCCAAACGTTGTTGTTTTACAAGATGTATCAGTCATAGACCTTCCACCACTCTTTGCCCTTTGCTTGTCAAGGGACTTCACAGCCAAGATTGGAGGATATTTGTCTGCTGATTGGTCACACATGCTGTTCAGAATGAGGTATGGAACCAAAGCCACAATCAGGTCAGAACCTATTGCAAACTTCCATATTGAGCCTTACACTCCAAGTCAGATCAACGCCAATTGTTCAGCATTTGATCAAGAAGACCACCCAAGCACTGATGAGGCTGACACCAAGGTTGGAAGCATCCTGACCTAACTCTTAATGAATGGGCAAACAAGATACATGTATTTGATCCTTATCAAGAAGTGGAAGAATTTGAGCTAGGGGTATATTGCATACATGAAGAAAATTAGCCTATTCCTAGCATCACCAAGCCAAACCACAAAGATGACAATGAGGTATGGCAGCTATTTTTTGATGGATCAAGGAGTAGACAAGGTGCAGGAGGTGGAGCCATGCTTGTTTCACCTCAAGGAGTAAAGTACTATTCAGCTTTTAGATTTCAGTTTGCATGCTCTAATAACACTGCTGAATATGAAGCCTTGGTGCAAGGGATGCATTGGGCAATAAAGAGAGGAATAAAGAACTTGCAAGTCTTTGGGGATAGTGAATTGATTGTAAATCAGGTCAGGGGACAACATGCTGCCAAGAATGATCTACTCAAGTGCTACAAGAACAGGGTGTGGGACCTCATGGAAGATTTTGAGGGTTTTGGCATCAAATCCATTCCTAGGAAAGAGAATCAAGCTGCTGACAGGCTTGCAGCAGTAGGGGCAGCCTTTGACATTGTGGAAAGCATTCAACAAGACAAGGTATAGCCAAACATCCACATGATTGTGAGGCCTTCAATTCTGGATAACAATGTCAGTTGGCAAGTGTTTGAAAATGACCAGCAAATCATCCATTTCTTGCAAGAAGAAGCTGAGTTCTCAGCCAAGAATCAAGAAAAATTGGAACAGCAGTATGGTGACCAAGTGGTACAGCTGAGAACTAACAAGCTGCCCAAGGGACTTATCACTTTGGAGTCCATTTTTAACCCCAATGATCAGTTTAGAAAGGAGAAAGCAAACATTCAAGTCAAGAGAGAGGATTCAGTATCCATCTTGGTAGAAGAGAACAAACCATTGCAAATTGGAAGGATGACAACTGAACAAGAAAGGTATGAGTTCATACAGCTATGTCAAGAGTTCCCTGATGTGTTTTCTTGGAGCTATGAAGACTTGAAAGGTTTCAATCCCAACTTAGCTCAGCATACCATCGAATTAGATCCAAATACTAAGCTGTTAGGCGAAATAAAGACCAGTCAATCCACACATGGAGCCTCTCATGAGGAAAGAATTAGACAAGCTGATTGAGTCAAGGATCATATTCCCAATCAAGCATTCTAGTTGGGTTGCCAACTTAGTTCCAGTCAGAAAGAAGAGTGGAGAGATCAGATTGTGTGTTGACTTCAGAGACTTGAATAGAGCCTCTCTCAAGGACCATTACCCACTCCCTTCCATGGAGCAAATATTGCAAGTTGTAGCTGGTTCAGAAAGGTTCTCATTGCTTGATGGATATTCAGGCTATAATCAGATAATGGTGAAGGAAGAAAACCAGTTCAAGATGGCTTTCACCACTAAATGGGGCACATATGCCTACAAGAAGATGCCATTTGGCCTATCAAATGCTGGAGCCACTTTCTAAAGGGTAATGGATATGAAATTCAAGGGGTTGATCAATAAAATAGTTTTGATATATCTTGATGACATCACTGTATTCTCCAAAAATGCAGTAGATCACCTCTTTCATCTGAGGCATGTATTTTAGAGGTGTAGAAGATTTGGGGTATCATTGAATCCCAAAAAATGCATATTCCTGGCTCATGAGGGAAAACTTCTAGGCCATATTTTTTCAAAGGAGGGATTGACGATTGACCCAGAAAGAGTTGAAGCAATTCGAGCGTTTCCATTGCCAAGTCACAAGAAGGCTCTTCAAAGCTTCTTGGGAAGGATCAATTTTGTCCACAGGTTTGTTCCAAACTTTGCAGCTCTCGTAAAGCCAATAACGCTGATGTTAAAAAAGAGCATGGCATTTAAGTGGACATCTGAAGGCAAGGAAAGTTTTGAGGCAATAAAAGAGGCTATATCTCAAGCTCCCACTCTCGTCAATCCAGACTTCTCCAAGGGTTTCATGTTATACACCTTTGGTGGTGGAGACACAATTTCTACAATCCTGGCACAACAAAACAAAGAAGGATTAGAACAACCAGTTGCTTTCTTCAGTCAAGGCTTGGAGGAATATGAAACTAGGTACTCTTTCATTGAAAAGCATGTACTTGCAAAGTGATCGGAGTTTAAAGAAATTCAAGCACCTAGTCTCGAAAAACAAGATCCAATTATTGGTCTCTCATGCGGGAGTCAAGGACTTCCTTCTAAACAAGAATCGAATGGGAAACATGCGGGATGGATAACTGTGTCATGGAATATGACATCGAGATTAAGGTCACCAAACTAGTACGTGGAAGGGACTATGCGAACAACTAGACTTGAGTCAACTAGTTGGAAGCGGGTAATGGAAGAGAGGCTGTCTTGGTACTACAAGATGGTCAAGAACAGGAAAATGATGATGTGCCCACTCCCTGTTGGACTCAGAATATGATACACTTCCTACGAGATAGGCCTATGCCCTCCAGAAATGAGCAAAGCAAAGAGGAGATACTTTAGATTACAATCCATTCCATATGTGCTTGTTGATGGTGTTTTGTTTAAGAAATATGTGAATGGAGTGATGCTGAGATGCATTAGCACAAATCAGATTCAAAGGGTGTTGGAAGAGTTCCATAGTGGACCAGCTAGTGGTCATTTTGCACCAAGAGTGACAGCTCTAAAAATCATGAAGGTTGGTTATTATTGGCCTAAAATATTCAGTGATTGCTATGCATGGATCAAGAGGTGTAAGAATTGTGCATTCTTCACAGGAAAAGAGAGACTTGCTGCCCTTCCATTACATCCAATCTCAGTTGACCAGCCATTCATGCAATGGGGTTTGGACTTCATTGGAGTCATTAATCCCAATTCAAGAAAAGGGCACAAATGGATTTTGACAGCCACGGACTATTTCACCAAATGGACGACAGAGCACTCAAAGAGGTAACTCGAGTCTAAGCATCTTAGACTTTTATGAGGGGATAACAACCAGATTTGGTATACCCGATACAATAATCTCCGATAATGCATTGGCATTCATAAGTTCCAAGATTACAGAATGGGCTGTCAAGAATGGAATCTATTTGAGCACCTCTTCAAATTATTACCCGCAGGGTAATGGACAAGAAGAGTCCACGAACAAAAATTTGCTAAGAATCATCAGGAGAACTCTAGATGAAAATCAAAGAACATGGCATACCAAGCTAAAATCAGCATTATGGGCTGATAGAATAACACCAAAGAGGTCTACAAGTAATTCCCCTTACAAGTTGGTCTATGGAAAAGAGGCAGTATTGCCTATATCATTAGAACTACCTGCATTAGAGTTCATGAAGCAGTTGGAGTTGGTTGAGTTTGAACCAATGGAGGCCAGGTATGCAGAGTTGATGGAGCTGCAAGAGATCAGAAATCAGGCATCCCAAGCAATGGAAAAGGGTCAAGCTTTGATCAAGAAGACCTTTGATAGGAAGGCCAAGGATAGATCCTTCCGAGTTGGAGATCTAGTGTTGAAATGGGATGTGGATAGAGCAAAGCCGGAAGGCATTCAAAATTTGATGCCATTTGGAGTGGCCCATACATGGTCACGGGATGTAAGGATAGTAATGCCTTCCAATTGTCTACATTGGATGGAGAAGAACTCCCGATTCCGGTTAACGGAATCTATCTTAAACATTGCTACTGAAAATAAAAGGTTTACCCTTGTAAATATTAGCCTAGATTTCAATTCCTCTAAGTGCGTATGCACATTGTCTTGTTGTAGTTAGGTTTCTGTTTCCCTAAGTGCTTTGGCACAGGTTTTGTTGCTCCTAGGTTGGATTTCTATAGTTCAGCGTGCTCTCGGAGAAGGAGTTGCGGTATCAGGCTCGGGATCAGATATCAGGTTGGTTTCAGGTTATTGCTTATGACTCCATGCCCAATGGATTACTTGTGCCACGATCTTCTACCTAAGAGGTAGGTGACCCCACCGAGTTGCCAAATTGTTATCCAAAATTCCCCCTAGGGTAAATTTGACAACATGCAAAACAAAGCTTAGGGCCGAAGAAATTGCAAAAATTGGCTAAGTCCTAGTCCAGGTGGTCTGCGGGACAGTTGGGACGTCGGGGCATGAATCGGCCGAAAAGTCTGCGGTGTAGTCCGCAAAGCAATTGGGACGGTGGGACACGTGAGACATGAAAAGCCTAACGGCTGAAAAAATGAAGAAAAATGCCTAAGTCTTTGTTTCGCACAGTTGGGACATCGCACAAAAGTACGTGAAGGACGCGGATCGGCCGGGTTTGGCTCAAGTCACCCATTTCGCTTTGTTGGAGAAATTTTTCCCAGGCACTCCGGGACAGTTGGGACAAAAGTACGTGGAGGACGTGAACCGAATGGTTCAGAAAAGATAGGGAACTTTCGTTTGGGACATCCGGGCCAAAGGTACGTGAGGGACACGAAAATCCGAAGGAGCCGAGAGTGAATCAAATCTTGCCACGTGTCTTCACCTCAAACAGGGATAAGGAAGCCCGAATCGGGCGGTTCGAAGAAATTTGTCCCAGGCAGTTTGGGACATCTGGGCCAAAAGTACGTGAGGGATGTGAAAGACCGAGAGAGCCGCCAACGAATCGCAGCGTGACACGTGTCACAAGGGGAAGCACAATGGAAATTGGCTAAGTGTTTTTGGCCAAAAAATTTCAAAGGACAAGGTTTGAAGGGTCGGCCCGAGCCAATAGACACAGGACACGTGTCCTATGGAGCAGGGAGTGCGGAGCTCAGGGAGGACTTAGAAAATTTAGCAAAAGTTTTGGCCAAAAAACTAAAAGGTAAAGGTTCTCCCGCGCCCGTCATCAAACCAATGCATGCCATGTGTCCCAAGTGGCGGGGCACGGGGGGAAAATGAGAATTTTTCCAAAGTATGAAAAATGTTGAAATTTCAAAGGAGAGCCCGCGGAAAGGTGGAGGAGAGAGAATTACTCATCCAATCAGCACCCGACACGTGTCATCCAAGTGGCAGAGTGCGGGAAAAATTCAAATGTTTTCCCGCCGATCTGTTTTGGGCCGTTTTTCCCTAAATCTTCAAACGATCATATCTTTTGATCCAGAGCTCAGATTTGCACGTTCTTTATATCAATGGAAAGCTGGAAAAATTCTCTACATGATTCCAGGGTCAATATTTCATTTTGGTTCAGTTTGGAGTGAGAAAATTGAGAAACACCTCTGGTATGTAATAATAGATAGAAGTGACATTTCAACAACCAGCTTTAATACAACAGACAGTTCGCCGTTTCTGCTAGATAGTCCGCCATTTTGCCAGGATTCACCGCTTCTGCCATAATGAGATGAGTTAAATGCAACCTAGAAGTGGTTGGGGTAGATCTAGATTTCCTCTCTCTTCCCTCTCTCATTCTTCCTATATATTGTAAAGAGGGGCTTCTTTCTAAAGGTCGAACATTTCCTGTTTTGCTCCTCCCTTCTTCTCTCTATCAGGTGAATTTGTGGAGTTTGAACCTCCCATTTGAAACTATAATGTGACTCTGCCTCTTGGCATTTTGTAGTGTATTGTATCAATCTTTGGAGCAAGTAATGCATGTCTGTGGATGATTCTCAACCCTCTCTGTGTTCATTTGCATCCTCCCGATCTTTCACTGCGAATTTTGTTATCTGTGCATGATCTTGCATCACATTTGAATGGTTTGTGTTTATTGGCAAGATAGGTGTTCTTCATTCCTCGGTGCATCACCTCTGTTAGCTTAGGTTTATTTTTATGCATCTTCTTACCCTGTCTCCTTGGCAAGATTAGATTAGGTTTTGAGTAAAACCTCTACATTTTTGTGTGCATCTGAACAGAGGAATAGGAACCATCCTTCTCTGGAGAATCCTTTCTCATTTTTACAAGTCCCACACTTGGAGAAAGGATTCCATGTTGTGCAATCACACTGGATGCTAGAATGATCAAACTAGAAATCGATCAAAGCATCCGGGGTGCTTTGTGATTTTGCACTAATAACTACATCTGGGAACTCTTGGAAAATTTTCATGAATTCATACCTTTCTTGCTTGGTTACCACTTTACCAATTTGAAGTGACTTGCCTTCTCCAACCGAGATGGGATCTGAATCCTCTCCCTTGACTTGGATGTTTGCTTTCTCCTCCCTAAATTGATCATTAGGATTAAATATATAATCTAAAGTCACAAGTATTTTTGGTAGTTTATTGGTTTTGCTTTCCCAACTTTTCCGATTTTTGTCCGAGAACTCAACTTCCTCTTACAAGAAATTGATGATTTTTGGTCACTCTCAAACACTTACCAACTTGCATTATTGTTTGGCACCGATTGCCTCACAATCACACAAATGTTTGGCTGCATTTTATCTCTGTTGATACTCTCCACAACATCAAAAGTTGCTCTAACTTGTGTAATCCTATCAACAACTTGGTTCTCTTTCCTAGGGATGGAGTTGATGCCAAAGCCCTCAAAATCCTCAATGAGATCCCACACCCTATTCTTATAACTTTTGAGCAGGTCATTCTTGAAATCATGTTGTCCTTTAACTTGATTAACAATCATCTCACTATCACCAAAGACTTGTAAGTTTTTTTATTCCTCTCGTCCTTGACCAATGCAATCCATGTATCAAAGGCTCATATTTAGATGTGTTGTTAGAACATGCAAATTGAAATCTAAAAGCTAAATAATACTTAATTCCTTGAGGTGAAACAAGCATAGCTCCTCTTCCTGCACCTTGTCTACTTCTTGATCCATCAAAGAACAACTTCCATACCTCATTGTCATCTCTATGGTTTGGCTTGGTGATGCTAGGAAGAATCTGATTTTCTTCATGCATGTAATAGAATCTAAGTTTAGATTCCTCTATTTCCTTGTACGGATAAAAATCATGTACCTTGCTTTCCCATTCGTCAAGATTCAAATCTGGAATGCTTTTAACTTTGGTGTTAGCTTCATGTGTGCTTGGATAATTCTCTTGATCAAACGCTTAACAATTGGAATTGATTAGGCTTGGAGTATGAGGCTCAATGTGAAAACTTGCAATAGGTTCAGACCTGATTATGGCCTTGGATCCATACCTTGTCCTAAATAGCATGTGTGACTAATCAGTAGATAGGTATCCTCCAATTCTAGCTGTGAAATCCCTTGACAAACATATGGCAAAGAGTGGTGGAAAATCTATCACTGACACATCTTGTAAAATAGTGACATTAGGGCATGCATGTAAAGTAAGACTCAAATATTTAATTACCCCAACTCTTAACTCTTGTTTTCCCATCTAATTGAACCACCCCCTCGAGATATGACTTCATATTGAAGGCCCAAATATTCAGCTATTTTCTTGGGCATCACGGAACTACTTTCCCCATAATCAATCATACAATTATGTATTAGTTTATCCCCAATGATCAATGAAACATAGAATGGAGGGGGCTTAAAAATTTTACCTTTTGTCCTCCATGATTCTCCTCGGGATGAGTAGCATTTATGAGTACCTTCTCTTACATATGAGCTATCTGATTTGAGGTTGACAAATTCTTCATAGCAGCTTGTAATAGATCCCTTTGTCTTGGGATGCATAGTGATTCCCACATAGATATGCTCACATTGGTCTTCTTCATTTATTCAATGATGATAAATGGGGATGAACCATCTCTTTGTTGCCCTTTAGTCTGCACATTTTTTCTTATACATGGGCTAGAAGGTGGCTTGGGCTGTCCTTACACATTTCAAGTGCTTTTTCTTGCCAACACCTTATGGAGTGATGAAAGGTTTTGAATCACTTGGGCCTAATGAATGCCCTTCACCAATATTCCTCTTCTTTGACCATGTCTTAGCTGCTACACTTTGAGAAGATGTTTGATTCATACCACAAAATCCTGTAGCCTACCAATTCACAAGTGTAGTCTCATTTGGAGTTGTATCTTGTTGAAATGTCCCTTATTGTTGGTTTGTTTCTTGACTCACTTCACTCTCTACACTAGTTGTTATCACCATCAAAGTGTTATCTCATTTTTGAGTTTACGCCAAAAATGAGATAACCCTAAGAATTTTTTGAGCTGGTTTTCTAAGAATCACATTTCAGAGAGATAATCAGGGTTTTGGGTTTCACAAGAAAGACAACATGTGTTTTGGATGCTTCATGTCGTGTGTTCCCAAACCCGAAACCTGCATCAAGTAAGGTGAGTCGGGTTTGCAGACCTTCCAAGCATTGGAACATGCCTTTGTCAAAACATGCTTCATGTCGCGTGTCTTCCGATCCCCGAAGCCTAATTTACTCCTTTGTTTCGGGTTTCGAGACCATCAAGCATGATGCTTCATGTCACTTGTTTCCCGCAACCTGAAACCCAAATTGCTCTAAAACCCTTTGTGTCGGGTTTCTGGATATCCCAAGCATGCTGACATGGCATTAATGCCGAGTTGTCGGGTAGTTGGCACGTGTCAACTGAAGTGTATTAAATGTGAAATTTCTTATAAATATTCGAATTTCCACGTCATTTTTACCAGACGTACTTTTTACCTCATGGATTTTTGTGCATGCATCTTCGACTCAGAAACTTGACTCGCCTCTGTGCCTGATTGCATTGCTCATTTTTATCATTTCTTGTTCTAGTTGAAGGTATTTTTCTTCATTCTTTGTTTGTGGTTTTTGTGGAATAATTGTGTAAAGAATTCTTCCAGGTTTCTGTCTTTTCTTATCAGGGTTGTTGGGGTTTTATCTTTTCCATTTTGGGTGTTGCTTTCTAAATTAGGTTTGTGTTTTAGGGTTACCCCTTTGGAATAATCACTTTGTTTTATTCCCTAAGATGTCATTATAATTAAAAATATATTGGGGATATCAACAGTGAAGAAAAAATTACATGTTTCAACTCAACAATTACCCCATTCCCTCTTCTCGGGTTTCACAGGGTGCTTTGCAGTGTTAAAAACCCGTAGTATATCGGAAAGTTTAAAGTATCGGACATTCTGAACTCTCCGGCATCCTCCCAGTGTGTCGAGGTTTTTTGAACTCCCGGCATCCTCCTAGTGTGTCAGGTTTTCCAACTCTCTAGCATCCTCCCAGTGTGTTGGGTTTTCTAAACTCTCCGGTATCCTCCCAGTGTGTCAGGTTTTCCGAACTCTTTGGCATCCTCCCAGTGTGTCGGGTTTTTCCATCCTTTTGGCATCCTCCCGGTGTGTCGGGTTTTGAACTCTCCAAAGCATACTTCGATTACCTTCTCAAGCTGCCTAATTTTGAGGAATATGGAGATGTGGATCTCAAGTCAGCCCAAAAGCTTGGGACAATGATCACAAGGATTACATCAAGCACGTGAATAAGAAATTCCTAATCAAAGCCAAACCGGCTATTTCTAGGTTCCCAAGACTTGTTCCTAGAAGCAATTTCATTCAAGAAATCAATGATATCATTACTCTGTTGAGTCGGGTTTTGGTTTCCCGAGTCAAATGTTTTCCAAGGATGGATGTACCAGTTCATAATCATTATTAAGAAGAATCAATAGGGAATTGATTGGGGTACTCTTATCAGTAATGAGATAGATTCTCAAATGACAACAGTCATGTCTATGGGAAAGTTTTATATGTCCTCTTATGTCACCTATGTAATGGACGGCATGAGGAACTATCCTAGGTTGGATACCAAGGGGAACAAGATAGTGGAGCATGTTTATTAGTATTTTCCTTAGCTGACAAGAAAAGGGTCTGAAGAACAATTCAGAAGGGTAAACGATGCCTTCTTTTACGAGAACATCTACAAGTTAAGCCCCAAACTGAGGAAAATGAGAGTCTCTGATGAGGCATGGGCTGAAGTTTCAAAATGGGGTTGTGTCTTCTTACAATTTAAGAAGTTCACATATCTTCGAGTAGTCATGTACCTAGGGGATCCTTTCCATTTGCCCAGATATCTAGGGGACAAACTAATCTTGATGGAGTTGGTCAGGTAATTGTTGGATTTTCACAAGTTCCAACAGAGTAAACACAAGGCCATTGTATCTTTCCCAATTTCTATTAGAAGGTATACTTGTTCAATGGTGGTGAAAGCCAAGAACATTGTCCATGAGCTTCAAGATAAGTTGAAGAAGCACATGAAGCCCCGAGATGGGTTTGATTTTCGAGGAGTCCTCAAGGCATATGGAACTCTGCACCTGCATGTGCCAAGTGTAGAAGACATCTAGATTGATTTACGTGATGAGGTTGTTGTCTGAAGAAAAGATCATAGCAGGTTGACACTTGTTGAAATTCAGACACTTGAGCTCGCTGACATACCAGAAGGTACTAGCGATAATGAAAGTGTTCTGGATCCTTCCTATGATGGATTGAATGAAGATCAATATGTTTTCCCACCTATTGATTGGTCTATCAGTGAAAAATCCTCCATTACAGATAGATCAGCCCTGATTCTTACACGCACCAAAGCATGGCTCACCTCTTGGGGAATGAGTTTTAAAGATGATAATTTTTCAAAGTTGGTTGCTGCAGAGGTGGGGCCCTCCAAAAAGGGAAAAGACAAAAGATCTTCTAAGGGACCTATAAAGGTCAAGTTTGTCAAGAAGAGAAGAGAACGAGAAATCTCTTCAATTGTTACTCCAGTTGAAATGGTGAATGTGCCAGAATCACCAACACCACTAGAAATAGGAGAAATTTCTTTGGAAGGAGAAGTAAGCCAGCCCCTAGTTTCACCATTTGTTGACTGCCCAACTGAAGTGACCTTATCTCTTGCATCCTAGGCTTTGGAGTCGGGATCTGCGCTTCCTCCTTCACAACCACTTCTACCTCCTCTTTCCCCATCTACTTCTTCGGTCATGGCCAGCATTTTCTCTGGACTCTCACCCCTCTCTGCTGGGACCAAAGTAACTACCAACATGCCCCCTCCTGTGCCTCTTTTTACTGAATCTGCTACCACATTGGTAACTGTCCCCACTCCACCAGTGGATCCCTCTCCCCCTGAAAGTATTGTTATCAACGAATCACAGCACCCCTATGTTTATACAAGTGCATATACTTGAACTCATGGTGTGATTGGATAACATGGGTACTATCTCCAAGTTCAGGACTTGCTACTTGAGATAGACCTCCAGAGAAAGCCTGGTTCTTGCTCCTAAAGCGCCCGCCACAATCTACTCTAATGCAGGGAAACTAACTATTCTAATATAAATTTCAAGGGACCAGGAGAGAGAATGCATAAAATGAAAACCTAAACTAAAGCGGTGATACACCGTAAAAGGAGGGTGTGAGAGTAGTCTTCAATCTGCGTGAAATACGAAGCAAAGTGCACACTAGAAGAGGTGATGACAGTTCTCCATAATCTAGCAAAACGCATTCACAACAATATTTCAAACATACACAATGATAATGGATCCCTGCATGAACATAATAATAGACACAATATTCTTGTAATCAAGGTTGAAGGGGCAAGAAGAATGCAAGAAAACACAGCAGGGGAAGATGCATCCACAAACTTATATTTTATTGCTTCATGATATGCACAGTTCAATCTATTACAAGATAAGGGCCTGGATCACCATGCAAGGAGTCCACAACAAGGGCTTGCAACACATTGGCTTCACAAAGCAATTTTGGTAGATCTTTGCTACAAAAACTACCTCCCTTTACAATGAGCCCAACACTCCAATTTATAGAAAAATGAGAAGGGAAAGAGAAGGGAAAATGGAAATCCTGAAATCTGTCCTTTAACCACTTGTAAGAGGCATTAAATGGAGTAAAATAATTATATTACTTGCAAAAGGCTCTCCATAATGTCCCAGGTGCTGCAACAGAGAAAGAATGATGACCATGCCTCTTAATTGCACTCCCAACTACCAAATAAAACACTATTATGGACTCGGCCACGTTTTATGAAAAATCCCCACCAATTTCTTGTCAAATATAGAATTTCTTGATTGTTCGTGTATCGGTCTTGAAGCACGATTCCAATGGTACCAATTTTGTGCAATTTCGTTGAGAAATGCAAAAGTTATGGCCTTACGAGTACGGCAACTATTTTGGGTCCTGCGCAGCGTTTTCTATCATTCGACGGGAATGAGCATTAATCGACTAGAGCTGAATATGTTTCTTTTATTTAAATATATTTAACCTCATTAAAAATAAGAAATATCTTTCTTTTGTGGCATAGAGGATGTCGTGTTTGTTCCAGAAAGTCTAGTTTTGTGAAAATCGGAGCTCGGAGTCAAAAGTTATGGTCGTTTGAAGTTCACGGGTCAAATGTTGACTTTTCTTCTTTGCCTTCAGCTATTTCAGCTTTTCACGTCCCACTGTCCCTGCACACATTCTCCCTCATCGCCAATTTAGGCTTCCTTGTCTCTTTTGCGGCCTTTTCACCTTTTTGCATCCCACACGTCCCTTGCATACTTTTGTCCCGGCTGTCCCGGACAAAAATCCCCGAACTGCCCGAAATGGACCGTCTTTCAGAAAATCGGCCGATTCATGTCCCACGCATACTTTTGTCCCGGCTGTCCCAAACCGTGCAAAACAAAAACTTGATGATTTTTTCCACGCTTTCACCGATTCATCTTTTTACGTCCCGACATCTCAACTATCCCGCGGACCGCCTGGGACAAAAATGTCCGACTTAGCTGATTTTCATTGTTTTTGGCCACGAACTCAGCACGACAAACCTCAAGACGTCCCGAACCCTTCAAACCCAAAATGCTTTAAAACAGTCCCCGTAACCTTATTTTTGCATTTTTTCCATTTTCTAAACTTGTTGGGATTTCTTGGATGGGAGAGTTAGAGAGAAGCGAGGGGGCCCAAAAACATGATTCCAGTCTTGAATCAATCTCCTTGCTCGGGATTGAATAATTTGATGCATTTTATCAAAATTACCTTTAGGGGTGAATTTTGGATAACAAGTATGATACCAACTTCTACAATAGTGGCAACTCCCCGACACGCCTCAATGGCTACTTGAACAAATTATGAGGAAGACGAAGGTGATTGTACCGATACTAGCCTTTGATTTTAGTTCACTCAAGGCTTCTACTACTAAATCAACTAAGAAACCCAAAATATTTTCAAGGGTTTTGGTGGACACTTGGGGCATAAGTTTGCAGAGATTTCCCTTTGCCTAGATATCGACAAAACCAAAGAGGACATAATGGCCTCTGACTATCAGATAACCAGGGTGGCTCTAGGAGAAGTGACAATAGAAGGAGCACAACAGGATGCATGGGATGCTATAAACGTGCTATGCCAGAAATTGAAGGAAACAAAGGACAACAGAGATGAGCTTAAAGGAAAGGTGGAGCAGTTAACTGAGGTATTTCTTAAGCTCTCAAAACCCCTTGAATCCATACCATCTTCCTCTGTCCCTGTCGGATTCGATTTCTCATCAGTGCCTATAATTGAGAAGATTAATGAAAAAGGAAGGGTGGTCGATGAATGGACTCAAAGGCTACTCCAACAGGGGAAAGAAGTGATTCAAGATGCCGTAGGGGTCTATCAATCTTTGGGGAATATACAGAGTGATGGAGAAAAGATGGATGATGATTTCTCCCAAGAAATTGGACACCTTGATTTGACTTTTGAAGCTCTCCAGGTATTGAAGCAAATCCCATCACGCATTTTGGTAGAAGAAGGTGTCATCCCACATGTGGATAAGCATTTCCAGCTGACCAAAGCCATCAGGTTCAGGGTAAAAATTCTCAACGAAGCTTGCGGTAAATTGAGAGAATCAAGAGATCAGTTGATTGATGGCAAGAGCGACCTGGAAGAAGAACTGCTGAAAATATGTGCAAAAGTGTCAAGTGGAAACTCGGGCATCCTATCAGCTGATGATCTTTTCAAACAAATCCAAGAATCAATTCAGCATGAACCAGCTCATGGATTTGGCATTGAAATCATTGACAGGTTTGTAAAGATTGAACATTCTTTGGAGGCCTTGAGAAAACTCAACAAAAGATTGAGAAAACTTCCCAGTAGTGCCAGTGACACTCACAAAATGTGTGAAGTTTTGAGTGATCATTCCAATTGCGTGTGAAAATGAGATGCAAGGTATAATCTAGAAGTTCCAAGAATTTGAAACAAACAGGCTCAGTTAGAAGAAGAGAAAGATGAGGAAGAAAAAGATGACGATTCAGACTAAATCTTGATGTAACATGTCATTTCAATCTTGAAATTGACATGTCTTTTTCATTTCTATTTTGTCACATAGGAATCATATTTTGACTTGGTCTCCTGCGTGAGAGTCAAGCAAAATAGGACTCTTGTTAACAAACTATTTTATAGGGTTTGTCCTATTTTCTCTCAACTATTTTTATTATAAATAAGGGATGTGCATACATTCCAAAGGGTTGAGATTTTTGAAATATTGGGAGCTATTGTGAAGAAGAAAAACTTTGTGTTTTCTTTTAATCATTTGAGGAATAGAAGCTTGATGCTATTTTCACAAACTTTGTGTTGTGAGAAGTGTTTTTCTTAAGATATTGTTCTTATGTTCGCAATCTTAAGCTATTCCTTGTTTAGTGTCTTGATGATTCTAATCATTTCAAACATTACATTTGTTATCTAAAGCTCATATGATTATTTCGTGCTCTGTGTTTACTCGAAAGAAAATACGTTCCTCTCCTTTCCTTTCCATTGTGCTTCTTACATTGTAATAATTTCCGACCCAGTCCATTTATAAAAACAACATCTTCACATAGTGTGGATATGGATTTCGGGATTCTATCCCAACCCCAATGGTTAGATTAGTGTGAATACTGTATATATTATTTATGTTGTGTTTTAGATTAGTAATAAACAGGCAGCCTCACCTATCTTTGAGGAGGGATTTAATCCCATGTACTGTGGTTGAACCTCATATTTTGGCTTGACAAAATATTCAACCAACAATTTTTGGCGACTCCACTAGGGAATACGGATTTATAGTGTAAAGCTTATCCTCTTGGTGTCTGGCGACTCTGTATTTGCCTTATTTTCAACAAGATCTCTTTCCCGGTTCAAGCTGGCCGAAATATCTTCACTCGGTCCCACCGAGCCCGGGTGAAATTGATCCACTCTTTGAGTTACTACAACAGCACAATTTCAGTCTTTCCCCCAACAGCGTTATTTCTAACCAAACCAGAAGTTCTTCACTGTTCGAGAAACCGGATCCCCATAGAACGAGACGTGTCTACAACTTGTCACGTGTTATTCTTGTCGACACTCAGATCCCCATACACACTCTTGTCAGAAGGATGGCAGCACAACCTGTGCCCTGGGGCGCAGCTATTGGTCCTCTTTCTTTAACTCCGCCATTGCACGAGTTACCACATGGATCATGTAAAAACATTCCCAAGTTCAATGGGGATGGGAAGCAACATCCTGATGAACACATTGCATCTTTCTTCGTAGCATGCGGTGTCCTGGAGTAGCTCACAAAGATGTCTCTGTTCGACTCTTCATTGAAACGTTGCATGGTGCAGCAGCCGAATGGTTTTATCACCTTCCGAATGCATGCATCACAAACTGGGCTACCATGAGGACCAGATTCGAAGCACGTTTCAAACCAGCTAAAGATTCTCATGCTTTGTTAGCACAACTTACCCATATGAAGAAGGAATCACATGAACCCATGCGGGACTTCGTGGCAAAGTTTAACAAGCTGATCCGAAAGATTCTAGAAATAGCTGTACCAACTCCGAGAAAATTAGAAATGCTTCTTCATTAATGCTCAGCCTCCCGATGTGAGCTTTCTATTAAGAAGGTCGGCTATCCCTGATTTGGCTATCGCTCAGTCAACACTATTGAAATAGAGGATGATCTCATTTTGGCCTGGAAGAATCAGGAAAGATGTACCCAAACCTAAAAATCAAGGTTCTTCTCAAGGTAATACTGACCCTATGATCCAAAAATGGCTAATGATTTGATTGCTTTAAAAAATCAAATGTCCCAACAGGTGAGTAATGTTCTGTATCGGGATATCCCTAGACGGAATTTTAATAACACCAATGGTGCACTGCAAGAGATAGGCCACGGTTAACCCCTGCTCAACCGAGGCTGGAAATCGAAGCTCCTCCCATCAATGCAGCAGTAGAAATAGTCGAAGAAGAGGAGGAACCTGAAGAACAAGATTCCCCAAGGCTTTTGAAGCTTCAGGATATGCTGATGAGTCTTATGACGATTCGGTTGGTGACTCTAGCATTGGGTATTTGGAATATGAAGAGGATGAATGTGCAATGGATGGTCAGTCATTTGTTGTCTTCACTCAATCCCAATCTCAGAATCCAAGAAAACCTCTTGAAAGCCCCAAGGAGAAGAACAAGGAACCTCCCATAGCCATAGTTAAGAGAGGTGCTCCTATTTCAGCACAAACTGAAAGAGAAGTCACCAAAAAGGTAACAACTTCTCCTCATTCTCTTTCTCCTAAGGTCAGTGCCCCAGCTCAAGCTCACATGATTAGAACTGAGCCTACCATCACCCCTTCTTATACTACTTTTGACATTATCGATCATGCAAAAAGAACCAAGATCCAAATGTCAGAAGCGGAATACCTTCAGTCAAATCCTGAACAGTTCGAAAAGCTCACCAAATTCATTAGAAGTAAAGCCACCATTCTCTCACCTCCAAAAGGTCTTTTCCGAATCCTACTCAATCCCCACCTCAGAATAATCTAGCCTCTACTTCTTCTTCAGGAAATATTGAACCATTTTATTTGTCTTTGCTAATAAATGGGTTTAAGCTCAACAATTACATCATCGACTCAGGGGCCTCCGACAATGTTATGCCTGCAAAAGTAGCCCATGCCCTTGGGCTTACTTTGACTAAGTCATATGGACGATGTTACTCCATGGAAACCAAACAAGTTCCCTTGATTGGTCAAATCAAAGATGCACAGTTTGCATTCATTGCCTTCCCAGAGAAGAGAGTGAAAATGACTATTCTAGTTGCCGACATTCCTGCAGCCTACGGTATCCTCTTGGGTAGAGGTTTTTGTAAAGATGTCGGAGGAGAGATTAATATGGATTGGACCAAGGCAAGGATTCCAGTCAATGGGGTTTATCATGTTCTCCATCCCGAGCCTCAGTGAGGTATTTGGTAACTAAATCAGATGACCCTAAGGCTCAAATTCTTTTCGAAGATGCTAGCTTTGGAAATTATTTCATGACATCAGAGATACCGGTGGTAGATGTTAAGAAAGAAGATTCTAATGCTATTTGGACCCTCGAATTTGATGGTAGTTGTTCACCACCGGATCGGGCACTGGTGTAGTTCTTATATCTCCTAATTCCGAGATTTTCCCCTATGCCTTCAAATTGCAGTTTGATAATACTAATAACATGGCTGAATATGAAGCTCTATTACTAGGATTAGAAATGGCCAGACATAAGGGAATTCAAAATCTCAAGGTTCAAGGGGATGTGGAGCTGATTTTCAACCAGGTCAAGGGAATCTATCAAGTAAAAAATGATCACTTGAGACATTACAGGAACAAAGTTTGGGATAATATAGAATGCTTTGATGCATTCTCCATCAAGGTAGTTTTGAGAGATTATAACGACAAGGCTGATTCTTTGACCATGTCTGCATCCCTCCTCCATCATCCCTAGTTCAAACAAATTACATACACCATTGAGATCATGTATCATCCTAGTATCCTAGATAACGCGGCTCATTGGCAAGTGTTCAATGATGATCAACAAGTGTTGACTTTTCTAGAAAAAGTTGACAATTTTAGTGAGCTGTACTTTGAAGGTTTGGAATCAGCTTTCCGTGAATCTATCTTAGATCCATATCAAGAGGTTGATGGTGAGTTTATTCAGCTTAAAGGCAACAAGATACCCAAAGGTCTGGTTTCTCTGGAGGGTTTGTTTGACAAGCATGATCATTTTATTCAAAACAAAAGACAAGTTGAAGGAGCTTCTTCCTCGGAAGTAGATCAAGTCAATCTAGGTTCGTCTGATCAACCTCGGATGGTGAATATTGGGAAATGTTGTTCCCCTGAGGAGAAAGAGAAATTCACTTCACTCTTGAAGAGATACATGGATGTCTTAGCCTGGTCTTATGCAGATTTAAAATCCTTCAAGCCCAAAGATGTACAACACAATATCCTTTGAAGCCTGATGTAAAACCATACAGGCAGAAGCAAAGACATTACAATCCCAAGATCTCAGGGACTATCCTTGCAGAAATTTAGAAAATGTTAGATGCCAGAATTATTTTTCCAATCCATCACTCCACTTGGATTGCTAACATCATCCCTGTCAGGAAGAAGAATGGCGAAATCCAGATTTGTGTTGATTTCCGGAACCTAAATCAGTCTTCGTTAAAAGAAAATTATCCCTTGCCTATCATGGATCAGGTGTTACAGATTACTGGATCATAAATTCTATCCATGCTCGACGGATTTTCTAGGATATAATCAAGTTGAGGTAGCTATGGAGGATCAACACAAGATGACCTTCACAACCCCATGGGGGACCTTTGCTTACAGGAGGATGCCTTTCGGCTTGATCAACGCCGGAGCCACCTTTCAGAGAGCTATGGACTTGGCATTTAGAGACCTGATGGGCAAAGTCATAGTGGTATATTTGGATGACTTGACCATTTTCTCTAAAAAACGGAGTGATCATTATGATCATTTAGAGCAAGTACTTTTGAGATGCAGGCGTCACGGGATTTCATTAAATCCCAAGAAGTCCATGTTTGGAGTGACCGAAGGAAAGTTGTTGGGTCATATCATGACTAGAGAAGGAACCAAAATCAACCCAGAGAGGGTAAAGGCCATTCAGAGCCTTACCCTACCCACAAGTAAAACTGGAGTTCATTCCTTCTTCGGAAAGGTCAATTTCCTAAGAAGGTTCATACCTGATTTTGCTGATAAAACCAAGGATATCCTTGGGATGATGAAAGGAAAAATTCCATTTCGATGGAGTACTGAAGGGAAGCTTGCATTTGATGAAGTCAAAAGGGAAGTTGCTTGCGCTCCTATCCTAGTATGTCCAGATTTCAAAAAAGATTTCATCATGTACAGCTACGCCTCTGCTCACACAGTGTCGGCCATCCTGATGCAGGAGAACGGGGAGGGCATTGAAGCTCCCATCACTTTTATGAGCTGTCCATTAAAGGAACATGAGCTAAAAATGTCACAAATTGAAAAGCATGCTTATGCAGTGGTACGAGCGGTGAAACATTTCAGGTACTATGTGTTGAATTCCCATACCCTCGTTCTCGTTCCCGACACCACCGTTAAATCCATTTTGACTCAACAAGAGCTGGGGAGTCAACAAGGTACTGGATAGCTAAAGTTTAGGAGTATGACTTGGACATTAGACCTACCAAGTTGGTACGAGGAAGGGGCTTGTGCCAATTGATTGCGGAAAACCATGTTGAAGCAGAATGCGAAAAGACCGAAGATACCTCTTCAAAGTTTCCCATGGTGCTTTTCGTGAGTACAACTGATGAATGGTACATAGATATTTCTTTCTTTCTGACTTATGGTGAATTCCCCCACATTTAAGCCAAAAGGAGAAGAGGATAGTCAAGTTAAGATCTACAAGATACCTCCTGTGGGATAATGGGATATATAAGAAAGGTATTGATGGTGTATTCCTGCGCTGTGTTGATAAATCACAACAGTTAAAGTTGTTAGAATCCTTCCATAGCCTAGCATGCGGAGGACATTTCTCATCCTCTGTAACAACTTATAAGATCCTGTAGGCTAGGTACTATTGGCCTACTCTCTTTCGGGATTCAAGCAGAGTGGGTGTCCAAGTGTGAAGCTTGTCAACATTTCGTTGGTCATCCTAAGCTAGCAGCTCTTCCCCTGAAGCCCGTAGTGATTGAAGAACCTTTCCACCAGTGGGGAATTGACTTCATTGGAACATTGAATCCTGCCTCCAGTGCCGGACACAATTACGTGCTGACTACTACAGACTATTTTACCAAGTGGGTGGAAGCCGCACGCCAATCAAGCAAGCAACCTCAGAAGCCGTGTGCAAGTTCCTTAAAGAAAATATAATTGTCAGATTCGGTGTGCCTCACAAGATTGTGGCTGACAATGCCTCCAATTTCTCATCGCATGAGCTGATAGAATTTTGCTATGGATTCGGCATTACCCTAGCTCACTCATCTGATTATTATCCCCTAAGGCAATGGGCAAGCTAAGTCCAACAACAAGAACCTGGTTACCATAATTAGAAAGCTAGTAGATGAAAACCAGAGGACATGGCACAAAGCATTGTATGATGCGTTGTGGGCTGATCAGATTACCCCAAAGCGGGCTATAGGAATGTCTCCTTTCCAAGTACTATACGGGATCGATGTTGAGATACCTATCTCAGTAGAGTTGCCAGCCTTACAGTTGGCCAAAGCAGTCGAAGATGTGACCTTTCAAAATTCTATTGAAAAAAGGGTTATGTACCTAGCTAGGCTAGAAGAGGAATGAAGCAAGGTGGTTGATCGCATTGCAGATCATCAAAGCAAAGTAAAGAAATTTTTGACAAGAAATCAAGGCAACGTAATTTCCAGATTGGAGACCTGGTGTTGCTTTGGGATAAGAGGAGGGAGCAGAAAGGAATGCACGGAAAGTTTGATTCTTTGTGGAAAGGACCTTTTAAGATCCATCAGCTGAGTGGTGAAAATAGTTTCCATCTATCATATCTTGATGGAGAGTTACTCCCTTTGCCTTTCAGCGGCCAACATCTAAAGTTGTTCCATCATTAATGCAAGATTCTCTTTTTGCATTGTACATACTTTTCTTTCTGTCATGTGTTTGCTTTTAGTCTTCTTTCTTTCCTTGCTTTGTTTTTTGGTTTTCTTCTTTTTTTGAATGTAGCCCAATGGATAAAGCCAGAGATTCTGAGTTCTCTTCCTTTGATATCACAAAGAAAGTCCCCAACTAGAGCCAGTTGTTATCTCATTTTTGAGTTTACGCCAAAAATGAGATAACCCTAAGAAATTTTTGAGCTGGTTTTCTAAGAATCACCTTTCAGAGAGATAATCGGGTTTTCGGGTTTCACAAGCAAGACAACATGTGTTTTGGATGCTTCATGTCGTGTGTTCCCGAAACCTGAAACCCGCATCAAGTAAGGTGAGTCGGGTTTGTGGACCTTCCAAGCATCGGAACATGCCTTCGTCAAAACATGCTTCATGTCGCGTGTCTTCCGATCCCTGAAGCCCGATTTACTCCTTTGTTTCGGGTTTCGGGACCATCAAGCATCATGTCGCTTGTTTCCTGTAACCCAAAACCTGAATTGCTCTAAAACCCTTTGTGTCGGGTTTCCGGATATCCCAAGCATGCTGACATGGCATTAATGCCGAGTTGTCGGGTAGTTGGCACATGTCAACTGAAGTGTATTAAATGTGAAATTTCTTATAAATATTCAAATTTCACGTCATTTTTACCAGACGTACTTTTTACCTCGTGGATTTTCGTGCATGCATCTTTGACTCAGAAACCCGACTCGCCTCTATGCCTGATTGCATTGTTCATTTTTTATCATTTCTTGTTCTGGTTGAAGGTATTTTTCTTCATTCTTTGTTTGTGGTTTTTGTGGAATAATTGTGTAAAGAATTCTTCCAGGTTTCTATCTTTTCTTATCAGGGTTGTTGGGGTTTTATCTTTTCCATTTTGGGTGTTGCTTTCTAAATCATGTTTGTGTTTTAGGGTTACCCCTTTAGAATAATCACTTTGTTTTATTCCCTAAGATGTCATTGTAATTAAAAATATATTGGGGATATCAACAGTGAAGAAAAAATTACATGTTTCAACTCAACAATTACCCCATTCCCTCTTCTTGGGTTTCGCAGGGTGCTTTGTAGTGTTCAAAACCTGTAGTATATCAAAATTTTAAAGTATCGAGACATTACGAACTCTCGGCATCCACCCGGTGTGTTGGGTTTTTTGAACTCTCCGGACCTCCCAGTGTGTTAGGTTTTCCGAACTCTCTAGCATCCTCCTAGTGTGTCGGGTTTTCCGAACTCTCCGGCATCCTCCCCTGTGTCGAGTTTTCCGAACTCTCTAGCATCCTCCTGTGTGTCAAAGTTTTTTCATCTTTCGGCATCCTCCCGAAGTGTGTCGAGTTTTCCATCTTTCGGCATCTCCAGTGTGTCGGGTTTTCCGAAATGTTCAACACCTTCTGATCTTTAACACTCTCCTCCTTTGAAATTCCTCATGTTGGACCCTATTCCATCACAAGAAAAGACTGAAAAATTAGGGAGGATGAAGTACAAATTCAGGAAGGTGGAGTCTCCCTCCTACATTGATTGTAATTATGACATCCGGGATACAGAGCTCGGAAACATAGATATGGAGGATTTTTGGAATAGGGTCAAGAGCTCTTCTCCAGACTCCATGGATGAAATCAATAGTTGACAGTGGTCTACCTCTTGTAGCAGGTTTCCCTATGTCCACTCAGTGCCCCGAGTTCATCTTAGCCTGTGCTTCGAATTATGACTCTGCTTCTCATTCTGTGAAAAACCAGGAGGGAGAAGTTGTAATCAAGTTGGATGGAGGTTACTTCGATGACCTTCTCAAGCTGCCTAATTTTGAGGAATATGGAGATGTGGATCTCAAGTCAGCCCAAAAATCTTGGGACAATGATCAAGAGGATTGCATCAAGCACGTGAATAAGAAATTCCTAATCAAAGCCAAACCGATTGTTTCTAGGTTCCCAAGACTTGTTCCTAGAAGTAATTTCATTCAAGAAATCAATGATATCATTACTCTATTGAGTCAGGTTTTTGGTTTCCCCAAGTCAAATGTTTTCCAAGGATGGATGTACCAGTTCATAATCATTATTAAGAATAATCAATAGGGAATTGATTGGGGTACTCTTATCGTAATGAGATAGATTCTCAAATAGAAGCTTGATCCAAATTCTGGGAAAGTTTTATATGTCCTCGTATGTCACCTATGCATTCTTGAGCACATGAGGAACTATCCCGGGTTGGATACCAAGGGGAACAAGGCAGTGGAGGATGTTTATAAAGTATTTTCCTTAGCTAACAAGAAAAGGGTCTAAAGACCAATTTAGAAGGATAAATGATGCCTTCTTTTATGAGAACATCTGCGAGTTAAGCCCGAACTAAGGAAAATGAGAGTCTACGATGAATTTGTTTCACTCGGAAATGCTTCGTTCCTTATAGAAGCAGATAAGGTTAGGGTTAGGAGGAATACCCGTAGAATGTCGAGATGATGTGCGCGTGCATCGTAGAGAAAGATCAGGCTGACTGCGAAGAACTCCTTTTTGTCTTGGAAGGACTACCTGCAAATAAGAACACAAGACCACAAGATTTTGATTAGATAATAAATGAGGGAACTGCCTTGGGCCCAGGAAGTATGAAACTTCCTTTCAAAGGTGGTCGAGTTCCTAATATGAATTAACACAAAAATACATAGAGTACCAATTAAATTGTTTCGTGGAACTGGGTAGGGAAAAGGCTGTTTTTCTTGGTTTTGATCAAAGGAACCGATGCCGGTTATCTATAACCGATGGCGGTCACTGATAACCGATACCGGTTGGTTCTAGGATCTTCTGGGCTGGTTGTGGTGTTTGTAATGGCTGGTTTTTGGATAGTATTGAGAAATGGGATGGTTAGAAGCTAAGGAATGATGGTTAGAGGCAATGGTACGTTAGATAATGGGTTCAGGAACGGATTTGGGAAGATTACAATTCCAAAAGCACAAGAAATGTTATAATGGAGGACATGCAAGATATAACTTACTGGTTTTTTTGATGAAGGTGCAAGTTGATCTCCTTTGCTGCCAACTCTTCTGGTTTCTTTACTCGTCTCTGCTTGGTCAAGTGAAGTTCTGGACTCTGCTGATCGCTTTGGACTCTCCTTTGATTAAAAATCCTTCGACTGATCCAAAAATGAAATTCCGATCCGTTGTTTTGGTTTGGGAAGCCCATTTACAGGGAACCGATGGCGGTTGCGTAACCGACGGCGGTCGAGTAGGAACCGGCATCGGTTAGGAAAAAGTAGGCTATTTTTAGTAAAATAGCCCACCTTCCCCTTTTCTTAGAGATCGAGTTGCGGGCTTGGTCAAGTGGCTAGAAGGTCGGCTTTGGGTGCGAGTAAGGAGGCATTAGTTATGGATGTGAGTCTAGACCAAGTCATGGGTCCTAATTAGGTTAGTTTAGGGTTAGGGCTAGGTCATGGTGAGGTGGCCAAGTGAGGTGGTAGGTAAGGTGATGTGGATTTATCAATTACTGAGGTAATTAATAAATAATTGTGTAAAGTTTAGGTAATGAGGTTAGGTTGCGAAATGGGATGCGGGTCACAAGGGGTCGTGAGACACGAATTTGGTGTCTACATTAGCCCCTTATTGTCGTGTAGCTTGTTCTGTAAAGCTGCGCGGACAATAATATGAAGTGGTTTCTCATGTTAAGGATATAGGTAATCCCCCTCAAATCTAGCACAGATTGAGCGAACGGGAAATCAGGGATAGGGTTGATAAAAGGTAAATGTTGTAGAGAGGATGGTAAGGTGGTGCGGTAGGTCCAAGGAAGCAGACGCATGTTGAAATGCAATAGTACGACTAGGGTACATGATTTGACTAGCAAACCAGCAATGTATAGGCAAAGGTCGATAGTTTATCCAAACAAGGGTGATATAATCCTGGTATCCAAGGCAGGAAGTAGCTCCGTGGTATATAACGAGGTAAGGTACGAGGAACATTTAGGCATGTTCGGAGTACTCAAATGGTTGGTTTGGTTGAGATAAACGTCACGGTCTAGGTCTAGGCAAAGTTGGTCGACAGATCAAGTCAAGGACCCTAATCATGCTAAAACACGAACAAGTGAGCTCGATTGAACACAAGGTACAGGATGGATGGATAAAATAAAACGTTGGTCGGGCCAAATAGGTAGGGCGAGGCCTTGGGTCGGGCCAAATAGGTAGGGCAAGGCCTTGGGTCGGGCCAAATAAGTGGGGCGAGGCCTTGGGTCGGGCCAAATAAGTGGGGTGAGGCCTTGGTCGGGCCAAATAGGTAGGTTGAGGCCTTAGGTCGGGCCAAGTGGGTAGGACGAGGCCTTGGGTGGGACAAATAGGTAGGGCGAGGCCGTGGGTCGGGCCAAATAAGTGGGGCGAGGCCTTGGTCGGGCCAAATAAGTGGGGCGAGGCCTTGGGTCGGGGCCAAATAGGTAGGTTGAGGCCTTGGGTCGGGCCAAATAGGTAGGCGAGGCCTTGGGGGCCAATTGGTAGAGGCGAGGCCTTGGGTCGGGCCAAATAGGTAGGGCGAGGCCTTGGGTTGGGCCAAATAGGTAGGTTGAGGCCTTGGGTCGGGCCAAATAGGTAGGGCGAGGCCTTGGGTCGGGCCAATTGGTAGGGCGAGGCCTTGGGTCGGGCCAAATAGGTAGGGCGAGGCCTATCGATTATGGTGGGTAGCAGAAGCTGCGAGGTGTACGCGAGCGCCACGACACTGATGGTGATCACAGCGAGAGAGGGATCGTGCTGCAGCGTTTGGTTCAGCAGCTCCAAACGCAGTGAATGAGACAAGAGGATTGTTAGTGGTTGCGAGTCACGGGCGGCGAGACTAGAGGTCAGGAGTTCTCCATGCGAGAGGCGTATTCATATGCTACAGGAGAGATTGGCAGATCGGTGGCGGTACCAATAGCCGCAGTACCTTTGAGGACAGAGAGGCCCGGCGAGAGGGGTCGACGATCACGATCATCACCTAGTTCGGGATGAGTTGTGAT